>CM077203.1:24603481-25080981 GCA_039654625.1 Rhinogobio ventralis | reverse complement strand
TACAAAGAAAGGAAATTTAGAAATCTTGGACAACTGAAAAGTATGAACATGAAAAGTATGAGCATGTGCAGCACTCAATACTTATTTGGGGCTCCTTTTGCCTGAATTACTGCAGCAATGCGGCGTGGCATGGAGTCGATCAGTCTGTGGCACTGCTCAAGTGTTATGAGAGCCCAGGTTGCTCTGATAGTGGCCTTCAGCTCTTCTGCATTGTAGGGTCTGGCATATCGCATCTTCCTCTTCACAATACCCCATAGATTTTCTATGGGGTTAAGGTCAGGCGAGTTTGCTGGCCAATTAAGAACAGGGATACCATGGTCCTTAAACCAGGCACTGGTTGCTTTGGCACTGTGTGCAGGTGCCAAGTCCTGTTGGAAAATGAAATCTGCATCTCCATAAAGTTGGTCAGCAGCAGGAAGCATGAAGTGCTCTAAAACTTCCTGGTATTCGGCTGCGTTGACCTTGGACCTCACAAAAAACAGTGGACCAACACCAGCAGATGACATGGCACCCCAAACCATCACTGACTGTGGAAACTTTACACTGGACCTCAAGCAACGTGGATTGTGTGCCTCTCCTCTCTTCCTCCAGACTCTGGGACCCTGATTTCCAAAGGAAATGCAAAATTTACTTTCATCAGAGAACATAACTTTGGACCACTCAGCAGCAGTCCAGTCCTTTTTGTCTTTAGCCCAGGCGAGATGCTTCTGACGCTGTCTGTTGTTCAAGAGTGGCTTGACACAAGGAATGCGACAGCTGAAACCCATGTCTTGCATACGTCTGTGCATAGTGGTTCTTGAAGCACTGACTCCAGCTGCAGTCCACTCTTTTTGAATCTCCCCCACATTTTTGAATGGGTTTTGTTTCACAATCCTCTCCAGGGTGCGGTTATCCCTATTGCTTGTACACTTTTTTTCTACCACATCTTTTCTTTCCCTTCGCCTCTCTATTAATGTGCTTGGACACAGAGCTCTGTGAACAGCCAGCCTCTTTTGCAATGACCTTTTGTGTCTTGCCCTCCTTGTGCAAGGTGTCAATGGTCGTCTTTTGGACAACTGTCAAGTCAGCAGTCTTCCACATGATTGTGTAGCCTACAGAACTAGACTGAGAGACCATTTAAAGGCCTTTGCAGCTGTTTTGAGTTAATTAGCTGATTAGGGTCTGGCACCAGGTGTCTTCAATATTGAACCTTTTCACAATATTCTAATTTTCTGAGATACTGAATTTGGGATTTTCCTTAGTTGTCAGTTATAATCATCAAAATTAAAATAAATAAATATTTGAAATATATCAGTCTGTGTGTAATGAATGAATATAATATACAAGTTTCACTTTTTGAATGGAATTAGTGAAATAAATTAACTTTTTGATGATATTCTAATTATATGACCAGCACCTGTACATGCAAATACTTCTTAAATATATACATGAATGAGTGTGTATTTATATACACCACCAGTCAAAAGTTTGAGAATGGTAAGATTTTTTTTATGTTTTTAAAGAAGTCTCTTCTGCTCACCAAGGCTGCATTTATGTTATTAAAAATAATAAGCTGTAATATTGTGAAATATTATTAAAATGTAAAATAACTGTTTTCTATTTGAATATATTTTAAAATGTCTTTTATTCCTGTGATCAAAGCTAAATTTTGAGCATCACTACTCCAGTGTCACATGATCCTTCAGAAATCATTCTAATATGATGATTTGCTGCTCAAGAAACATTTATGATTATTATCAATGTTGAAAACAGTTGTGTAAAAATTTTTTTTAGGATTCTTTGATGAATAGAAAGTTCAAAAGAACAGTATTTATCTGAAATATAAAGCTTTTGTAATATTGTACCACCATTCAAAAGTTTTGGGTCGGTAAGAATATATATATTTTTTGGGAAAGAACTTAAAGAAATTAATACATTTATTCAACACGCATGCATTAAATTGATCAAGTGACAGTATAGACATTTATAATGTTGCAAAAGCTTTATATTTCAGATAAATGCTGTTCTTTTGAACTTTCTATTCATCAAAGATAGTAATGATGGAGTAATGATGCTTTGAATCACAGAAATAAATTGTATTTTAAAATATATTAAAATATAATTTTTTTTTTTAAATATTTCACAATAATACTGTTTTTGCTGTATTTTGGATCAAATAAATGCAGGCTTGATGAGCAGAAGAGTCTTCTTTCAAAAACATTAAAAAATTATAATGCTTCCAAACTTTTGACCAGTAGTGTATACATAATAAATAATTATACACAGTACACACACACATATATTGTGTGTAAACAAACTTTTATTTTGGATGCAATTAATCGTGATTAATCGATTTTACAGCATATATATGATGCTATATATAAAAATTATTTTTCATTTCATAAATATATATATATGTATGTATTATGTATGTATATGTATGAAACGCAGTGAACGTTTTGAAATAAATGTTATAGATCTGACCTACTGTCATGGTTTTAATTAAACTTATTTGCTAACTAAAAAGCATATTAAAATCATCACGGTATGTTGGGTAATTTTATATTGCCAAAAATACACTGTTGTCTGGCCCTAACTAGTATACTGTATTTTGCCACAGCTGGATAAAAGTGATTTCTGACAAATTATATGAGAGATTTAATAGCACATTGTAGATGGTGTGTGAATGTTAACAATTCATAACCAGAGAAGGCTGTTGTGAATAACTGATTCATAACAGAATGCAATTTTACCTCATTTTATTAGGTTTCATATTTAAAATTGGTTATAAATACAATTGCAGCAAATAAATAATAAATGTGTGCTTCCTTCCTCTTTTATATATACACTTGTCTTTCCTCCCTCTCATGTCTATGGAACAGATTCTTTGTCGGCCCTGTGTTAAATTATGCATGCATGCTTTACAGCGCGCAGCCCATCTGTCAATCACTCCCTTATCGGTTATACTAAGGCCGACGATGACTCCTCCCCTCTTTTGTTTCAGGACAGCAACATCTTGACCTTTAACATCTCGGCACACCACTCCTGGTGGAGCGAGCACGGGCCGGGATGTATCCGAAGAGAGATCCCTGCCAGCGGAGAGCGCAGTGCGGATACACAGTCCTATATATCCATCATGGGCTGCCTGTTGGAGTACCAGTACATAGAAGTCCTCCACAGCGGCTTCCAAATCCTTATCACTGTAAGTCATACACAAAACACAAACAAATTATATGCCATGGCATGTAGAAAATCTAAAACACTCAATAAGCTTTCCTTAAATAGTCCAAAAACCCTGTTTTTACTACTGTTTATGGTCTCCACACACTATGTTTATACTTACTATGTGCATGTCTGCTTCTATATAGCATTTTCATGACAGTACGAGAAAATGTTGCCTGTCTCTCTACACTCAACCAGTCCTTAAAAACCACACCAGTTTAAAGTGTGCCCTAAATACAGCATGCATGTGTAAAACGCCCCTGCCTGAGTCCTGAAGTGGCCCCTTGAGTCGAGGTCTGGCACGGCTCCAGGTTTAGTTGGGAAAACTCATTGGGTTATAATCAGCAGGCAGCAAGCAGAAGGACTGTGATTGCATTTTCTTAAAGAGATTTGTTTTTTTGACTTAGATGTGCTTCGTACATTGGCCTCGAAAAGTATATGGACACTTAAGCCACACTTATCATGTCTGAATGTCATTGCATTAGATACAAAAAGCAAAATATTAAACCAAGTGACATTTGCAAACACATGCTGCTAAACCCATAATATAATATAATATAGTATAATATAATATAATATAATATAAATCGTTCAAACGTTTGTGGTCAGTACAGTTTTTTTAAATAAATGAATACTTGTATAGTAAAGAAATGTATAATGTTAAAAAAGATTTCTATTTCAAAAAATGCTTTTGATTAATTATTTTTATTAATTAAAGAATTGTGCGGGAGTCTTAGGGTCAGAAAGCCTACCACATGTTGTTCGGGAGGGTTTCAAGAAAAATCCACCTTGCTCTTCCAGAAACAAACTCAAGCATATTCAGTGTCAGACACAACTGGAACTTCAAAAGGGACCTGGTTCTGTGGTCAGATGAAACTATAAAAAGAGCTTTTGGCAGCAAATCCACCAGATGGGTTTGGGGCAAACAGGGATAAAAAGTCCCCCATGCCCACGGTTAAAAATACCGCTGGATCTTTAATGTTGTGGACCTATTTTTTTGTTGGAGGTCCTGGACATCTTGTTCAGATGCATGGTATCATGGATTCTAGCAAATACCAACAGATAAAAAATCTAAACCTGACGGCCTCTGCTAGAAATCTTATAATGGGCCGTGGTTGGATCTTCCATCAGAACAAAGATCCAAAACAAATATCAAAATCCCCCCCCCCCCAAACCCCCAAGTAAAGATTTTTGCAATTTTTTTTAATGAAAGATCAAAAGCATAAACTGCAGATTTAATTTTACAGCCATATTTGATCATATTTACCAGGGGTGCCAATAATTCTCACCACAACTGTATGGCTTATCACACGTCAGCTGTATCTGTTCATTCTTGTTGTACAGTGTTTGTCAGAGGACTAAGCAAATATCTGTGGAAATAAAGCCTGCATGTTAAAAAAACGGTGGTGTTGGGGGGGGAGGGGTGTGCTTTGGGGATTTGAATGGTTAGGAGTGCCGGAAGGTTCTAGAAAGTGATGATTATCCTCTCATGCTCCAACAATGAACTGCTAACTTCATGATGAGAGCTGAACAAAGTGGCCTGCAGGAAGTGGGAGTTGCACACACACTACAGTCAAGTTCCCACAGGCTTCTTCAGTGGGAATGTAGAGATTAGTTATGTAGAGGATATAGATTTGTATCTCTATTGGCCTAAGTACACAGCTTGTGGTTTTGTCAAAATGTGGAAATGAAGTGAGAAAACGCTCCGAAGAATGGGAAGATGGCTAAAGGACCAAGAGAATCTCTCACAAAAGTCAAATTTAATTTTGCATAAAGAAATAAAATACATTTTCAGACCGTTGTCAATGCAAACCAAAAAAAAAATAATTTCTATAATTTATTCTTGCGTCTTACATCTTATCTCTATGGCAAACCATAGAGCAAGAGACACAGAGTTGAGTCAGATACTTCATAAATGTTGCAGTCACAAGAGGACAGTCAGAGAGTGCCGCAGGACACACACACACCAGAGGTGACAAGTGAACAACTGAGAGAGTCATTAGCTCAGCTTCATGTCAATCCCTCCCTGCGGATGTGAGAGCATTGTCTGTTTTCCCATTAGTGTAACCCACGAGGGAGATACCTGTGGAAACTTCAGACGAGGCCTGTTCTTCTGTTTTTCATCCTTCATCAGATGTTTGGGACCTGTCTGAGATTTCGCTTTTCGGCCCTCAATGACAATATTAGCACTTTTTTTTATCACTGATCAGACAGAACGTGATTTTTGCAGTGAGAGGCGCCTTTTTAAAATTGTCTTCTATTGGTAGTGAGCGTTTTGCACGCTGTTAATGCGCCCCAGGCGCCTCACGTTTTAGCTGCCTGCTGCTCCTGGCGTTTTTGTAGGAGTGCTCTGAGCGCCTGAAGTTGAAAAAAAAAGAACTCTGAGCAGAAAAGTGCCGTTTTTTTTCTATTGTCCAATCGAATGAATGGAGAGGCGGACCTTCTGTTGTGGTGACGGTTACCTTGATTAGACTGACAGCACAGCTGATTCGGGGGTTGCCTAGCAACATTAAAAAACACAGCGCACTGCTCTTTTCTAAATTAAAAAACGTCAACCAAAAAAAGGCAGTGCGGTGCGCCTCACGTTTTCTAACCTAAGTTAATATGATGTCTAGTTTATTATTATTATTATTATTATTATTATTATTAGTGGTGCTTGCCAAAGGCAAGGCATCACTATTGTTATTCGTCATACTTTTTCTTCTTCTCCCTTTGTTTTACAATGGTGGAATGTTCAGAATTTAGAATTTTCAACTGCCGTTTTTACACACGCAGGGCCTTAGAACCTTTTCTTTCTCTCACACACACACACTCATTTGACTCATCTTATCAAGCAGCCAATCAGTAATGACCTCAAATCTTCATAGCCACACCCTAGCAACCAGTTACAGGTCCCTAGCAACCACCCCATAGGCTTTCATTGAAAAATTGTTGAGAGGGATATACATGAATCAGAACATCATAGAGACACATGAGTTGACACATGAGTTTGGCTCTTTTGATTTAGGCAGACATGCAGTCTATCCGCTTGTTAAGTCATGACGTAAGGAACGCCATTTCTGGGTCCAAACCTCAACTCGTTTCACTTGAGAATGCCATCGACGGCCATTTATGAGCGCTATTTATTCATATTAAACATCAAACATTTTAAAAAGTTAAACATTTTAAATACTTAGTCTACACAACAGTCTCTGTGCTCACAGCGTCACAGACATTAAAATTTTAACGATTTATAAAAGATGAATCACTGTCTGGCCATTCTGGAATTTTGGTATGGAGATAAAGGTTATGATTATAATTTTTTTTTTTAGTATTACGCCACATTGTGTGTGTATATTAGCACCGTTTGTTGTTTTTCTTGTGGTATGAGAGAGAGTTTGGACCCGAAAGTGTTGCCGCGTGACGTCAGACTTAACAACCAGATTAGTTTAACCCTGCTTACTGTCTAGCCATGCCCTAGCAACCATTTAGAGCACCCTAGAAACCGTTAAACTTCACGAATAAGCCATATTTCAGCACCAGAACATCGTACAGACTTTAGGGTGGGTTCTTTTGTTTCGGGTGAGAAACCAGTCTGTAAATATCACCATGGTAACCGTGTAACCACACCCTAGCAACTGCTTAGAGCACCCTAGCAACTGTATTGCAACATAAATAAGCCATATCTCAGCTCCACAACATTGTACAAACATGGTGGTTGGCTCTCTTGCAATCTTGCAGAACTGTGGTGGGCATCTGCCCAGTGCCGAGTTTTGCCACTGCAAGCACCACTCACATTTTCTTCAGGAAATGTACATTCTAATTATTATTATCATCATTATTATTATTATTATTATTATTATTAATTTGATTAGATTTTTTTCTATTTAATTTTGAAATAATTTTGCAAATAATCGCAAAGCTTACATAAAATAAATAAAAAGAACATTTATAAATTATTATAATTAAATATATTTTATAAAATAAAGCAGCTCTTGTAGTATTTGGTTTGACCTCTTGAGGTTGACAATCAACATATTTTGATTGGTTATTTTAATCTCCTTTCACTGACCTTAAAATAGTATTTATGCTGTCATAGTATGTGTCTCAGTTTTCACTCTTCTGTACTTTTTCCATGTTATCAGCATAAGTGGGTGGATGAGTTCATTCCTCCTCCATCTTTGTATCTCGCTATTTTCCCTCTTTTTTCTCATCTGACATCTCTTTCCTCTCATATCTCAGTTGCTTCTCTCTTCAGTAAAACACTGAAGTCAAGATAAGGCAGCTGCTTCAGATGGAGAAGTATATCTTGTCAGGATGTTATGGGAATTCATCACTTCTTTTCCCATCATGCTCTCTGCCCCAGGGAGAGACAGTAGAAAGCTGTGGAACATTTGACCCGAAATTTCAGTTGACACTGAAAATCTACAAAACATCCAAAAGCTCCACTGAAAATGTGTTTTTGAAAAAAAAAAAAATATATATATATAATACATTAAGGCCCTGATATATTTGAACCAAATCGAAGAACAAACAGCTGTGGTGTAATTTCAGAAGAAAACTGGCCAAAATTAAGGTGTTTTTGAGTTTAAAACATGACAAACATCACAAACCTTCCGAAAAGCGTTGTAAAACACTGTTAAACACTTTTTAGTTGCCATTGGCCCAAGAGGATGATTCAACGCTTCATGCAGGGTGATTATCGTTAACTATTATTTTGTACAAATATTAGTTGAAAAACTTAAACTTATTTCAGTTTATTGCCAATACAACATTTCTAATTTGTTTAGTTCAAGTTAAAGCACTAACATTAAATTATTAACTGGAAATAAATAACTTAAAAACTAACTCAAACTAACACTGAAATAAAAAATAAATTTAAATGTATAAGCAATTTAAAATAGCACGTAGTTAAATTAATAAAAGTTAAATTAATATTAAATGAAAGATAAAAATAAAAGCTAATTTAAAATATGAATACAATATATAATAAAACTAAAATAAAAAAATAACACTTCATACAATTAAAAATTAATGTCGTTTTTAGTATGGATTTCTTCTTTTATGATCTACTAAGGAAACAATATATAAATTATGTAAAACAAAAATAATGAGAGACTTTTAATTTTTGAGCAAACTATTCCATTGGGCACATTGTAGTAATAATAATAATTGTTGTTGTTATTATTATTATTATTATTATTATTATTATTATTATTATTATTTAATTAATCTTTAGTAATTGACATAAGCTAGGACTGCAGTTATTTGTGTGCAAAAATTTTTTTTTTTATAAACAGCACCCAACACACTTTTTAAAAAAGCGGTCACGTTTAAACTCTGCAATGTTATCACAGATTCAACTTGTTTTGCGCCCATCCAGACTGTGTCTGAGAACATGATTATGAAAAATTTCACTTCAAAGTCTCTCCCTTCACTCCCTGCGGTGGTTTAATCACTTTTCATGTACACACAAATGTAAGTGGATTTTTGATTCCGCTGCAAACATCTGAGAGCCGTTTGTTTAGCTGCTCGGCAGACATGGCAGGTGGAATATTTTTGCCTGGATTTTAATCTTAGATCTGGTGGGTGTGAAGTGCTGTAAGTGTGTTTGCGTGTGCAAGAGCACTTTTGTGAAGTGATGTTGAGAGTGCTCTGATTCGGATGTGATATGGCTGTGAGATCTACCTCCAGGCGACTGAAGGAGCGAGAAACACATCAGAACTGCTGTACAATATGTCTAAAATGTGTGTGCATACAGTATATGGAGAAGCACAGCCATACACCGCACACGCATTCAGTCAGTTGGACTAATTTCTGTCGCAGCAGGGTGACACTGTCGCACACGGGCACATAATTAACCTGTCAAACATCATGTTCATGTGGTGTGTCAAAGGCAGCATTTTGTGATGTGTGTTTGTCTTTTAGTCCTGTGTATTCACAAGGCTCTGGGTCTGTATCATTGCAATCTCTTTCGTTCTCTTTTTCTCTCTCTCTCAGCTTCAGCCAGCTAATACTATGTGAGAGCAGATAATAAATGGTTAGTTTTTTTAGGACTAATGCTCCAGCTGCTGGAGAGGACTGATTTCTTTGCTCGACTCTTGCTATCCTTTGTGAGAACGAAAGAGACTGCAATAAAACAGACCCAGAGCCTTGTGAATACACAGGGATAACTTTAGTATACTTTTAAAAAGAGTACTTATTACACAATATACTAAAGTGTGATGTATGCAGGCTCTTAATTGCATGTTTTTTACTATTAAATTAAAAGGTTAAAGTGTACTGACAAGCATTTATGGTAAATTAAAATGATTTAAAATATACTTTTAATACTTATGGAAGCTTGTTTCCGCCACAGAATAAAAAATAAAATAGGTAATTGCGACTTTTTACTTTTTTTCACAATTGCGAGATATGAAGTCAGAATTGCGAGATATAAAGTCAGAATTGCGTGATATAAAGTCAGAATTGCGTGATATTAAGTCAGAATTGTGTGATATAAAGTCAGAATTGCGTGATATTAAGTCAGAATTGTGTGATATAAAGTCAGAATTGCGAGATATAAAGTCAGAATTGTGTGATATACACTCACCTAAAGGATTATTAGGAACACCTGTTCAATTTCTCATTAATGCAATTATCTAATCAACCAATCACATGGCAGTTGCTTCAATGTATTTAGGGGTGTGATCCTGGTCAAGACAATCTCCTGAACTCCATGAATTGATGGAGAGGTCAGAGGAGAATGGGCCGACTGATTCAAGCTGATAGAAGAGCAACTTTGACTGAAATAACCACTCGTTACAACCGAGGTATGCAGCAAAGCATTTGTGAAGCCACAACACGCACAACCTTGAGGCGGATGGGCTACAACAGCAGAAGACCCCACCGGGTACCACTCATCTCCACTACAAATAGGAAAAAGAGGCTACAATTTGCATGAGCTCACCAAAATTGGACAGTTGAAGACTGGAAAAATGTTGCCTGGTCTGATGAGTCTCGATTTCTGTTGAGACATTCAGATGGTGGAGTCAGAATGTGGCGTAAACAGAATGAGAACATGGATCCATCATGCCTTGTTACCACTGTGCAGGCTGGTGGTGGTGGTGTAATGGTGTGGGGGATGTTTTCTTGGCACACTTTAGGCCCCTTAGTGCCAATTGGGCATTGTTTAAATGCCACGGCCTACCTGAGCATTGTTTCTGACCATGTCCATCCCTTTATGACCACCATGTACCCATCCTCTGATGGCTACTTCTAGCAGGATAATGCACCATGTCACAAAGCTCGAATCATTTCAAATTGGTTTTTTGAACATGACAATGAGTTCACTGTACTAAAATGGCCTCCACAGTCACCAGATCTCAACCCAATAGAGCATCTTTGGGATGTGGTGGAACGGGAGCTTCGTGCCCTGGATGTGCATCCCACAAATCTCCATCAACTGCAAGATGCTATCCTATCAATATGGGCCAACATTTCTAAAGAATGCTTTCAGCACCTTGTTGAATCAATGCCACGTAGAATTAAGGCAGTTCTGAAGGCGAAAGGGGGTCAAACACAGTATTAGTATGGCGTTCCTAATAATCCTTTAGGTGAGTGTAAAGTCAGAATTGCGTGATATAAAGTCAGAATTGCGAGATATTAAGTCAGAATTGCGAGATATTAAGTCAGAGTTGCGAGATATTAAGTCAGAGTTGCGAGATATAAAGTCAGAATTGCGTGATATAAAGTCAGAGTTGCGAGTTATAGAGTCAGAGTTGCGAGTTATAGAGTCAGAATTGACTTTTATTAGCACCTTCATTAGAACCATTATTAGCACCTTTTAATGCAATTCATAAGTCACTTTTGTCTTTTTATGGCATAGAAGTTCTTGCAAGTGTTCTCTCTCTGTTATCTTCCTTATATATATTTTATTTCCAAGGCACCTCAAATTCAAGCATTATGTAGGTGTATATTACCTGAGCCCAGATCAGACAGAAATGCTATATAACTGTTGAGATGACAGAACCAGGTTGTGTGCATAGAAGCAGCGTTTGATCTGTCAGTCATACAGATACAGAGTCTTTCTGCATTAGTTATGAAGTTGTAAATAACTCCCATCCATTGCTATTTATATAGCTAAATTTGGGGAGATTCATCACAAGCAATTTCTTGTTAAAAGACAATTAATAATCAGTTTTTGAATTGGGCTCTCATGCTAATTTGCCCTGTTTAGTAAATCTGACCCTTAGACTTTGCTTTTCCAATACTGGATGAATTTCCAAGCTTAAAGGCACAGTACAGGTGCTGGTCATATAATTAGAATATCATCAAAAAGTTGATTTATTTCAATAATTCCATTCAAAAAGTGAAACTTGTATATTATATATTTATTCATTACACACAGACTGATATATTTCAAATATTTATTTCTTTTAATTTTGATGATTATAACTGACAACTAAGGAAAATCCCAAATTCAGTATCTCAGAAAATTAGAATATTTCTTAAGACCAATACAAAGAAAGGAAATTTAGAAATCTTGGCCAACTGAAAAGTATGAACATGAAAAGTATGAGCATGTGCAGCACTCAATACTTAGTTGGGGCTCCTTTTGCCTGAATTACTGTTAGTAATTAGTCGATCAGTCTGTGGCACTGCTCAGGTGTTTTGAGAGCCCAGGTTGCTCTGATAGTGGCCTTCAGCTCTTCTGCATTGTTGGGTCTGGCATATCACATCTTCCTCCTTACAATACCCCATAGATTTTCTATGGGGTTAAGGTCAGGCGAGTTTGCTGGCCAATTAAAAACAGGGATACCATGGTCCTGGTTTCTTTGGCACTGTGTGCAGGTGCCAAGCCCTGTTGGAAAATGAAATCTGCATCTCCATAAAGTTGGTCAGCAGCAGGAAGAATGAAGTGCTCTAAAACTTCCTGGTATACGGCTGCGTTGACCTTGGACCTCAGAAAACACAGTGGACCAACACCAGCAGATGACATGGCACCCCAAACCATCACTGACTGTGGAAACTTTACACTGGACCTCAAGCAACGTGGATTGTGTGCCTCTCTTCCTCCAGACTCTGGGGCCCTGATTTCCAAAGGAAATGCAAAATTTACTTTCATCAGAGAACATAACTTTGGACCACTCAGCAGCAGTCCAGTCCTTTTTGTCTTTAGCCTAGGCGAGACGCTTCTGATGCTGTCTGTTGTTCAAGAGTGGCTTGACACAAGGAATGCGACAGCTAAAACCCATGTCTTGCATACGTCTGTGCGTAGTGGTTCTTGAAGCACTGACTCCAGCTGCAGTCCACTCTTTGTGAATCTCCCCCACTTTTTTGAATGGGTTTTGTTTCACAATCCTCTCCAGGGTGCGGTTATCCCTATTGCTTGTACACTTTTTTTCTACCACATCTTTTCCTTCCCTATGCCTCTCTATTAATGTACTTGGACACAGAGTTCTGTGAACAGCCAGCCTCTTTTGCAATGACCTTTTGTGTCTTGCCCTCCTTGTGCAAGGTGTCAATGGTCGTCTTTTAGACAACTGTCAAGTCAACAGTCTTCCCCATGATTGTGTAGCCTACAGAACACCTTTGCGGGTGTTTTGAGTTAATTAGCTGATTAGAGTGTGGCACCAGGTCTAGTCAATATTGAACCATTTCACAATATTCTAATTTTCTGAGATACTGAATTTGGGATTTTCCTTAGTTGTCAGTTATAATCATCAAAATTAAAAGAAATAAACATTTGAAATATATCAGTCTGTGTGTAATGAATAAATATAATATACAAGTTTCACATTTTGAATGGAATTAGTGAAATAAATCAACTTTTTGATGATATTCTAATTATATGACCAGTACCTGTATATCATTTTCGCCACTATAGTTCGCTTATTCAAAACAAAGGCGTAGTTTGATGACGCCAAAATCATGGGAGTTGTTGTCTTTACCTCTACAGCCGGGGGAAAAGAATCCAATGGGACGTGGGCAGAAATCATATTCATGGATGAGCTAATGTATTAAAGATTTATTAATGTTACTGTAGTATAAAGCAGGGTGGGGCTGAAAGCTGTTGGAGTGGAACGAGGCCACTGGAGCGATTTGCTAATGAGAGACAAGCGCGACACACGGTTTGAGAGCAGTGGAGCTTTTATTATGCTGCAGACGAGCGCTTCCGCTTCTTCCGCTCATGCGTATGTGTGGTAACGCAGCGCTGTTTTCTCATATTAGATACATTTGAGCGTGTTGGAAGTTATGTTATAATGCTCTGTGCATTCACTCTGCGGCTACTATGAGACACTTGTTCACACTGCAGTGAGCTAGATCGATATTAGGCATGGTAAAACATGGTACTCGCGGTAAATCAAGAAAAAGAGATTTAAACAATAAGACTGTGTTGAGCTGAATGATTAGTTTTCTGTCGATGAATGTCTCCAAACAGTTGCTCACCTGTCTAATAAAACACATCATATTAAAGCGTCTTTGGTGTTTCCATGGTTTCTACAAAATAAAACCGGAATTCGAGGGTAACACAGGTATCTGTCATTGATATTTCTCTGGAATTCAACATTCTTGGAAACCTTTAGGATAATGCAAGTACACAAATCAACAAAATATATAACACTGTTCTAGTGTTTTTTTGTGTGGATATTTTAATCCAAAAATCTTACATACTGTGCCTTTAAAAATTTGGAACCGCATATATTTTACCCAGTTTATTTTCCTTTTATATTACATTTTTTAATGAGTTTTAATAAGTTCTCAAGGCAAATTCCCCAATGGTTACAAAAACAATTTTGAGAGAAAATTCATAATTCTATTCATATTAAAGGCATTATGAAGACTAGACTGTTTATTAGATTATTGAAAGTTGAATTAGCTGGCATGAGAAACACCCTGAGAGAGTTGAAGGCCACTGACCCAGAAGTCAAGTCACCTTCATTTATATAGCGCTTTTTACAACACCGATTGCTCCGAAGCAGCTTTACAGTGATGATAGGAAATTAATTTTGTTTTAGAAGAAAAGCTAAAGTAAGTTTTCTACGGCAACCTTACCCTTTGACCTGAATGAACCATCCATGAAACGCAGCCGAAGCAGCGTTAATCCACCCTGTCAACTCTGACTTTTAATATTACAGAGAGAAAACGGGTTAATCAGTTTAACCAGAGAGCAGAAAGAAGCTGTGAGAGAAAGATGATTGTTCAGGTCTGAAGCAGTGAAACACAGGGTCCTGGCTTTAAGACTGTGACTTTTAAATAGCTAATGGTTTTTAATGACCATAATTAACAAGATATTGAGTCGTGCTGTAGATCTGAGCTTAAGAGTGGTCAAGTCTCAGGTGGAGAGCCGCTCTTTCTGGCTTTTTCACTCTTCGCCTGAGATGCCCCGAGCAAGAATTAGCTTTGAATTGATTAAATTTGGGTTTCATTTATCTCATGGTCTCAGGGTAAGAGAGTTCTTCAACAAAAGATTTAATATTTATATCTGAATAATAAATAGCCTGTTCTACGGTTTGATTCAGTCAGCACTGTTCTTGTAGGGTACAAGTAAGTGATAATGTACATTCAGCCTGTTATTATCACAAAATAAATCAATAAAATAAACAGGCTGATCATCAGGACCCTATGGAAGCTTGTTTCCGCCACAGAATTAAAAAAAAGTTTATATAAAAGAGTTTATATCTCGCAATTCTGACTATTTTTCTCACAATTGCACATTTATACCTCACAATTCTGACTTTATAACAAACAATTGCTAGATATAAAGTCAGAATTGTGAGATATAAACTCGCAATTCTGAGAAAAAAGTCAGTCTTTTTTTCCTCAGAATTGGACTTTATAACTCGCAATTGTGAGATAAAAAGTCGCAATTATTTTTTCAAATGTTTTATTCTGTGGCGGAAACAAGCTTCCATAGGACCCCGACATAATTCAATAAAAATAAATGTATAAAAATACAAATACCTTACTGTTTAAAAGTTTGGGGTCAGTAAGAATTTTTGCTTTTATTCAACTAGGATGCATTAAATTGATCAAAAGTGACAGTAAAGACTTTTATGAATATCAGAGAATTCTGAAAAATGTATGACTGTTTCCACAAAAATATGAAGCATCACAACTGTTTTCAACATTGATTGATTTCTTGAGCATCATATCATATTACAATTATTTCTGATGGACCATGTGACACTGAAGACTGGAGTAATGATGCTGAAAATTCAGATTTGATCGCAGGAATAAATTACATTTTAAAATATTTCAATAAAAAACGTTATTTTGAATTGTAATATATTTCACAATATTACTATTTTTACTGTATTTTTGATCAAATAATACAGCCTTGGTATGCATAAGAGACTTCTTTTTAAAACATTAAAAATTGTTCAATTAATTTTTAACTGTACATCCATTGTAAACATCATGATGGTAAACATAAAATGCAGGTTTATAGGTCTATTGAAGTCAAAGTTGAATGGCATAAAACTACAGATCCACTCAAATGGATCCAAGGTTAATACAACATGCAGTTGGCAGTCTGGTTGTTGACATTTCCTCTGATGCGATTGGTATTTTGCAACTCCTTCAGTGTAATAGAAGCTGATTGGACGTCTGAATCACTTTGCCCTGCACAGACAGACACACAGAGAGAGAGAGAGAGAGAGAGAAAGAGCACAGCAGCTGTGCGTCTCACCTACACAATCCCACACCCGCTCTGTCAGCCTCTCACGGGCCTCATAGTCTCTCATTTGGGCATTTAAGTTGTTGTCATACGTTTCTCCCACTCTCTCCTTCATATGCAAACACACTGCATTATTTTTTTTTTTAAGGTATGTGTATGCTGGGCCGTCTGCCCAATGACAGATTAATTGGTTTGGAATAGTGCCACTCTTTGGGAGTTGAGTTTGCCCTGTGTGTGTTTTCATGCAGAGCTGTGCCATCTGCCTCTGTGGCACTGCCATAGCCATCAATATGCCTGTCATCTACACACACACACACACACACACACACACTACACACACACATACCAGTACCCTCTTTACTTGGCACATGACTTTGTAAAACTCTCTCTAATGTCTCTTTGAGTAATGTGTTATCGGCCATGTGTTTCTCATAATGAATGGTTTATAAGATGTGCCTGCCATTCCTGCTGCACATACTTATGGTTAGGGATTAACACTTTAGTATTAAACTTTGGTGTGTAACTATTCCTGCACCATTTGTGCTACAGAAATGAATGAAGCCTCCAAATCATTTAGTAAATGCTTTTATTGAAAGTGACCAATAAGCAATTTGAGGAGAGGTGTCATTAGGGGTGTGCGATATCACGTTTTTTGATCGTGGACAATTAAAAAATGTCTTCAAGATCTGCTTTTGAAGAAATATCATAGTGCTACAGTGCATTTTATCAGTTGCAGTTCTGGTGCCTCCATCCAAATAAAGCGTGCCACACGAGTCCTGAAAAGTGAAGCCAAAGCATCTCGATCGCCCCCAGGTGGCTGGATGCAGTATAGGTCAAAATCCCCGCCCTCTCCATGAAATGTAATGGGACATAGACAAACTAAACCATCAAAATTACACTTCAAATAAATTTTTTCCAAAGATGGTTTCTGTCATTTAAGGCAGTTTTTATTACGCTGATAGTTCAAGTGTTATAAAAACGGGGGTGTGACATTATGATTGATGGCTTCTCTGTGCGAAGTAGTCACTAAGGCACCAACGGACATTTTTCAGGAACTTCGGGAGGAGATTGGAGCTTTAACTTGAATTTTTACATTTCCATAACTGTTTATTTCACAAAAAGTTGTTAATTAGTCGGGAGTGTGGGCGGGAACTTGATATCGCGGCTCCACTTCACGCTCACTACTGCACAGACTCAAGACCCAAGATATCAGCGCCATATTTGGACACTGGCGGCTTCACTTATTTCATCCATCTTTTTTTACAGTCTATGGTCCCACTACTGTAGCTACAACTCGACTTACATTCTCACATCACATGCTAACGCAGCGGTAGAGTTACACTCACGGGACACTGCACTTATTCGCAATCACAAAAGTTCATTATTTGCATGTGCTTTAAAGCCTTGCAGGTTAAACATTTAATTAGTGTGCTGTTCTGACATGCGTTTTTCTTGAGCACGTACACCCGAATCGCGGGCACAATAAAAGCCTATCAAACAGCGCCTGATTACTGGACTAAGCTGGTGTGTTCAGGCGCATTGTTGGCGCGTTGCTGTTTTGAGGCAACTGAAAACGACTGCGCTATTGACTTTTAGACCAGGTTTTTGTTGGTCAATGGCGCAGTCGTTTTCAGTTGGCTGAAAAATAGCATTGCAGGTTTTTTTGTGTTATTTAAAGGGCACGTTAGTAAATATGCACCTATAGGCGGGTGCACAACACGCATACACTCTGCTTATTACACACACAGGGATGCGCAGCAGCACACAAACATTTTTAAATATTAAAAATAAAAGGATTCCTCTCTGGAGAAGCATTCAGTCTTTCCGCTCGCAAATTCCAGGATGTAAATAGCGAATCTGCCATGGTGCAAGTGCAACTGGCTTTTATGTTTGCCATTTTGTTACTTTGTAAGGCTTTTTTTGCAAAATAGGGAAATTAGTTGATAAAATCGTGAATCGTGATTTTCGTGATATGATATTTTTGCCATATCGCCCACCCCTAGGTGTCATTACTTTAATCAGAATTGTGATTCTTTTCTTGTTGGACAATATACATAAACCTGTGGAAACATGATCTCTCCTTCATAGGGTTTGACTCTTTTGAGTCAAACCTACATTCACCTACGTTACCCTTACATTACCCTAGAATCAGGGAGGTTACACTGGCACAGGCAAACAAAGAAAATGTAAAAATGTAGTTACAAAAAAAAGATATACTGACATCAGGTAAAGACATGAGCTGAAAGTGAAAAATGAAAAGATAGTTTAGACTTTTGTGAGCATGTCTGCCTGTCTTTTCCACTCTTTTTGCTGTGTGTCTCTCATCTCTCTGTTGATAAACTGACGTGTTTGTGTCTGACTCCTCAGCTTCTGGGTTTCATCTACGCCTGCTACGTCATCAGTGTCATCACAGAGGAGGAGGACAGCTGTGAGTATCTTTACGGTCTCTCTCTCTTATCTTCTATCATGCCCGTCTGTTTGGCAGAAGTTCTGCTGTTGTGGCTGATATATGTCTGCTCAGGTCAAAAAGTATGTGTGTGTGTGTGTGTGATAAGAGAAAAATGTAAGTCTGTCCAAACAACACATTCTTTCTTGTTTGTGTCTAAAACAGATACTTTATCAATTTTATTATAAAGAAATGTGCCTTTCTGATTATACTCTTACATAAACATTCTGGAGATGATGGCTCTGTGTCCTCCTTCTAGCTTTGTTTTGTGAGAAATATATCTAAACCAAATGAATTATCAATGTTGAAGGATATAAAATATTGATTTAAAAAGCCTTTTTTTATCCATGGGAAGTGGAGCACACTACTCAGATAAATTTTGTGACAAACACTATATTACTCAACTCACTTTGTAAAAGGATGTGTGTGTAAGTGTGCCTAAATGTTTAAGTGAGATTAGATTTGTGAACAAGTGTTGATTCTCCAACCAAAGCTGAGGAAATTGTTGAAAAAAAAGGTAACATGACTTTAATTACATGGAAGTGGTTTGGGTTTCTTAAAAGCAACGAAGCCCAGACTAAAGGTAGGGTAGGCAATTTTCGGAGAGGCTAGCAATAGCAAGCTAGCTTTGAAAGCATAAGATCTCACCCTCCCTTCACAGTGCTCTACAAAGCCACGCCTCCTTCAAAACACATGAACGCACACAGCAAGGAGCAAACAAAGACGTCACCAGAAATGGCGATAAGCTACCACATGTCTCAAAGCACATAACATTACAATAATAATGAACATAATCAACTTAAAGAGCACTGACCTGTACCACCTGACTGCTGAAGATTCATTTCGGCATTGATAGTGTTACCACTGAAATGCATAAATTCGACTCACGAACCTCTTGGACCGAATGCAATGATTGGACAAAATTGTTATGGTCCTACACCTTCCACAGACGATATATGTACATATAAATGCATTTAGACCACTTAACTTAGTGATTGCTATTAGGATGTGAAGAGACTTTCAACCAGCATAACAAAAAAATGTTTCTGGAACAAATCGCCTACCCTGCTTTAAGAGTTGGTTCACACAGTTTTTGCAGTAAAAATTGAGACAAAGGTCAATGGGGAAAAAACACAAGCTCCTGAGACACATTTTTAAAAATTGAACCTTTTAACTTGAGTGCCATGTTTTAGAACGCTGTGTTATGGACGCTACAAAAGACGCGAGCGCAACAGTCAAACACATTCGTCTAGCATGTGTTTTGATTGATTGCGTAGCGCAATGATTGCGTGTTTAAATAGAAAAAAAAAGTCCC
Organism: Rhinogobio ventralis; assembly: GCA_039654625.1. Classification (NCBI taxonomy): domain Eukaryota; kingdom Metazoa; phylum Chordata; class Actinopteri; order Cypriniformes; family Gobionidae; genus Rhinogobio; species Rhinogobio ventralis. Next base: position 25,061,379 of record CM077203.1, on the reverse strand, counting down.
ACAGTGGAATGCAAAAAATGTGTTCTGTGTGAACCGGCCCAGACGGTCTGCAAAATATGCGGTCAGCCGGTTGTAACCAAGGCAGAAAACTCAGCAAACCTTTTCCATCACCTGGAAAGGTACACTCTAAAAAAAGGCTGGGTTGGATTGAACTGTTGGATTAAAAATTTAATTAAAAAATGTAACCCAGTGGCTGGGTTTGTCCATATTTGACCCAAATTTGGGTTAAAACAAACCAGCCTTTTTAGAGTGTACCATCCCAGCAACTGTGTGTGTGTGTGTAACATTCTTGGAAGACGTCAGTATAGACAAAGATAGCCAATCAGATTAGAGTTCGCCAGATAAAGAAAATGCTTTCCAGTGCCAACTGCAAGACAGTGATTCCTACTGTCTTGGAATTTTGTTCCATTCTGGTTCATAGGAATGCACTTCATTTCGAAAAAAAACCCACAAAAAAAAACATGTTTGCAACGCATAAACAGCCTATTCTGCTATGAGCAAATATTCAAAAAGTGGGAGAGGACCAGAGTGAAGCCCTGGGGATGAGATAAGCCACTGCCCTGTTTGTAAGGGCTAAACTCTAGTCTTCCACTGACTTTTAATGTCCCCTGTTCCAGAAAAGTAGGAGATACCGTTCTTTCATTTACCACCACTGAACATTCCCTGTAGGGCTGTACCTCGCTGACAGGAGGGACTTTCATCCTTTACAGTCTCTTCCTGTTTGCCTTTGTTTTCTGATGTCCTCTGAGCGTCATTACTCAACAGGAGGTGGTGTGTCTTTTTTGTGTTTTATAGGCAGTGCACAAGTGCTTGAGTGAACTCTATATTCATGCTCTGTACAAATTTACCAACATTTAAAGTGATTATAAGTGCACAGAGGAACATTTTATTGCTCCGAGGTTTATTCATAGCCCAGGGGATTTAAGGAGCACATGAAATCCAAATGGACATTTGGTGGCTTTTATGCCTGTTAGTTTTGAGGCCATCTGTATGTTAGTGCACTGCTAAAAGTTTGCAAAATAAACTTTTAGTACATGTAGGGGTGTGAAAATTACAATCGTTCTCTTCCAGGCCAACAAAATATAAAAACACAGTCTTGTTCACAGGGGCAAATACAAATTTGTTCAATTAAAATGCTCTCTAGTATGAAAATGATTCACAGTATCAAGTAGGCCTACCAAATCATAGTTAGTTTGGGTGTCTTCAGTTGTGCTAATGCTTAATGCTTTTGGAAAGTAAGTAACTTAACTACATTTTCAGTTAAGTTCTAATGCATGGCTATTTTTGAATGTGTGTCAGCCACTTACAGATATTTTAGCTGTACAATTAGATATTGCAAACTGGTATTTTTTTAATTATATTATTTAATTTATTATCATCATCCTAATTACAGTAGTTTTACTGTTTATTGCTTTGTTATTTTTCTTAATATTACTATAGAGGCTAATGAATCAAAGTATTGCACATTCACAGAAAATGGCTTACTTCTGTGTTGATAAAAATAAGATGGATAAGAATTAGGCTACTTTTTCTAACCATTAGCATGTAGCATGACAAAATGCCTGATTCATTTTAGTAAATCAATTTGTTCATTATTGGTTAATAACTTTATAAAATAAGTTTACTAACTTTAATAACATCATAATATTTTGATAAATGCAGTTTTTTTTATAACAAGTAATGCGGTGAATTCAGGTTGATTGGGACACTTTTTGCCATTGAGACCCAAAAAGTGTCCCAATTAGCCTGAATTCACCCCTATAAATATTTTTTAGTAGAACAAGCATTCATATTAAGTGCGGGTGGATGAGAGATAAATAATTGTGTTTGTTTGATAAAGACATTTTGCGAGCGGAATAATTAACCGGGCGGATAATTCCGCTTGCCGTTTCTCCACATTGGAAGTTCAAAACAATTCCCAACATGTACTGACGGGGGAGTCGAAACTCATTATTATGCAAAACTGTTATCCAATCATAGCCGTGGGCGTTTACTTCCAAGTCTTCAGTGCGGCACGCCCATAAAAACAAGCATTCCATGAGAGAGGCTCAAAACCAGGGTAGAAAATAGCCTATTACTTATTCATTATGATGTTTTTGAATATAAAAACCACGCAAACGTAATAAGTTGACCTCAGACAACAGTATAAAAAAATTAAAAAAGCCAGTTCATGACCCCTTTAAACCATTTCGTGGTGTCTTTAGTGGACCTTCCAGTTATGTTCCATTTAAAGCATCAACTTTGCCTTGACCTATTATGCAAAATTCACTTTTACATGGTGTTTGAACATAAATGTGTGTTGGCAGTGTGTGTACACAACCACCTTATAATGCTAAAAATCCACCCACTCCTCTTTTTTAAATCCCCATAAATCACAAGCAGCATCTCTGACCAAGCTGTTTGCAGATTGTACATTTTGTGATGTCACAAAATGCTTAGGCCCCACCCACGACTGCTGTCCTATTAGCATAGACCAGCATGAGTGAGGTGTACACAGTCCGCCATTTTTTATGCGCTGGAGCAGCTGTAGTGATAAGATAAATGTCTCCATTTCGTACTAAGAAAGCCAACTCAGCCACTGAAGATGCAGTGGTTTAATTTGGTTTATGATGGGAATGTGCCCCTCAAGTTACCTAAAATTGTTCATGTCTGCGCTAATTATTTTACACCAGACTGATTTGTGAACGAGGGTCAATGCAAAGCAGGTTAAGCTTAAAAGTTGTTACTCAAGAATGGAGCAGTATCAACTGTTCGTGATCCAGCTTCACACCCTGAAGACGCAAGTATCACACTTTATATTTTGTAAATAACTATGTTTACATGGACACTTTTTGCTTCAAACTGAATGAATTCATTCCGATCGATGAATCCGAACGTAGTGTTTACATGAACGGTAAATAAAGTGATCTGTTTGATGTGCGCGTTTATATGTCACAAGCTTCTGATCGGATTTAATCTTTTGACATGCGCACACTGCAAGAATATAGTTTCTCGCTGTTGTTGCATACTAACCATCCTCCTTTTCTTTGTTTTAAAAAGCTTAATATTACTTAAATATAACTTAATATTTTTCTATTTCGGGTCCTAAGTAGGAGACGATGAGCAAATGAACCATTTTGCCGTGCTGCTTATATTTATCAAACCGTAAAAACGCCCATTTCCGTGCCCAAAACCAGTCGTCTGTGGACGTTGTCCTGCTCCACTTCACAGACGATGAGTGGAAAGAGAATTTAGCTTAGCTTAGCTTGTTTTCCCCTACGGCATAAACGGATATGACGTTTTTGACCAAGTCTATGTTAGTTGCCAGACAGACTCATCAGAGCTGCGTAGAGTTGGTACACAACTATCATTCTCAAAGTTGTTGCTTCTGACGGAGTCTCTCCTTCATCAGTGTCTGATTCAGGTTCAAACATATAGGGCTGTACAGAACTGTATTTATGTTGTCAGTCATATTGCTTCTCCTTATTTAGAGATTTATTATTGCCGCCATAGGATTGGCATGAGCTGTAAAGGACAGGCTCTCTTCTGGAAAGGGGGCGGGGAGCAGCAGCTAATTTGCATTTAAAGAGACACACGAAAACGGCGTGTTTTGCTCACACCTAAATAGAGGCAATTTGGACAAGCTATAAATAATCTTTTGGTCCCATTTAAATACGTATTTTAGATACCTTAGGAGATGATTGTTGTAGGGAAGTTTGAATTTTACATTGGTGTTGGAAGTACGAGGATGTGTGTATGTGTTCCTGGTTAGGGTTAGGGTTATTCTTGCCCACAAGAATGGCAATACTGGAAATCCTTGTCCTTGTGGGGACATTTTTTGGTCCCTGTGAGAAAAACAGCTTATAAATCATACTGTGGTTTTCTTTGAAAGTGTAAAAATGCAGAAAGTTTTCTGTGAGGGTTGTGTTTAGGGATAGGGGATAGAATATACAGTCTGTATAGTATAAAAAGCATTATGTCTATGGAAAGTCCCTATAAAACATTGAAACCTGTGTGTGTGTGTGAGTGTGTGTATAATCAGCACAGTGTGTCTATTTTGTAATTTCTATCATGCAAAGCTGTGTGTGGTTCATTTACACGCTCATTTGAAGTGGAGGATTTAATTTCTCCACAGCACTTCCTCGCCTCTGAAGTTTCCCTCTTTCTGTTTCTCTCTTTTTCCTTCTTTCTCTCTCTCTCTTTCCCTCCCTACAGGTGATTTGAATAATTATGTGTCAGGCTTCCTTGATTATTCTTCTACCTTTTTTCACCCTTCCTTCTCATCTCTCATGCTCTTTCTTTCTGTTTTAAATGACTTGCATCCATAATTAGTTTGTAGTCGCAGTCCCACTGTTATCGTTGGCTCATTAAAAGCAGCAGCAGTCACTTTTGTGAATCTAATCTAATAGCAGCGGACAGGTCGGCCCAGCTTCAGGGACGTGTGGGCTCTTGGGTACTGATCTAAGCCCGGATTCTCTATGAGACCTGCCTTTACCAAAAGAAAATGCAATCCTGGCTTGACATCAGAGTGGGAATGGGAGAGAGAGATTGTGTGTGGCACCTCGAGTGTCTGGTTGGTTATCAGCGCTGAGCAGATTCCTATGCAGACTCAAAAAAGAGCTGCTTTTTATGAAAGTGGGTCAGAAACATTAGCGTGAGCGCGTCCCCAATGTAAATGCGTTACACTATCCAGAGAGAGCAAGGTAAAAGCAGGACACATAGACAGGCACACACACAGTACATAGTCAAAGAGAATGTGTTATGTGAGTGCTGGATTTGTCTTATTGCATGAGTGATCTCTACCTGTGATGCAAAGCAAAACTGACACCAAGATTCTATACTCTATATAAACTACACTATTCTGTTGTTTTACTGATACTCTAATGAGAGTTAGTTGGCATGTAGCTGCAAATTTACTTATAGTTAGTTGAATGTCTAAAGTGGACCACCGAAATAAAGGGCTACCAGTTATTGGATAGCCATACATTTAATATTTCACCGTCAACACCTGAAAGTGGCGTTTACCATGCGGTTGTCTTAGCCCCTTAAAGGTGCGGTATGTAGGATTGAGAGCTAATGGTCGAAATAGGGAGATCGTTGTTTCCCCCGCCCCCTCCTCCTCAGACTCGATGCTCACGCGGGTTGCCAGCTTGAGGAGACGCAACAGGAGCGAGCGCAATTGATAATGAAAGCCGAAGAGACTTACACACTGTAAGTTGATAAGTTGATTTATCCACGTTTTAATATGCTCTCATTCATAGAGATTTTTAGATGGATGCCGAGGCTTTTTAGGTCGGGTAGAATCTGTGAGCTCTGACCCAGTTTGTTCACTGGTCACCTCCCCCTTAGTGTGCGGTGTCAAGTGTCATATTACAAAATGTATTATGATATTTTATAATCAAAACGTTTTATAATCTTGACAAAATATATATACTACTAATTTGAAAAATACTAATTTGTCTGAAAGGTCTGAGTTGCAAGATTCCATATTTCGTGGTTATTTTGTGATAGAAGTAATATTACAAAAGAAATTCATACTTTTGTGACAGGAAAATGCATCAAATTTCGGTATTGGAGTTTGGGTCTCATTTGGTGGCTGTTTTAAATAAAATCTCACAAGAACCTACATTTTTTTTTAATATCAACTTCAAATTTGGAACAGAACTTATTTAGACATATGGCTTTAATTTTATAGCAGTTTCAGAGTAAAACATAGTACGTCAAATATATTAATTTTATATAAAATATAAACTTTATAGTACAGTACATTACAGTAAACTTAAACCTCTATAACCTTTTTTATACTTTTTTGAAAGAATTTCAGCAATAATCTGCAGATTGTCTTGTTTAAAAGAGACCAACCTTAGGTCTATATTCCAAAGTGTTCATTAATTACAACAATTTAAGTTCAGATGTTCAAAAAGGGCAGTTAAGGGGTTAGTGGGTGTTTGCTCTGAAAGTGTGTGTTTCACAGTGTAAGTGCGAGTGAAGTCGTCCATTTGCTTCTGCCTTCCCAGCATTCCACACATAGCAGCGCAGCTCATGGTCTCTGGAGCTCCACAGATCCTGCGAACGCTAATGACACATTATGAGCTCAAAGCCTGTCGTTTATGATAAACAAACCAGCCCTGCCATTTCCAGGCCTGTATATTCAGTGTGTGTAAACATGGAGGTGAAATTGCTCCTGAGATTGCCTTCTGTTGCGGTTTTATGGATCGACTGAAACGTTTGTGCTTGCATGAGTCACAGCTGAAACACCATAGTTTACTTCCATACCTTCGAAGTATACACTAAAATGTGTGCACTGGTGCCGTTGATAACCGCACCATCATGATCTTGATACTACAAGTTTTTTCGTGCACTGTGCTTTTGAATAAGTGTTAGCATCTAGCTAGTAAGTCATTACCTTCATTATATTTCTTTGTATGTACAAGAACACACATTTTTGTTTACGAAGAAAATAAATTAATAAACGTCGTAGTGCAGTGGGTTGTGGTTAACAGATGCATATTAATCTCAGCTGAAATCATACATCATTTACACACTATTTTCAACCTACTACTGTGCTTTGGGGGTCATTTTAATCTCTCATACCTATTTATATTTCAAATGAGTGGTATTGGAATTGGAATTGGGGCGCAGGGAGAATCTCTCCCTCTTTTCTTGCTGTAAATAAGTTAGAAATGAGAGTGTGTGTGGAGTCTGAATCACACTGGGCTGAATGAGGCCTGACATCTGATCATGAAAATCACTCCTTCAGAGAACTGTTATTCATTCCCCTGTGTGTTGAGTGTGTGTGTGTGTGTGAGAGAGAGAGAGAGCGTAACATTGAATGGAGACTATGGAGACTACAGAGATACAGAGAATAAAACTTGACTTCAGTCAAGCCGACGTGTGTGTGTTGTCAGTATCTGAAATCTTTGTCTTTGTGGGGACAGTTTTTGGTCCCCATGAGGAAAACAGCTTATAAATTATAGTGGTGGTGTTTTTTGAAAATGTAAAAATGCAGAAAGTTTTCTGTGATAGGTAGGTTTAGGGGATATAATATACAGTTTGTACAGTATAAAAATCATTATGTCTATGGAAAGTCCCCATAAAACATGGAAACCCAATGTGTGTCTGGGTAAGAGTTACAGTGTGAGCCTATCAAATCTTATGGGACGCTGTTCATTGTTAATAATTATGTCTGATTTGTGTAAAGTGTATATTCCGGTGTTAATGCTCACATTGATTCATATTTCTGTCATACATTTTGTCTGTTCATGTTCTTTTTTTTTACATCAAGTGATTATCATTTCATGTTTCATTTGTTGTCTTCATGGCTCATTTTCCTGTTTCATTTCTTTCATTCTTTAATTTCATCTTTTGTTTGGTTTTCAGTTGATTTTATTGGTGGATTTGACCCATTCCCACTCTACCATGTCAATGAGAAACCATCTCATCTTCTGTTAAAGCCCGTACATCAGTAAGTACCTGTGTGCGTGTGTGTGTGCGTGTGTGTGTGCGTGTGTGTGCGTGTGTGTGTGTGTGTGCAAGAGCAAAATCTGACAAAACAACTAGGAATGTCATCAGTTTGAAAATAATTTCATAAATGATGTAAAATATAAGTACTATAAATTATAAATCAAAATTTTTAATTACTGTAATAGGTCAAATGTAGTTACATTTACAGCCATAATAAAAACAATAAAGAAGTCTTCTTTTAAAAAAGCAAAATGTGTGTGATCGGTAAAAAAAAAACGTTTCCCTAAAGTACCTTTAAGTGAACAGTTCTTAAATTATTAACCAATTATTTTCTTAGTGTGAAGAAAATTTGAATAATCTGAACCTTTTTTCCCAGTATAAAGAACCTTTTGTGCAAGGGAAAGCTTGCTTCCTTCAAGAAACAATCGATGCCAATAAAGAACCTTTATTTTTAAGTGTGTGTGAATGTGAATCCAATCACATACTCTGCATTGAGTTAAGTAAAATAGATCCTCTTACACATGTCCCTGCTTGCTCCTTATCTAAAGCATTAATTAAAGTTAGTTTTCTTTTAATTAGTGTAAGTTCTTGATTAGTTAATTCATTACGCATTCTGATCCTGTCCAGTGAGGGATTAGTGAAACTGTCTGAAAATAAATCGAACAGTAAAGGAGCTTTTATATCAACTTGGACCATTTTTTTTATATTGTCATTGGCAAATATTACATGTGGTCTATTTGTATAAGCTTAGTTTAACTTTTAAAAAAGTGCAAGTCTTTCATTTTTTTTAACACGGGAACTACGCTAGCACTTTTCTTGTGTATGTGCTGCAAAACCACTTAATGTCAGATCTTGTTTTTAACGCTGGCAGCCGGAAGCGGCACAATGTTTGGCCAACTTCCCTCATTCTTTTATCATTAGTTATGTGCCAACTAGATAATAGCATCTTCTGAACAAATAATAGTCTGTATTACTTCACTGCGACTGGACAAGCCAGACTGCTGAAAATGGAAGTGGAAATGTGTGTCATGTACTCGTCAAACTAGAAAGTTGTAGAAGTTCAGAGCAGTGTGGTTTAGTTTTAATGATACATTTTTAGTCTGGGATTTTAGGGTTGTGTTATCCTTTCTCATTCTGCATACTACCTGCTGCTATATACCCTCGATTTGACGTGTTTTTAATTTATCTTTTGCATATGGAGAATATGGATTAGTGGAGTGGTCCCTCTGAGACTGGGCCGGGCCTCATTTCAATAAGCCTTAAATTATGCAGGATCTGTAATGAGTGTGTGCAGAAGAAGCCTTTTCAATATGTGCACATGGAGGTGCTAAACACATTATATTAGCCCCGGGGACTTTTTTCATGACAGTTTAATCAGACTAGTGCAAATGAGAGAAGTACTTGTCCTATCTCTAGATACACAACCATTTCACGCTCTCAGGGAGTTTAATAAATCACCCAGCAGGTGTGTTCGCAAGTATAGTTTTAACTTCTAGTATTGTAATTAGAGGTTGATTAAAAGTGGATTTTGCAGATACAGATGTCCAAGTCAAGAAATTAGGCCAGTAACCCAATGAATCGGCTGATAGTTAACTTGACAGTCAATAATATGAATGAAAACTTTCCACTCAGTGTAAAATAGTCAAATTAACCATAAAATATATTATCATTTTTTAAATAGTCAAATAAAAACATTTTTAATATTTTTGAAAGAAGTCTCTTTTGAATTTGATTTGATCAAAAGTACATTAAAAACCGTAATATTGTGAAATGTTAGTACAATTTAAAATGACTGTCTTTTATATTAATATTTTAACATTTATTTCTGTCATGGCAAAATGTCACATGGTCCTTCAGAAATTATTCTTATATCCTGATTTTCTGCTCAAGAAACATTTCTTATTATTATCAATGATGCTTAATATTAGTGTTAGGCAATCGATTAATCACAATGAAGCGCATCCAAAATAAAAGTTTGTGTTTACATAATATATGTATGTGTACTGTGTATAATTGCATGCATATATATATTCTTAAATATATATGCATGTATATATTTAAGAAAAATATTTATATACAAGATAAATTATATAAATATATATACAGTATATACATGCAAATATTTCTTAAATATATACATGCATGTGTGTGTATTTATATACACATAATAAGTATGCACAGTACACACACACATAAATTATGTAAACACAAACTTTTATTTTGGATGCGATTCATCGTGATTAATTGATAATACATTAATACATTTTTTTCAGGATTCTTGAAGGAATAGAATTTTTTTTTTTCATTTATTTGAAAAATAAATCTTTTGTAACTTTATAAATGTTTTAAACTCCCTGAGAGCGTGAAATGGTTGTGTATCTAGAGACAGGACAAGTATATAAATGTTTTCACTGTCACTTAATTTTATGCATCCTTGCCGAGTGAAAAGTATTAATATCTGTCAGACCCTAAAGTTTTAACGGTAGTGTTTGCATTCAAATTGAACCAAAACACTTAAAATAATATAAACGGCAAATAAAGTAAAATAAAAAGTGGCATTTAATATGAACAAAAGAACTCTCCAAATAACAACCGTCTGCAACTATCACCGCCAAAATGATCTGTTAAATCGATATGTTGGTTAACTCTAATAACATTTCTCTGTGTTTGTTTGTGTTTTTCAGGTCTTCGTAAATGAAAGCGTGTCCTGAAGAGGAGCCGTTCTGCCCGTTCCTCCTCTCTGCTCCTCACCCCCTGCCCTCTCCTCTGTTTAAAACATTTTCCTCTAATTCATCCTAAATCAGCCCCTTCTGGTTTGAAAGGAGTGTTGGAGAATTGGCTCTTGCTCTGGACAAAACACAGTCGCTCCATCAGATGCTCTGGAACATTGTTCCAGCTGCCTCATTTAGACACTTACAAGAGGCTGTAAAGCATATCTAAACAAAAAGGTCCTTTATTATGACTGGTGTTGTGTGTGTGGTCTGTGCATTTGAGTTATTGGGAGGGAGTTGAGATGCTGAGGTTCACCGAGTTCCAGCTCTGTTTGTGCGTGTGAGGAGGGCTATTGTATGCTGTTTACCTTCACACAGGATGTGCACAGTAAAACAGAGGAGGGAGCCGAGAGGAGGACAAAGCGAGCTAAACTCCTGTGGTAGTCAAAAATAGAAGCAAAGGAAGCATAAAATATAAATACAAGAAAGAATTAGAGCTTTTCTGAAAATGTCAGTGTGATGTTCTCATGATTCACTCTCAGATTTAGGGTGTGTTCACACTTGTAGTTCAGTTCATCTGGTTCATTTGATCCAGACCAAACAAAATTGGCATTTTAACACCAAACCCAAAGATACCGAACGCGAACCTAAAGGCATAGGGATATGGTTGGCTTTAATTACGTACATTTCCTGTTGGAAGCCTAAATGCACTTGTTGTATGTGAGATGGCATTTCTGAGAACTCGTGAAGAGCTTATAAAATGTGTAAAAGAGTCAAAACAGCGGCAGGATTCCCTCCGTCACACACACAAAGGAAGATCTGCTGCGAGGAGACGCTGTTCTGACGCCTGTACCCGAACTGCGATGGGCAACATCACGACTATGACAAGAAAAAACAGCTATGCTTGAGCATTCTGTCCTTTTTAGGGTCACATCTTCCTGTTTTTGGTTCATTTACATGTCTTTGGTCCGTGTTGCATTCATATATAATTCAAACTGCACCAGAGTTCGTTTAGAAGCGGACCGAGACCCATCTTTTCAGCTTGTTTGGTGCGCATCAGGGTTCGGATGGCAGCGATCACTTATTCAAATGAACCCACTAACAGAGCAATCACATCAGAGTTTGTTTTTAATCAAACCAAACATGCCAAGTGTGAACACAGCCTAAGTTTTATGCAGTGATCCCTGTATTTAGACACTTAAATCACACTAAACAATGTATGAATGTCATGACATTAGATCAAATATAGGTTATACACACTCAATGGGGGTTCAGTGGGCTCCTATATAGATGGCTCAATTTTAAAGAACCCTTTATACCAAAAAGGTTCTATAATACTCTTTAAAAATAAAGGTTGTTATTGGCATTGATGGTTTCTTGAAGAACCTTTAACATCCTAGAAGAACATCCGCAAAAGTGGAAAAAACATTTTTTCACTCAAAGGTTCTTTTATGGCAGTCAAGTGTTGGGGGTAATGCGTTATAAGTAACTTTTATAAGGTACGTAATCAGATTACTTTTTTCATGTAACTAGTAAAGTAACACATTACTTTTAAATTTACAACAAAATACCTGACTTACTTTTTCAAATAATTAACGCACATTACTTAGTTTTCCCATTGACTGACAGCTCTCCTGTCCTCATGTTTAGAGAAATTGTAAGTGCAGAGGCGTTGTGTGAACATGGTTATTGTAGTTCTAGACTAAATGTCAGCAATTTACTCATCTCACTTGCACAAAAACAGATTCAATATTTCTCAAAATGAATAAAAACTGTGAAATGCAAACTCAGAATATTACACAAACCTGCAATAATTAAATGTTAAATTACACAAATATACTTTATGCATTTAATCTCACTTTATTAACCAATGTCTTTTCTGCTGACTTTTGATGATCCATTTCAACCATACTAATAAGCAAAAACTTTTGGTGTAAAATTTACATATGCCAAAAATAAAAATAAAAATCAAGCAAGCAAGCCCAGCCCAGATGAGAAAAAGTAACGCAAAATTTATGTAACACATTACACAAAAAGTAACCAAGTAATGCAATTAGTTTCTTTTTTTAGGGAGAAATGCAATATTGTAACGCATTACTTGTAAAAGTAACTTTCCCCATCACTGTGAAAAACACCATCTGGAACCTTTATTTTTTAAGAGTGTATAAGGATAAATGTCTTGAGCGACTGCATAATACTTTCATGTTTAATGGGTTATTTAATTATTTTCTTGTGATTTAAAACCTTTTAAGGTTCTGTATAGAACCTTTTCTTGTAAGAGTGACTAAAAAATTTACTAAAACCTTGCTGAAGTGGTTAATTTTATTTGCATGCTTCTTGGTTTGATATTTTGTATCTAATGCAATGAAATGTGTGCATTTTAAGTGTGACTTAAGCGTTCAAACATTTTGGGATCACTGTACATGCCCATCAGTATTTTTAATGTTAATAATCACCATTATTGCACAATGTGTTTCGTATAATCAGCCTTTAGATCTAACAGAAACTAGTTTGGGCATCCTCCGGTAGTCAGTACAATATACTACATAACCTCATACTGTTGTTTTTCAGTATTATTATTTCTACATGACTGGCTGATATTATGAAACAGAAAGTGGTTCTTTCATTTGAATGGTGCTTGTAATCAAATATCAGCTGTTTGTGAACAAATTGTCAGCATGTCTTTATATGAATATGAAAACGGTTGAGTGGCTGTCAATGTCTTTCACTGTAGATGCAGAGCTACTGTAACTGTACTGGAAACGCACAACTGATTGACCCGACATGCAACGGTACATGTATCATATAGTGTGTATGATGAGAGGGGCTGTGTATTTCTTTCCAAAATGAGATGTGAAGGCCAAAGGTCAGGTTTTTGTAACTTCAGTTGCACTGTTGAGTTGCTTGTAATCCAAGATGTTTCATATCATGAGATTTGTGCACTGTATTGGCAACATTTTGGTTTCTTGTGGCCTGGTGGTAAAGGAACTGGGCACATCATGCTCTTAATGGAGTAGTTCACCATTGCTCTTACCTGTGTGTCTGTATTTTTCTCCTGGAGTGCAAAAAGAGAACTTTTGAAGAATGCTCATGTTGCTCTTTTATGTATATTTAATAAGTTCCCCTACTGAAAAGAGTGCATTTTAAGAGTGAAGTCATACGATAGCTTTGTGCTTTTCTCGTATGGAAAAGAGCTGCGTGAACATTCTGCGGAATATCTTGTTTTGTGTTAAATCAACAGTTTTGTAACATCATGAGGCTGAGAAAATGAGTTTTTATTTTAGGGTGAACTAGGCTACTCCTTTAAACATTGCAAGGGTTCAGGGGAAGTCTTTTTGCATTTATTTTATGAATTTATGTAACCCTTTCAGCTGAATTTTGGCTTGCTGTAATCTTGTACAATGTTCTGTTAGACCATCATATTGGCCATGGATCTATCCTGCCCCCTAGTGTTTAAAGTCCTTCTGTACATGGCATCTCAACTCTAGGAACAGGAAAATTGCATTTTGTACCACTCTCTGAAAATATTCATGTACATTTGTAATTGTAGATTTTAGGATATTGAATATAAGCCAGCAATGATAGTCTGCTGCATAATTGTTATAATGAGAAAAGGAATGATATAGATTTGTATCACACCTTTTACCCTCGTCTTTATTGCTCTGTCTCTTTTTACAAGTGTTTTTTAAGCCTCTTTCCTGTGTTTGTTCTCTTCTCCATAGTTCTACATTGACTGCCTGTCCGTCAACATGTGTTTGCTGACCACAGTGTAAATAGATGTTTATTAATAAAAGTCTGCTTTTCATCTGCTGATCACACGTCTTGTTTTTGTTACTCTGTGCTGTCCTATAATCTAACCAAATGGCCATGTAAAGTGTTGGACGGGATTTTAAGATGCTAAAAATAATAGCTGCAATATATAGAAAACTATATAGAAAAATAAAATGTAATTAATGTGTTTTTAGGATGGATAAAAAATATCACAGGGTTTATTTTATATTATATTATCCGATTTTTCATGTCAATGAAATGTAGTTCAATTGATATAAAACTGAATAGGGTCCTCTGAGTTTGAAGGTCAAAAGAAATGGCTTTTAAGCTATACAAATTGCAAATATGTCCAAGCAGTTTTTCACGGCAAGTCAATGTAATAAGAGCTGCTGCTAGTAACCAAAACTGTCCTCCAGGTGGCGATATTGGCTGACGTCGACATACACGGTTGGCATAGAAGAAGAGGTATTCTCGTGCGGCTGCAGCTTTCGCGATTTAATGTTTCAATATGGCTGCCTCCTCGAGTAGTGCTGCCACTGTTAAACACAGCGATCATTCTTCATTAGCCGAAGAAACAGAGTTTTGTCCCGGATTTAAGGATGTCGATGCATTCGTCAAGGTCAGTTAATCGTTTCAGTGTGTAAATCCCGCTGTCAGCGCTGTTACTGACTGTAAACAAAACTACAACGTGGAAACAGTGGCCATGCGTGCATACGCAGTAACGTTTGATATATCAAATTTACAAAAGTGAAGTCAAAGTGAATGTATATCTGACTGGTGTTTGTTTCCACAGTACGGTCTGGGAGCGGTGGTCGCGGCCACAAAAGCGTCCGCAGCTCTTCCAGCGGCCGGAGACGAGTTTGATCTGTACCGCAGCTTCCCCGCCTTCCAGCACTTCTGCGCCTCACAGGGCGACCAGCTCTTACACTGGTAAAACAACCTCACTGAAGCACTGTACCAGTATACACCAAGGGTTAATACCATGGTGTCTTTAATAAGTTAAAGAATGCCATAAAATGGCCTTTGGCTAAATCCGGTACAATGCATGAAATGTAAACATGTCAAATATTGTACATGGTCCCCTTACAAATACATAAACAAAACTACCATGAGGGATATCATAAAACATAGAAATACCATGGTATATTTTGTTACTTTATTTTTGGTGAACTGCCGAAATGTAATTACACACAGTAGATCAGATTGATACTTTATGGGTTTGTAGATACAATTCATAAGTATGTCTTTGCGGACTCCTATATTAATTGTCCAGTAGCAAGATATTATTATTCCTTATTATATCCTACAGGATAAACTGACATTTCTGCTGGATTTCTTTTTTTCTTTTTCTTTTCCTTATCTTTTTTTTTTTTTTTTTTACTTTACGAGACTATCTATATAGATAAAAGTTAAACCTAAAGTGTTTCCAAAATTCAAGAAAAACTACTTATGTTTGGGCTCTCAGACATGTATGAAACATGAAAAAATGCATTTTATTATTGTTATTATTACTAGAGCTGCACGATTCTGGATAAAGTGACTTTTTTTTACAACAATTTTTTTAAAGGGATTCTATAATGCCCCTTTTTACAAGATGTAAATTAAGTATCTAAGTGTGTAAGTGAAGTTTTAACTCAAAATACCCCACAGATCATTTTTTATAGCATGTTAAAATTGTCACTTTTTGAGGGCTGTTTTTTTGTGTGTGTCCCTTTAAATGCAAATGAGCTTCTGCTGCCGGCCCCCTTTCAAGAATAGGGCAGAGCTTCAAGAGCTTGTGTTAGCAGCTCTGATTACCTCATGCAGACACGCACTGAAAAAAGGTCACAAACTGTGCAGCCTTTTATGTTCAAACCGGAGTCAGACAATGATGACAATGACTGAAGAAGAAGTGACAACATGTAGAATGCAACAGGACGTTTCTGAATGATTAGTTGATGAATTTATGTAGCTGATGTGGAGTTAACTATCTTCAAGTCATTGATTAGCATATTCTGTCATTATAATCTATAAATCGCTCATGTGGGAACTGTTGTAAGATGCACAGAGGCAGAGAATATATGCTGCATGAAGATAGAACAGGTGTAGTTTAGTTTAATTATGGTGTTGTCATCTTGCTTTTATGACATGCTATTGCATTTGTGTTACGTACTGTATTGCAATAAATGTGAAAAGACGGATACGACAGCTTGAGCAGACTCCCAATTGTGCTCTACTACAACAACTCTTCCCCTTCTCAACATGGCCTTTGTAGCGTGTTCCCGGGGGCGGGGTTTATGTAAATTTTAGGGTTAGTGACTCTGAACAGACAACTAAACAAAATATCATGTCATTTACTAAAGGTTCTGCCAAAATGTTAATTGCTGCAGTCTATTTAAAAAATATCTAATTAATTTGAATATATTATTTTGAATAATTAATTCATTAATGATTTGCTCATAAATACTTCACTGGATGAATCGGTGTTTCTGAACAAATCTGTTTTGCTGAATTGCTGCGTCCCAATACTATGCTCTTAAAGTATGTACTCTTTTTGTGAAGAGAAATCACATACTTTTGAGTGTATAGCAAAGGAGTAGGCAAGCTTTGGGACATACTATCACAATACAATTGCATCTTTGTATCCTGACACGGATCCTGTCACCAGAAACTGGCCTGTCAATCATTTTGTCACAGTTAAAACTCTCCTCATATTATTGCATAATGATGCATTTAATAGTTAATGGCCTTTATTAAAGTCCACATTGTTACTGCAGATGAAATATAGCACGGCTAACATTAAATATTTTTTATCAGGTTAAACTTTGATTATTTGTCACTCAAAGCTTTATCTAAACCTCTTAGCGTTGGTCGTGCATATCTGCCATGTTTTGTAGTTTTTTTTAAAACACTTTTTACTCGTTTGTAGTTCTGAACCGAATCCTCCTCCAAAGCACAATGGGTTGTGGTCAGTATTAGCCTTTAGAGCTGGTTGGAGCTAAACTCTGCAGGACAGCGGCCCTCCAGGACTGAGTTTGGTGACCCCTGCTTTAGAGTGTGCACAGATCCACACTTTGAAAATCTACAGGAAATAGTAGACCATCCAGGGACTTTTGATACTCTTTTCAACATACTATGCTTTGGGACACTTATTCTAATCTCACATACTATTATTTAGGATGGATAGTATGGACATTGGGAATGATTCAATGACAAATAAATTAAGTCACTTGTCGCCACCTACTGGTGTAAAGATGTAATGGATACAGTCTTTGTTTGAAGTGTCATGTTAATTTTAAAAGGTGATTTTATTCTATTTTGATCACTTCCGTAGACATCAGTGTTTTTATCCAAACTATAAACTTTTATCCCAGTTCTTCTGTGATAATTTGAATTACTGTAACACAGAAATTATGAAACTGTATGGTTGAAAAGACTCTCTCTGGGTCAGCGGCAGCACCAACGCAGATCTGAATGTTCGCCGTGATCGTACTTGTCAAAGGTTTAATAAGCATAATCGAATCGCTGTCATTTAGGAATACGATCGTGTGGGTGTTTGAATCGAGATCTTGTAATAATTAATCCTGCATCTCTAAATATGACATGAGTGTTAGCATCTGTTGGAACTTAACAGAACTCGAGGGGTGCATGAAGTTCATTGTTGTAACCGGAGACGTCATATTATACTAATATCTGTTTGTTTCTCTGACAGTATGAGCAAGATCATGCAGCATCATGGCTGTAGATCTCACATGAGAGACCGGAACAAACTGACTGGACTGGAGGACAGGTTTGACCTGGTGGTGGACTCAAATGATGCCATCCTTGAGAAAGTGGTATGAGTGTTACTCTAACAACAACTTTAAGATTCAAGCGTCAGGTTGCGTCAAGGCGTTTCTGTCCGTATATGTCAGTTCTTAAAGGGTTAGTTCACTCAAAAATGAAATTCTGTTATTAAATTACCCTCATGTCGTTCCAAACCCGTAAGACCTTCGTTCATCTTCAGAACACAAATGAAGTTATTTTTGATGAAATCCGAGAGCTCTCTGACCCCTCCATAGACAGCAATTTAATGAACACTTTCAAGATCCAGAAAGGTAGTAAAAACATCGTTAAAATCGTCCATGTGACTCCAGTGGTTCAACTGGATTAATTCAATTAATGACAGAATTACATTTTTTTTCAGAATTACCAAGGACAATAACTCCATCTCCAAGGAGAATGATAACTATGACGTTTTTAATAATTATTGTAATTCTATCAGAATAGGGAGTCCACACACGACACACAAACTAACCCCCAAATAAAAATAACTATTATTTATAATGGGCTAAAGCTTTATCTTAGCTTTCACTGTAAAAGTTACTTCAATGTCATATCCGATTGTACTTTTGAATTATCGAAGCGCTATTAACGCATTTACTGTCGCTGTTCCAGAATATTAGGCCTATAAGTCCTGCGTCGATTCATGTAAAGCATATAAGCACTGATAAAGCAAGGCAAACTTATATCGGTGTTGTGCAACGCTTTTTGTGAATCAGAGGCTGTTCTTTGAAGTCCTGTAATCCTAATGTCCTCCATTACCTAGCAGATGCTGAGTTCGCTCGATCAGTAAAAGTCATTTTAACAGAAGGCTAAACATTTATTTTTTGTACATTTTTGGACGGATTCCCCAACCGCCCGCCCACACAAAAACTTGATTATCTGCATTAGGACTGGGTGATATGGCAAAAAATGAAATCGTTTTTTTTCTTTGTTTTTTTAAACGATTGACCGATTTCGATTTTAAAAAGAAAAAATAATTAATTTTTTTTTATGTTTAACTAGTCAACTTAAAAATGTAACTACAAATGATTCAGGTAAACCATCTGGTTAAAAAAGTTCTATTCCAAGTAGGGCTGCACTATATATTGTTTTAGCATTGATATCGCGATGTGCGCATCCGCAATAGTCACAACGCAGGATGTGCAATGTCAAGTATAGGGATCATAGTTGATCCGTATGGGCCAGCTGCACCCCGGTTCAGAGAGCATGAGTGTCGTGAATGCAAGGTTTAACCATCATAGAGTGAAAGTTTAAAAGTCAAGTCAGGCATCAAGCGAAAGAGCACTCACACGCTGTTGAACGCCACAATGCGCACAGAAGACAGCGTGCGGCCATTTTCTTTTGAGTTAAAAACGGACACGTGCACGCAAAATAAAATCAAAATGCCCATCTCGGTGAGTATCCACATATCAGTTATGTGTTGTAAACAATTGAGAGAGAAAACGGATGTGTGTCATTTATATTAGGTCCGTGCATTCGCCTAAATGACACCAGTTATAGGCTATTATTAACAGCAAATGCTTTGTAAAAACAGAAAATAACAGCACCTTTCAGCCTATCACCATCATGCAAACATGAAATATCAAGCATACAGTAGTAGTTCTTACAGTTAAATTAGATTTGATTAAATTCGAATTCATCTGAAAAATAATGCTCTAATCTGCATATGATTTGCCTATGCTGTGTGTGACATATTTTATCTTCAAAACTAAGAAATTCACAAAACGACGACAACTTTGGGGCACTATTCATTTTTTACCTACTATATTCTAAGATTAGAGTAAACTTTATGGTTACCTACGCAATGTGTGGAATGTCAGATAGCCTATCAATAAAACACGTTGTCAAATGATATTTGATAGGATTATTGCCGCTTCCATAGACATCAGTGTATATTTTACAAACTATACATTTATTTTTTGCTAGTACTTGTTATATTTAAATGTCTGAAACCTATAAGACCGCCACTGCTTTCAGCGTGTTTGGGTAGTGTCACTAACTGTAAGTTTGTAGAAATTACAAAAGTTCAAAAGGTCTCGATCTCTATACTTTTATTCTAGTGCTGCAAAATCTGGCTTTTGTCCCGCCATATAAGATGACAACTGCTGGATTTGTGATATGTTTTCAGGGCATTCTCTTGGACGAGGCCTCAGGTGTGAGTCGCTCCCAGCAGCCGGTGATGCCTGCAGGATATCAGCCGCCCAAGATCGTTGTGTCCAGCTGGAATCGCAAGGTTAGTTTCTCAGCGCATCTGACATCTGATACAGTGCAACATTTTTGATTGAGAGAGAAAATGTGTCGTATGAGTATTTGAGAATGTCTAGATGTCTGGTAACTGAGGAGCAGGTTCTGGCATGATAGCAGCTTTTCTTCTCCTTACAGGGAGGAGGCCGCAACACTGAGACCTTTCGCCTTCTACATGCTAAAAACATTCAGCGGCCACAACTCAAGTTCAGGGACAAAGTGGATAACAGCAACACTCCTTTTGTATCCAAAATCTTCATCAAACCCAATGCAGTGAAACCTCTGCCATCATGTGAGTGTTAAAAAAGCCTCAATGATGTCTTTAAAAAAAACAATTTCTGCCTTTTTCGGCCTGCTTTTTGCTATTATTTATATTGCTAACATTTGGTGGAAGTACAGTATCTGGAAGTGCAGACAATAAATGTTACAAAATATACACTGTAAAAAAGTTGCTGCCTTAAATTAAGTACAATCAACTTGGATGTTTAAGTCATTTCAACTTAAATTACATTAAACTGAAAGAACTTTAAAAAATGAGTTTAATCTTGTATAACTATAAAAAAGTTGAACATGAGTTAAAGCAATGTAAAAACATATGTTGTCATAACTTATTGGTCATATAATTTTTTATAGTTTGTAAATTAAATGCATTTAAATGAAAAAAGCAGCAGCAATTGAACCTCGAACTGAAACGAGTTTGCAAGCAAAAAGGAAAGCAACCTGAAATAAAACACAAATCAACATAGTTTGCATAGCATCACATTTGCTGTGCATTGACTTGTTTCACAAAATTACTTAAGTTTGTAACAATGGCAATCTTTTGTAACGTTATTTTAAAGGTGCAGTGTGTGTGAATTTTAGCGGCATCTAGAGGTGAGGTTGCGAATTGCAACTGCCCACCGCTCACCCCTTCCTTTTGAAGCACATAGAGAAGCTACAGTGGCCGACACAGGACAAAGATGACGTTGTCTGAGACAGCAGAGAGTGACTAGCGCTCTGTAGAGCAGTTTGTCCGTTTAGGGCTACTGTAGAAACATGGCGGCGCAAAATGGTGACTTCACTGTAAGGGGACCCGTGGTGTATGTAGATAGAAATTAGGGGTGGGGGAAAAATTAAATTCTTAGATGCATCGATTCACAAATGTCAAAAAATCGATTTTCTAAATGTTGATAACGTAATGTTGACGGAACACAAAAGGTGCAACTCTGAAGCGCGGGATGTGCAGCGCCCGGACTGTCTGTGGCGTGAGCATAACAGAGACGCTTGATGGCTGAGCAAGAAATCCGACCGGCACCCTCTGCGTTAAAAGCTAGCGTATGGAAGCATTTCTATGAATTTGAAGGGGAAAATGACCTGGACAAGAGCCACACTATATGCAAGTTGTGTCAAACTAAACTAAAATATTTTCGAAACATGAGAAACCATATTACAGGTTTCCAACGCTCGTACCGGTAACGCTAGTTGCTGCCAACCAGACGACAACAAAATATCGCAAATTTGATATTTTCATAAAAGCTTTGTGTTTTGTGTATAACAGCAGCTGTATGTAACTAGTTATTCAGAATATGCTGAAGTCCACAAGCACTACTGCTGGTGAGAGCTGCTGGTACAGAATTCTGTATTTTTGTATTAAAGCTGTGATTTTGGTACAGCAAAATGTTTATTTTATTGTCTGAAGGATTATATTGCACATAACAGGAGGTTATTACTTTGTTAGTGATTGGTTATTACTTTAAATGTAACCTTCCTGTTGACTTGTAAAATCACTTCCATTTGTTTTATTAATAAAATATATTGGAAGTTAATTCATTATGGGTCATTACAAATACTTTGCTTTAAAAGTACCAAGTGAGAAAAAAGAAAATCTGTATAGAAAAAAAAGATGCATCGATAATCGTTTTATAATCGCATCGCAGCCCTCTGAATCGTAATCGAATCGAATCGTGAGGTGCCTAGAGATTCCCACCCCTAATAGAAATGGCTCATTCTAAGGTAATAAAAACATAACGGTTCATTATGTAAGGTCTTTATACACCACTGAAAACATAGTTATGTATATTATATTGCATTTCTGTCAATAGATCCTCATAAATACTACACACTGCACCTTTAAAGCAATTGATTTTAAAAAAGTCAAAACAACGGCATATAAGCTGCTTTTACTTGTTCATTCGATATTTTTGAAATGTTATTGGGAGAGTTTTGATGTTGTTTGTGATATTCACACTGATAAGGCGATCACATGTAGTCATGGGCACAGCGCTGCACCTCAAGCCATCAGATTCATACGCGCAGAATAGCTGAGCCGAAGCACAACTCGCATAATTACCAAAACAATTTTCCTCCAAGTTGCTTGTAGTGTTAGTTCAACTGCTAGAGGGCCAAATGTTGCATAGTGTAGCTTCAAATGAAATAAAAATAGATAATCTAAATATTAGATCTATATATTAAAATGTTACCAAATGTTTTTTTAGATTTTGCCAACAAACACATTCGTAAGGAGAGACCGGAGGATTTAGATGTTCCTGCTGCACTGGCGGATTTTATCCATCAGCAGAGAACAAAAGAGCATGTGGACGACATGTAAGAGACATTTATGTGATTTTATCCGGTGTAAAGCCATCTAGTGTGTTTAAGTTAGTCATTGTACATCAGTGTTTAATGCTAGTCTTGTTGTAAATAGATTGTAATGCTGTTTTCCAGGTTTTCTCACCCTTATCAGTATGAATTGGACCATCTGGTCATGCCAGAGAGTCTGAATTGTAAACCTGATGCCCAGGTCAATGTCTTATTCATCCCTTTTTCTGATTTCCATTGCCTGTTTTCTTGTCACGTGATGAGTATTTTCATTTCAATTTTGGATTTAACATGAATTATTGTGTTTTTGTGTGTGTGTGTGTGTGTGTGTGTGTGTGTGTGTATTTTAGATGTATAAACCTATTGCTGAGTCCACTTGTCAGTTCATCAGTACTTTAGATGATCTTGTTGCTATGAATGAAAAGTTGGCCAAGATGACGGAGTTCGCTGTGGACCTGGAGGTATGACTGTTTTCATGATGCTAACTAATCATGGGTATCACTTTAAGTTTTTAATTCACAACAGTTCTCTGTCTACAGCATCATTCCTACAGAAGCTTTTTGGGAATCACGTGTTTGATGCAGATATCAACGCGGGAGGAGGATTTCATCATAGACACGCTGGAACTGCGCAGTGAAATGTACATCTTAAATGAGACTTTCACCGACCCCACCATTGTGAAGGTGATTGACTTTAATATTATGTTTTTTTAATAAAGTTACCCACTTAGGTTTGTGTGTTTCTGCAAGGTGTAAAGTAATACTGCAGTTCTGTAACTATAGAATGCATTTTGGCATTAAGTTTGCATATGCATATCTTAAAATCGGCATGAAACACAAGTTGCAATAGTCTTTTCTTCCCTATTGTGATGTGCATCCGCGTGGAATGGCTTCTCGAGCAAGAAAAAACTTGATTTTTCCACACGTCATCAGTGAAGAGATGTCACTGCAAGAGGGAGGGGAAGATATTTTAATTAAAGATTGAGGAAACATTAATTAAAAATGTGCATGGATAAAAAAAAATTTAAATACTGCTATTTAATAAAAAAAAAGAATATTCAAATTGTAAAAGACAAAAAAAAATTACTGTTAACTTAAATGTTCCTGGTCTTATCATAGCCTAACATGGTTCATTCACACAACAGTCCTATCAAACAAATTAAATTAAGTCCTGCCTTACATTTATGTCCAGCTGAATGTTCAGTTTCATTTCTAAAAATGGCACATTCTGCATGTTAAATGTGCTGTGAATGCCAGTTGATGTGAAGGAGTTCCTGTTGTTTATGTTGTAATGTATGTAACGTGACGGTGATGCTCCTGCAGGTGTTTCATGGTGCTGACTCTGACATTGAGTGGCTACAGAAGGACTTCAGTCTCTATGTGGTCAACATGTTTGACACCCATCATGCTGCACGTTGCCTAAACCTCGGCCGAAACACCCTTGACCATCTCCTGAAAGTCTACTGCAACGTGAACGCTGATAAACGCTACCAGCTGGCAGACTGGAGGATACGGTAATACATTCAGATTATTTTGATCAGCACAATAGAATTCTTCTTTATTATTGAGTCAAACTCATTATGTATGACATTAGCCCCTTTCACACAGCAATAGTGGTAAATTACTATAAAATGACCAGAATGACTTTACCGGTAAATACACACATATGCTGTTCACACAAGCAATGGCGTTCTGGCTTTTTTACCGGTAAGAGATCATTGACACACCAAAAATACTGATAAATTCTGTGATGTCAGTCATTGAAAATTATCTATAAACGCTGCGCCGTTGTCTTCATCCTCCCGCATGAGGAGAAGCGCTTTAGTTTCACTATGTTCAATTCAACAACATCTTTTTGACGTCTGAGTGACAGGCATAACGGATGATCAAACCGAATGCGTGTTTGCTCTTAAAAACACGATATTCGCGTAATAATATCCAATTGCAGAGCGCAGCGCTGATGGATGAAAAGAAGGCTGGGTCTTGAGCGTGACAATGAAAAAGCTGCGAGACGTGGTGCAATGGTCAAAGATGATCATTTAAATAGAAAAACTATTAAAAACCTTACTGTAAACAGCGCAGAGTAATCACGTCATCTTCATACGTTTTTATGATTGGCCCAAAGCAGACTTCTTATGTCAGCACGTTCTGATTTCATACGTGAATACTCACCTAAAGGATTATTAGGAACACCTGTTCATTTTCTCATTAATGCAATTATCTAATCAACCAATCACATGGCAGTTGCTTCAATGCATTTAGGGGTGTGGTCCTGGTCAAGACAATCTCCTGAACTCCAAACTGAATGTCAGAATGGGAAAGAAAGGTGATTTAAGCAATTTTGAGCGTGGCATGGTTGTTGGTGCCAGACGGGCCGGTCTGAGTATTTCACAATCTGCTCAGTTACTGGGATTTTCACGCACAACCATTTCTAGAGTTTACAAAGAATGGTGTGAAAAGGGAAAAACATCCAGTATGCAGCAGTCCTGTGGGCGAAAATGCCTTGTTGATGCTAGAGGTCAGAGGAGAATGGGCCGACTGATTCAAGCTGATAGAAGAGCAACTTTGACTGAAATAACCACTCGTTACAACCGAGGTATGCAGCAAAGCATTTGTGAAGCCACAACACGCACAACCTTGAGGCGGATGGGCTACAACAGCAGAAGACCCCACCGGGTACCACTCATCTCCACTACAAATAGGAAAAAGAGGCTACAATTTGCACAAGCTCACCAAAATTGGACAGTTGAAGACTGGAAAAATGTTGCCTGGTCTGATGAGTCTCGATTTCTGTTGAGACATTCAGATGGTAGAGTCAGAATTTGGCGTAAACCGAATGAGAACATGGATCCATCATGCCTTGTTACCACTGTGCAGGCTGGTGGTGGTGGTGTAATAGTGTGGGGGGTGTTTTCTTGGCACACTTTAGGCCCCTTAGTGCCAATTGGGCATCGTTTAAATGCCACGGCCTACCTGAGCATTGTTTCTGACCATGTCCATCCCTTTATGACCACCATGTTCCCATCCTCTGATGGCTACTTCCAGCAGGATAATGCACCATGTCACAAAGCTCGAATCATTTCAGATTGGTTTCTTGAACATGACAATGAGTTCACTGTACTAAAATGGCCCCCACAGTCACCAGATCTCAACCCAATAGAGCATCTTTGGGATGTGGTGGAACGGGAGCTTCGTGCCCTGGATGTGCATCCCACAAATCTCCATCAACTGCAAGATGCTATCCTATCAATATGGGCCAACATTTATAAAGAATGCTTTCAGCACCTTGTTGAATCAATGCCACGTAGAATTAAGGCAGTTCTGAAGGCGAAAGGGGGTCAAACACAGTATTAGTATGGTGTTCCTAATAATCCTTTAGGTGAGTGTATACCGGTAATCTTCATCCTACGTTCACACAGAGCATATTACGGTAATTTACTGGTAATGTTACAACTTCCATTACTGGTAAATGGCCGGAACCAATTTACCGGTATTTTTTGAAAAGGTTCACACGATACTGTATGTGTGAAAGGGGCCATTAACTAAATTCCCTAATTTTACAGCAGGTTTCTGTTTGGCTGATTGCTGTAGGAGACATTGTGGTAATAATGATGGTGTGTTTTGTGTCTATAGACCGTTGCCAGATGAGATGTTGAAGTACGCTCAGGCTGACACACACTACCTGCTGTACGTGTATGATCGAGTCCGAGCTGACCTGTATGATATGGCCAACGGGCAACCTGCCCTCATTCAGCAGGTCTGGGCTAAAAGCAGAGATCTCTCGCTAAAGGTGTGGACAGATTTCTTGATACCAACTAATTAAAGACTCATTTGGAAATGAGAAAATATGAAATTATGTGTTAATCACTTTGTGTTGATCAGTTCAACAGAATCATTTAAAAGAACCGGTTCAAAATAGTGATTTGTTTGTTTCTGAATATTTTACAACCACCATGTCTTTCTCTTTAGAAATATGTGAAGCCTATTTTTACGGAGGACTCGTACATGGAGCTGTACCGCAAGCAGAAGAAGAGCTTCAACACACAACAGCTGGCGGCTTTCCGACTGCTGTTCGCCTGGAGAGACAAACTGGCACGACAGGAAGATGAGAGCACTGGGTGATGCCCCAAACCGTCTCTATGCATGTGTCTGTTGACTGATTACTAGTTATTGTGTAGTTGTTGTGATCCATGAATGTATTGTTCCTCCACAGGTATATCTTACCAAATCACATGATGATGAAGATTGCAGAGGAGCTTCCAAAGTAAGTTTAAAGGGGCCTAATGCTAAATTGAATTTTTCATTTTCTCTCCATAAGGTGCACTGTTCAAGGTTTCTTGCAAAGGTTTCTTTCAAAGTCATAATTTAGTTTTAAGGCCTGTTCACTCCAAGGACTAACGATAAAGAAATAGTTCTAAGAATACTTGTAAATATAAAATAATACTTGAGTCCACACCACAACTATAAACATAATGGCACAGACACGATATAATTGGAATTACTTTCAATTAGTGCTGTCAAATTGATTAATCGCATCCAAAATAAAAGCTTGTATTTACATAATATATATGCGTGTGTACTGGTGTATAATTATTATGTGTATATATAAATACACACACATGCATGTATACATTTAATAAATGTTAGATTTATATATAATATATAAATATATATACATGCAAATATTTATATATATATATATATATATATATATATGAATGAATATATATGAATGTGTGTGTATTCAAATATACATAATTATACACATTACACACGCATATATATTATGTAAATACAAACTTTTATTTTGGATGCGATTTACTACTATTAATAAGATTTTTTTTTTTGACAGCCAATCAGAATCCATTGTGCTTTAAAGATCTTGAGCATTTAAAGCGGCATACGACAAAACTCAGTGCGCACTTAGAATAAACAGAACAATGTTGTCTGCTGGTGTGGACACTAATATTATAGTTTGGCCTTTGGCCTTTGGCTTGGCTTGCTCAGTTGGGGACACTACATTTTCAAATAAATAAAAATAAATTTAATTACTAAACTAAATTAACTGTCAACTACATTACTTGAATATATATGATAATTGAAATGAGCTGGATGACATCACCGTTTTCTCCAGAGCGGCTGTACAGCCGAATCAAATTCGGTTGCATTTTTTTCCTGTTTAGCACTGTGAAGCTGCTTTGAAACAATCGGCATTGTAAAAAGCGCTATATAAATAAAATTGACTTGCCTCATAGTTTGCAGACATTTGCTTAATAACTGAGCCAAATAACTGAAAATATATGTAGATGTGGGTGGTGAGTGACATCACAACCATGGTGATTTCTGACCAAGCGGTTTAGTGTCAGTAAGTGGAATGGACTAGTGTATTTAAAATCCTTTTTTTTGAATGACCCATCCTTTTAATATTTTATTCTGTTGAAAGCTGTAAAACGGCTGCTATCTCTCACTCAGAGGAAACTGTATGAACGGATGTGTTTTTCACTCTAGGGAGCCTCAGGGCATCATCGCTTGCTGTAACCCCACTCCACCACTAGTGCGCCAGCAGATCAACGAGCTTCATCAGCTTATTAAAGAAGCTCGAGAGACTCCTTTACTGAAGGTGTGCGCTCATACAAACACCAATTTGCTGACTGACTACTATCACTTATGTTATATAAATGTTTTAGTGCAATATCAATATGAAATTGTAGATCAAAGATCAGTAACTAATAATAATGTTGTCTCTACTCAGGCAGAGGTAATTACTGAAA
This sequence comes from Rhinogobio ventralis, assembly GCA_039654625.1. Taxonomy (NCBI): domain Eukaryota; kingdom Metazoa; phylum Chordata; class Actinopteri; order Cypriniformes; family Gobionidae; genus Rhinogobio; species Rhinogobio ventralis. Next base: position 25,033,059 of record CM077203.1, on the reverse strand, counting down.
AGAGGAAATCAGTGACCCCTAAAAGAAAGGTGAGTTGACAGAATCATCCAGCACTGTGAAACTTACTGGCAAAAGAAGCTGTCTTATTGAATAGCTCTTGCTGTTGTCTTATAGCCACAGTCTACTTTATTCGGACCCCATGACACCTCCCGCTCGTCTGAAAGTGATTTCCTGGACCTCTCATCCTTTGGTAGGTCTAGATATTATGGAAACCTCATGAGTCTTTAATTTGCCTTTCTATTTGGTAATGAAAATCACTAAATTGTTTTCTCCATGTGTATTTAGAAACCCCAACCAAACCAGGAGTATTGTTTTCAGAGGAGGAAAATGAAAGTGTGGACCAAGAGGGAAAATCCTTGCATGGCCTGATAGCTCCAGCAAAAATCAGACTGTTTGCGGTAGGACATTTGAGAAGAAATCCAGAGAAACCTGTCTGTGTTTTTCGTTTTGCATGTTTGGGTGTGCTGACAGCAAAGGCTAGGTTTGAGAGAAAGGCAGTGTGGTTAAAGGCCCCTAAATATTTCAAGCGAAGTCCAAGAATGAGCTGGTGTGACATCATTTGGAATGAAATCAAGCCAAAATGACGTTCGTTTGGTAGTCATTTCAGGAGTCAAAACTGCTTGCCAAACAAGCTTTTTTGGAAAAGTTCACTCCGTATGGTAAACGCCTTTGAACTACTATTGGTCCTTGGCGATGACATGATAGGTAGGTGTGATTCTTGAGGCTCTGCCACCTTTGACGTGGAAAGTTCAATTCTTCTGTTGAGTCAGTCGTGAGTAAAAATGAGCACTGGCAAGCTGCTTTATAGTAGAAATTGAAGTTGTAAATCTAATTGAAAGTGAGACTGACACTGTTTTTCATGGTTAATTCTATAAAGCTGCTTGTTTTAAATCAATATATTGTATAAAGTGCTGTATAAATAAATGTGACGTGATGTGACTGCAGTGCTAAATAGCAGAGCTGATGATCAGATGCTTTCTTAACTGCTGTTTTCTCATCACTGTCATTTTTGTTGTGCATTTATTTTGGTATTGAGAGGAAAGTGTGCAGCACATATTTACATATTCATCTAAACGCTGCTGTCAACAGATGTTCATTAACAGTAAATCACTTCCAAGGTATTTCAAACGTCCTTTTACCTCTAAACGAAGAAAGAAAGACCTTCGCTGTCAGTATATCTGGTCTTAATAAAGTCCAGCAGAAGTTAGAAGTTAATTTGGTTAGAACATTTTGTAGTTGTAAATGGTCTTTAAGATTTAGTTTGTTTCGTTTGATTTGGGAATGTTTCTGAGAGTTGAAGATGTTATTTGTCATGTGTTTTTTAGGAGGAAGAGGAGGCACCACCAGCACCTGCTCATCTGACAGTGGCACAGCAAAAAGCACACAGCATCATGGGCTCATTTGACAACCCCTTCAGAATGGTACAGTACTTCAGTCTAGCTGATGGCTTTTGTCTTAATGTACTTGCACTAATATTTCAATGTTTGTTTTCAGTATTTACCATCAAAGGACATTCACATATCAAAGAATGCCAAATATGACCCATCTTCAAAGATTTATGAGGTATAATTAGCTTTTTCCCCCTCTTGGCGTGTGTGTGTGTGTGTGTGTGTGTGTGTGTGTGTGTGTGGGCATCGATTCGATTTTGATTCGCAAGCTCTCAAATCGATTCGATTCAACTTAATGAATATAGATTTAATACAAATACTATATTTATAAAACAGAACAGTGAACATAAGTTTACAAGTGAGGTAATTAAAAGAAATGAAGAGCCACAAACCTGTATATTCAACTCTTTTTAGGTACACTTGGGTACAACAGAACCCATCTCTATATTTCAAATGCATACAATTATGTTAAATGCAATACAATTTTGATGCAACTTTATTCTAAAAAATGTATCTCAGAAGTATTTTATACAATTTAGTTTTTATGGATATTTTGATATATTTAATCTAAAACATAAAAAGAATATTGGATGATTTTCAGCTATTTTCAGTACACGACAACAACTTTTTTTTACGATTTTGCCGCCCGTCATGTGTGCAGTTACTTTTCATACACGAGAAGCGCTTTCATACCTGGACACAAGTAGTTGCTGCGGTAACGAACAACAATACCTTAACGTGCTGATTTATGTGGACTAACTTTTATTTGAGGAACTCTGTTTATAATATAAGCTATTAGGTTTGAATTATTGGTCCTGCGCTGCCTATTGACTCAGTTGATTTGAATATGAATACGTGCTTAAGTGAACGCTCAAGTTCAATACAATGATCATAATGCAAGGCAAGCATTCGCATGTTTGTGATCTATTTTTAGCGGTTGTGTGCTCGGCTGTGGGGGTGTTGTCTCATCAAATGGTTCCGCAGATTTGTAGTATTACTACAGCATTTTACCTCAGCATTACAAACGTCGACAACGCACCGGAAGACGGCATTTAAGCACTGAATAAATGAATGAATGACAGGCGTGCCTCTCGCTCCTTTGTAACATCGCACAAGGCAAATAAGAGGGTGACCTCTAGTGGAGAAAGACCAGTAATTAGATTTATGTTAATCTTATGTTCAATGTTTGCAGAAATAAATATGGATTTGTGGCCTTTGAGAATCGATTTTGAATCGACCACATTTAAAAAAACGATTAATTGAAAAATCTATTTTTTTGCCCAGCCCTAGTGCATGTGTGTATATATTAGGGCTGTCAATTTAACGCGTTAATTTAATTGGTTATGGGAAAAAATAACGTGTTAAAATTAGTGCATTTAACACACCCTCCCCTCCCCGCCCTAGACCTACATATTTCATCTTACATCTCATACAGATGATTGGTGACGAACATGAAGCAGGGAAACAACTCATTGCGTGATGGAGCCTATAGAATGCAGTTAGAATGACCCTAAAATTCAAGATATCATGGCAAAAATGCCCCTGTATGAGTTTTTTGTCTCATTTATATCATAGCAATATCACACCAGTTACGAGCGCAATATCACACAAGTGCTGGTCCTGAATAGTGCAAATGTGATATTGATTTTATACAACAGTTGAGTAAATAAGAAGTTAATATTGTGTTATATTTTAGACACAATATTGTCATCTTTTGCTCAGTTTTGCCAAAGAAAATATTACCTATAAAACCTATAAAGCCAGAGCAGAACTGTTGTGTCTCAGAGTAACACACAGCAGTGTTTCGTTTCTGAATGAATCCTCGTTTTGAGCGAATTAATTGGGTGAACCAATGATTCAATGAACCATTCATAAAGAAAGCCATTTACTTCATTCCTGAATGAATCAGCCGTTTGAACGAATCAAATGAATGACTCAATGACTTAAACATTTAGACATTTATCCTCACCTATTGGCAGTTTTAGTTTCTTATTTAGAGTATAATTTCAATTTTTATTTTTTATTTTTCCATATTAATAAAAAACTATTAAAGGTATTGTTTTGTAATTTACTTACCCTCATGGACGTTGAAGCCTAAAAGTTTGTGTAATAAATTCTACGTTGATTTCAAGCTACTTTTAGTTTGATGCTTTTCTCATTTAACAATATTGACTTAATGTTCTTTTCGGGGTAATTTCTCAGCCAAAAGTAATGTGCAATTTAATTAGATTTAAAAAAAAATAATAATTAATCGCTTGACTATATATATATATATATATATATATATATATATATATATATATATATATATATATATATATATATATATATATATATATATATATATATATATATATATATAATATATAATATAATATAATATAATATGAATATGAATGCCCAGTGAAATAAAATCAAGGGAAAGATGTATAGACCTTGACTCGTTCGTGTTTCCAGATATTGCACGAAAATAGTGAACAAGAACAAGCCCATAATAAACCTTACTCCTGAAATATAAAGCATTTAGATTTGAGTCTTGTTCCGTACACACACACCCAACGATCATTTACGGGATTCACTCCCATTGTAAAGTTTCAGGTATATTTTCCTGATATTTAAATGTGTGCATGTGGCCCTTTTTATTTTAGTTTGGATTCAGGGAGTCATAAATATTCCAAAATGCTAGAAGCATTCTAGATGCAGTGAAGGGGCTCTGGTTGCATTGACTGCTGGCTTATATTAACTATTTTCAATTTTTGCATTTAAACCAGATTCATAACAGGTGGAAACTACAGAGTATTGAGCAGCAGCAGAAGGAGGCTCAGGCCAAGCAGCAAGCTAAAGAACAGGCCAAGAAAGCTCAAGGTACAAACAACACAAGAAACCATGTGTAGTCTAAAGTGATTTATATATGTGCATAATTGCTTGTATTTGTCTTTCAGAGGAACGAAAGAAAGCCAAACTGAGCTACCAGGAGTCACTGCAAAACGTTCACACTGTCAGGCAGCAAGTCACGGTGAGGAAGCTTCAGCTCCCCGATTTTTCAAGCGGCTGCTTTCATTTTACACTAACATCTGTTTTGTCAATCTTGTGTTTTTAGGAGGCAAAGCAGGCTGGACAGAAAAGAGAGAGAGCTGGCAGTGATGTTGGTGAAGAGAGTCTTAAAGTCTCAAAGACTGAGAGTGAGACATCAGTGGCTGATCAGTCGACAAAACCTGCACAGAAAAAACAGAAACAGAAAACCGTTCAAGAGCCTGAAGTTCCCCAACACAACTTTAAACCTTATGACTACAGCCAGTCAAATTTCAAAATGTTCGATGGTAAGAGGTTTTTCATATTTATTTTTCCTGTTGGTGTCTTCAGTGTATTGTCTTCATTTGTTTGTATTTTATACACGCAGGTAAATCGAAAGAGAGTTCACAGTTTGATCCAAACGGACAAGCCCATGGCAAGCAGAAGGTATTAACCTGTTTGAAATCTACAAGCTTTCACCTTTCCACAAAGCTCTTAGCTTTGCAAGATCTCTGATCTTTAACCAATTTTGATTCTCAGAAAAAACAAAAAGGAAAGAAGAAAAGTGCTGGAGGAGGCAGGAGCATGTCTTACTTACCTGCCAAATCTGACAGGTACTGTAACACTCTAATTGTAAAGGTACAATATGTAAGATTTTTGGATTAAAATATCAAAAAACCACTAGAACAGTGTTATATATTTTGTTGACTTGTGTACTTGCATTATCCCAAATGTTTCCAAGAATGTTGAATTCCAGAGAAATAAGCTATTTTAACCAGGACATGGACCGTGTCCGTTCATCGCCTATTAATGACATCATATCCGCGTTACCCTCGATTTCCAGTTTTATTTTGTAGAAACCATGGAAACACCAAAGATGCTTTAATATATTATATGTTTGATCAGACTGGTGAGAAACTGTTTGGAGACATTCATTGACAGAAAACTAATCATTATTTAGCTCAACACCGTTAGTCTTATTGTTTGAATCTGGTTTTCTTGATTTACTGCGAGTACCATGTTTTACCATGCCTAATATCGATCTAGCTCACTGCAGTGTGAACAAGTGTCTCATAGCAGCCGCCGAGCGAACGCACAGAATAGCATTATAACATAACTTCCAACACACTCAAATGTATCTAATATGATAAAACAGCGCTGCGTTACCACACATACACAGAAGCGGAAGCGCTCGTCTGCGGCATAATAAAAGCTCTGTGAAATCAAGGCGTCATTAAGCTACGCCTTTGTTTTGAATAAGTGACAAATTGTGGTTTAACAGTCATTGCTGGATTAAAAAGGCATTTCTGTGGACTTGTTTGCAGAGGGTTTCGCCACAACTGGCCCAAGAGATAGGAGCCTTCAACTGATGAAGTACCACCCCCCCTTTTTTTGTTTTCCTTTTTAAAATCGTCCTATGTGACATTCAAATGTTCTGCAGAGTGAATTTGTCCTGACTGTCTCAGCAGTGCTTGTATACTTATTATTTTGAATTTGATCCTTTCTCCTTCATTAAAATGAGATTTTAAAACATTACAGTTTGGAAGTTCTTAGATGCTTTGTTTTTTCTGGTGTTAAGAGTCTTAGGGATTTTTTTAGTACATGAATTAGAATTAAATACACATTTTTGACAGAAATATAATGAATAAAGGAATTGAGCTGCTTTTTAGTGGTTTGAAGTATATTGAAGTAGCTATGGGTGTAGTTCAGCACATCACTTATGATCCACTAATATTTTAGTTTTTTTAGGTAACAATTTGCCCTTGGTACATGTAATTACTATAGTAATAACTTTACATACTAACACTACACCAAACCTAAGCCTATAGTAAGTGCATGTAGTTAATATTAGCACTGTTACAAGGACATCTTAAAGGGATAGTTCCCCCAAAAATAAAAATTACCCAATGATTTACTCACCCTCAAGCCATCCTAGGTGTATATGACATTCTTCTTTCAGACGAAAACAGAAGGCAGTCTGGTGAAAGCTGGATATTTTACTTTATAATGTGTTAAATATGGATATTTTTTTACACAAACCCATCGATTCACTTCAGAAGGCCTTTATTAACCCTGTGTGGAATGTTTATAGTGGATGGATGCACTTTTTTGGGCTCCCATTCACTGCCATTAAAAAGCTTGGAAGAGCCAGGACATTTTTTTAAATATAACTCTTTGTATATAACTGATTGTATTCGACTGAAAGAAGAATGTCATATACACCTTGGATGGCTATCCCTTTAACATATAGTGTAACCCTTTCTTTATAATTAATTGCTTGGTTTGAAATCTCCAACATAATATTCACTACTTTTATGGCCACTGTACATATGATTCATTCAGTGCCAATACACACTACAGCCTCTAGGTGGCACTGCAATGTAATTGATTGGCACCGTAATATACATGATGATACAGGTAGAGCTCAATCACTTTATCACATGTACACACACAGCCTGTCAAAGGTTGTTATATAAAATGGAAATCTTAAGGTGAACACACATGCTTCTGTCATCAGCGATGTGTAGGAGAAACTGGTTTGATGTAACAAAAAATCCACATAAACCTTTAATTTCTAAAGACGGTTCTTATTAGAAGTAATGTTTTTAAAGAGCATAGTCGGTATAAAAATATTCCTTTGCACCCTGAGAGCAGACCACATGCAGGCATGCACAAACCTTCACTTCCTGCTGCTCAAGACTGTGGTTCCTTTCTGAACAATAGGTGCAAAGACTGACAGGAAACACCTCAAAGATGCTTTTGTCAGCTTCTACAAATACAATAAGAAACAGATTTTTTTTTTCTGTTGAGTTTATTTAAAAGAGCATAACTGAACCATTAAAGGGATAGTTCACCCAGAAATTAAAATGGTCATTTACTCGCCCTCATGTCGTTCAAAAGCTGTATGACTTTCTTCTGTGGAATGTAAAATGTTTTTTTTTAAAGAATTGTGGTGACTAAACAGTTTTGGTTCCATTGTATGGTTAAAAATATAATGAAAGTCAATGGGAACCAAGACTATTCTTCAAAATATCTTTTTCAGAAGACTTGACATGAGGGCAAAATTTATTTTTGGGTGAACTATCCCTTTAAGGAACTGTATATATTTACAAAGATTCACAACATTTATGTTCTTAGTCATAAGTATTCGTTTGGCATTTTCAACAAAAAACAATATCTTTTATATCATTGATAAAACAGTTCTTGTTATGCATCTCATCATTTTACGATTGCGATGACATTTGTAACAAGTACATGTCGCTGATAAAGTTCCAGAAAGTGTGAGAAGAGTGGAAATGGATGCTATGCCACCCAGCTGTGTTCCCCCTCCCACTCTCACTCCTCTTGTTCTTTCCTTCAGTCATGCTCTCTTTCATGTCCGCCAGGAACGAGTCCACACAGGAAACTGTGTGACAGCTTTGTCTCCAGCATCACCCACTCTAGAAGAACAGCAATTAGTCAGTGCGCTCGGCCGGGAGCTTTATCCGACGCCGCTTTCGCTCTTAAACAATATTTACGCAGAAATACACGGATGAAAATAGACGCTTAGATGCATTTCTTGGTTAGTTTTCGTTTCTGGGTCAGTTTCTTTATGTATGAAAGTGCGTCTTCCCAGATCACAGCATCAAGAATCCAAAGTCATTCTAACACTCGTCCTCTAAGTCTCACTACAATCCTCCTCTCATGTTTCCCAGAGCTGACAGCAGTCCTCACATTCCTCCGTCATGTAGAGGTACGAGTTAATGGCCTCCTTTAGTCCTTCGCTCACCAGAGACTCCTCCGCACCCTCTTTACTCTGCCCGAAGATCATGGAGCTGTGAAGAGAGCTTGTTTAGAAACTGCTCTACTAGGTTTTTTTTCATGGCTCATTGTTAAGATCTTAAGATGATATTCCTAGTGTGTGATTCAAGGATTGATTGTGATGTGTTTGACGCACCTGTTCACATCTTTCCAGTTTATAGTGGGCCTCTTCACGGCAGTCGGAGGTGGGCCGTTTACCACAGGAACGTTGTTAGATCCTTGGATGTAGCACGGCTCCCCCAGAGTACAGCATAACCCGTCTGATACTTCTGAGGGACAGTTCACATTTAAACTCTGGCCACAACACTTACACTAATGTATATATAGGCTACTATTTGGTTGGCAGGACTATTTAAGGTGCAATACTGTAAGTAATCCATTTTATTTGTTTGGTTTCTGACCGATACAACAGTTGTCTTTGACAAGAGACAACTAAGTTGTTAGCTGTAGAATTACCCTACCCAGACAGCAAATAGTGTCGGCCCAGATCCAGGCCACATGTGGATTCAACGCGTACCAGATGTGGGCCGACACGTTGCTGTCTGGGTATTCACAGCCATTTGTCACCCACAATTTATTCCGCCACTAAAAGTGTCAGATAATTGGGGGTTACAGAGATAAACTCTGCAGGCCATGTGATTTCAAAATGTCAGTTATCTCGAGGAGAATAAAACTTGTTTTTATAGGCACTGATATGACTGGAGCCCACTTCTCATGTGAGTCTATATGATTTAAATAATTTCCTCAGAACTATTAGTGCACCACCAAGTCATGTATCACACCAGTATCAACCACAAACCCGGCAATGCCACACAGAATCACTGGGTTCCAATAATGAGTTAGGCCGTGTGTCCACTAAAGCACTTTTAGCCAGCTGAAAACACCAGAAACAATGTTTTTTTTTTTTTGCCGGATTTATTACCATTGATATAAATCACAGTTTACTACAAATACCATGGTTAATTTGTGGTTACCATGGTTTAACTACAATAACCATGTTTTTTTTTGTTTGTTTGTTTTATTTGTAGTAAAACCATGGTTTGGAGGTCCCAGGTAAAAATCGCATTCAGTAAAAATAGCTCAATTCCACGGGAAAACCATGATGTGCTTGTTGTCTTTCGTTATCGTTGTACAAGCAGAATGTTGTGGTTGGTCGGTGTGGTATTTGTCCTGCCTGTCCTCCACTAGGATTGGACGGCTGGGTAAAAAGTGACAGTGATGAGCACTGCTTTACCCAAAGTTGAACATTCTTCAACTCTCTGCGACTGGTAAAAAACGCTGAGTGCTCAGTGTGAAATAGACACTCAGTGCCTCACCATGCTGCCATTTAAAAAAAAACAGTGGTTTCATTGAGAACTATTGGACAAGTATGCTAGCCTTGGGGAAAAAAACGCTTTGGTGGACACAGTCTTAATATCTGTATCTATGAGTCTGTGTTTGCGTGTACCTGAATAGTGTGCAACCAGGTCTGCGAGGGTCCTGAAGGTGAGTCCGGGAGAGATGTAGACCCAGCCGTTCTCGATGCAGCTGATACGGTAGTGTTTGACAGAAGCGCGCTCCTGCGAGCTGCTCTTACGCACTGACAGAGTGTGGTTACCTGGGAAAAAAACAAACATGATCACTTAATACAAACTTAGATTTTACATTTTCGAGGGAAAATGTACACACCCTTTTTAAAATATTTTCTAGGTATTTTCCAGGACATTGCTATGTAGTTGCTGAGGTATTCGGAGTGATTTTTAAGATGTCATGTGGTTGCTAGGGTGTTTATATAGTGTTCTAGGTGGTCTCTAACTGGCTAAACTCAAGAGCCCACCTGTCTCTCCTTCAATAAGTTAAAAAATATATTTTGTTTTATCGTCGGTAAGGTGTGAACCATATGCATCATAGGATAGTAATACAACTAGCATTAGTCTGTACCTGGGAAGGTCTCGCTCTCTCTGATAAGGAAGGAGCCGGGCTGATTATGAGGGAGCATCAGCAGTTCCTCTGCTTTCTGTTTGCTGAGACCCACAAACTGCCACCTGCATGGACATACACACACATATTTTTGTGTGAAGGACAAAATCAAAAGAGCAGAGCAGGAGGAAAAAGCAGTAGGTAGAGAAACTTGCATTGCGAGTGAGAGTGATCAGCACGGTCATTGTGGGTACAGTGCGTCCCCAAACTGATAATCAGATCACACTGTATCCAGCTGTGCACACTGTATCTAGCTGTGCCCACTCTACACCCCACACAAAGTTAACCCCACTACAGAAACTACAGCTCACACATGGAACACGCTAGATCTGACCACCTGTGTGATGATGTCATAAGAGATGAGTTGAGCTCACCTGTTGTACACTTTGGCAGTGTAATTGCTGGGGATGTAGCTCTCATTTCCTGTGGCTGATGAACTTACTTTCCACCACTCTCCCTCACTGTAACACACATTATATAGCATCAGATACTCATACTGATGACTGAGGCATGATTTGTTGATAATGATGCACCGTTGTGCAACAGCACACTTACTCTGACAAAATGTTGAGCCTCTCTCCCACTCTGATGGCACAGTCACCCGGACCTCTCGACGGATAGTCGTACAGGGACACCACCACGTATCTACCGCCGTCTGCACACACAGACGAAAACAACACCTTTAGTCCTGTTGGTTTGCTCATATCATAATAGCGATATAAAAATCACTGCTATTTTTTAAGATTTTTTACAATAAAATCCTGTAAAAACCTGTTAAAGTTACCCTAATATGTGAAATTATAAATTGAAAAATGATATGAAAAAATATATTTATATAAAACTGTTTAACGTATTATATGCAATTTTACTGGTAGGAAGTAAAAAGCATAAATTACCATACAATTTATTGTAAATCTATATAATACTAAATTTAAATGAACATTATCATTATAAATGTGTCATTATAACATGTTTTATATGTAAAATATGAGCCAATAATAAAAATAATTTAAACAGCTTTCCATTTAATTATAGTGATTTTTTTATTTTTTTTTACAAAAAATCCTGTTAAAGTTACCATAATATTTATAGTGAAATTATAAATTGAAAAATTAAAAATGATAAATTGTTTAAAATATTATATTTATATATAATTGTTTCACATATTATATGCAATTTTACTAGTTGGAAGTAAAAATGTAAATTACCATACAATTTATTTTAAATCTATATAATACTAAATTAAAATCAGCATATCATATCAATTTGACATTATAAAATGTTTTTGTAAGTAAAATATGAGCCAATAATTAAACAGCTTTCCCAGAAGTCCCTGTGTGATGTATGACCAGTGTTAGTTTAGTATCATTGAAACATTTTTTAAAGTTTTTGTTAATATTTTTATATTTTTCATTTAAATTTAGTTAAAGCTTTAGTAATTTTGTTGTGTTTTTGTCAATTTTTAAAATTGTCTATAGTTTTTATTACATTTTGGTATTTCAACAAACAAAATGAAAGTGAGAAATGTTGCTTTGGCAACTATCTGAAATAAAATAAGTCATTTCAGTTAATGCGTTTTATTTCAAGAAATTCATTTTTTGGTTTTAGTTGGATTTTCACATTTGATTATATTTTATTTATATAGCACTGGTTTTTATTTTTGTAATCCGTTATGTAGATTAGGGTGTTTTATGCTACATTTTATGTGTGCATGCCCGTCTATATACAAATATTGGTCATGTTTTATGGACAGGACACTTATGATGAACTCTGATTCATCAAGTGGCTTTCTATTTTACCACCTATTATGGCAGTTATCAGTATGTACAAATCATATTTTGGTAGTTCAGGTAGACTAATGTACTAATATTACATCAGTTAATGAAATATACAACTGTCATCCTGTAATACCTGAAACATTGTCATTGTATTTTTTAACCTGAATTTATTTTTATTTTTTTTTACCATACAGAAATTTGTTAAACCTTAAGTATTAGTGCATGTAAAGCGCCACTTCTGTAGTTCCAACATTTATCAAAACTTCACTTGTAAAACCAAATGCACATCTAAGCTTCTGTTTTACACTATTGCACTTATTTACATTTAGTGCTGCATTTCTGAAATGAGTGGGACCTCGTGCACATATAAAGTGTGTATTGCAGTGCTCAGCTCACCCATGTCCAGCGGGTCAGCTCTTTCCTCCGTGTCCAAGAGAACAGCATGTGTGCTGGATCCGTGCCGGTCTTTACTGGGCCGACTGCCCATGCTGCTCTGGAGTGTTTAGGTGCACAATGCTGACAGGAACCACAAACTAAGGACGGAAGAGCGAGATTTATTTTTTAGTACTGATGGATTTGTATAGATTTTTGGTATTCATTAAAAAGCATAGAAAGCAAAATAAACAACACACACAGTTTTATCAGGCATGACATCCTTATGTCAAGCTTAGAATGTACGGAGGAAGGATGTCGACAAACCACTTGTGTACTTTGGTAAAAACTTTCCATTCGCACTTTCACTATCACACACTTTTTTAAACTTGGACAAAAATTTTTTTAAAAAAATTCTAAAAATAGATCTGGTGCAATCAATGTTGAGAACATTCTACTATGTTCTGCCATGCTCCGTTACATCACAATGTTGCAAGATGCATTAATTTATGCAATCTATCCAACAGATTAAAATGATTCAGTATGCAAATACTAGGTAAAATATCACTGGCTGAGATAAAAATCATAATATATAACATGACTCATTCTCTTAATGTGACTCTTATATTATGAGGAAGCGACAGTAAAGTGCTGAGGTACAATCTTCCACTGCCTTCCCACATGGTTGGTGTGAAAAATATCACTGTAAATCATTTGAAGGAAATTAATCAGATGGTCTGATGATCAAAAACAAGAACCAAAAACTTTTGTTTCCTCTGCTAAAATATCATCAGCACAAAAATATGCTTTTTCCAGTATTGTAATATATATTTGTAATATATATGTAATAAGACTATAGGATTTCTACATCCTACAGTCTTATTACATGTTATTACACTGTAATAACATGTAATAACCCTGTAGTTCAATTCCTGCTATTAATAATTTTAAAGAACGCACAATGTATGATTTCAACACCCTCATAAGGCTAATGTAGCATTAGTGATCTTTGAGGGGTTTTCTTCTTCATCATATTGTAATGCAGTGGCACTGGTCCCACAGCTTTATGACATTACCGAGCAGATGGTCACCTGGCACCACAGATGGGTCTCACTAGGTCATCAGGGTCTCCAGGTCCAAATTACAGACCTCATACCCTGGGCACCGAAATAACATGCGTAACTGATTACATGTGCTACACACTTTACCAACACAGCTATACTGGAGCACATCATACAAGCAATATCACACACAAACCAACCAACCAACCTACAACCAAAAGGCAGTCATTTAAAATCATATTCTACATTTTTTATATATATATTTAACATATCTCGTGGGTATGGTGTTAAAGATTTATTCAAAGATTAGAACAAGGTTACTAACTTCCTGTTGCGGCAATACAGAGCAAAATGCCGTTTTATCATTATTTAAGCCATTTAGTATGACTTTAAGGCCTGGTTTCACAGACAAGGCATAGCTTAAGCCAGGATTAGGCCTTGGTTTAATTGGGACAGTTAAGTAGCTTTTATAAACATACCTTAAAAAAAAGGCATTACTGGTGTGCATCTTAAAACAAAACAATGGCATTGACATATTTTAAGATATGCCAGTGGACGCTGCTTTCAGTTAAGAGAGCTCAAACATGCATTTTAGTCTAGGCCTCGTTTAAGCCTCGTCTGTGAAACCGGGGGTAAGAGATTTTAAGAGTCTTTTAGGTCGTTAGAAAGTATTGCACAACTTCAAAATCTACTTCACACAAACCCGTGCATTTCTTTGAAGAGCCTTAGAAGCAAGGCGTCTGTGCACACGTTTCAATATGATTCTGACTTTGATTCAAGATTCAAGATGGTGACTTTGAAGTTTGAGCTTCTTGTGTTAACATTATGAACATAGACGTTGTTTTAGACCAATCACAAACACATTATTTTCAAATGTTTACCTTTAAAAAAGAAAATAAAAAAAGGGTTAAAATGGCCAGACTTTCTCCCAACCAAAAACTGTATTTTAATTACTATGAATCTGAATTAATGTAAGGTGCTTTGGATAAACCTACTAAATGAATACAAGTTTATAGCAGTCAGCAAAAAGACCTTAAATAGACTGAAAGGGGTTACACCTTATTTTAAGGTGTCGGTGTTACAGTGTAATTATATATTTAAATACTGAGTGATATGAGGTAACTACAAGTACTTACTATAGGGTTAGGAATAGGGTTTGGTTTAGGGTTAGTAGGGTTATAATTTATTGTTATTACTACATGTAACAGGACACTGTAAAAATAAGTGTTACCCTGAAAGTTTACACCTTATTTTAAGGTGACGTAGTTACATTGTACTTACTCTAATAAGTACTGAGTAATATTAATAAACTACATGTTCTTATAGAGTTACGGTTAGTTGTTATGCATAATTTATAGTTATTACTACAGTAACTACATGTAACACATGTAACAAGGACACTGTAAAATAAAGTGTTACCCTGAAAGGTTACACCGTATTTGAAGGTGATGTAGTTACGTTGAACTTTAATAAGTACTGATTAATATTAAATTAGGTTAGGGACTTTTAATTAATTATTATTATAGTAAGTACATGTAGTAATGTGTAACTACGTCACCTTAAAATAAAGTGTTACAGACTGAAACAAGGGCATAAAGTATCTTACTCACCTCATGTCTTCAGGCTAGCTTTGATGACAATCCTTGCAAACAGAGCGAACAGACCTCCTCACCTGCACGTGTGTTTATGAACGCGTGCGAAAGGTCTGAAAACTGAGATAGCAGAGTTATAAAAGTGATTTGCGCCCAGATCAGAGGCTTGTTGTCTTGTCTCAGGTCAGGGGCTGAGAGCTCAGTTTCAGGTGAAGTGTCACTGTAGGATGCTGATGTGGTCGACTGAGGCAGGCAGCCTTATTTACTACACACTTGTAGTTTCCTGTGACGAACAGGTCTAACTGTCACTCCTTTGCTGACGCACAGATGTCTGTTTGTGAGAACAGACTAGAAGAAGGTGTTTTGGTCATGTATGAACTCTACTAATACACAACACAGATGTTGGTGGAGGGAAAGGTTTTGAATGTCATGATGTCATGGGCTAATCGATGCAGCAACAGATGCCGATGGAAGCGGCTTACTAAATTTAAAAAGGTTCCGAAAAATGCTCTGGTGCTACTTTTTGCACATATTAATTCCAATATTCCCAAATGCACCAAAACCAATTGCCATAGCAATAACTGCCATGGAAACTAAATGATCAGATTGGCTCTAGACCATCATAGATGCAAAACAAGTCTTGCTACAAATGACTGCCCAGCTGAAATAAATAATTAAAAAGAACATAGATGCGCAATTTGCACTGGGATTCATAAGCCCAGTGTTGATTTCAGCACATTAACATCGTAGTTGCATTTATGCTGAACTTTCTATGAATTCTGATGCAATGTCAGCTGTACTCATAACCTGCTTAATTCAGACTTGTGAAAGCATCACTTCATACTAAATGTTGAGTATTTTAATTATGCAGCTGAAGATGTTCCGATGCTAGTTCCCATGACAAATGTAGTGAGTTAATTAAAGTTGTAGTGGGACGTACAAAAAGTTCAACACTCTCTAATTTCAGAGAAGCAAATCAGCAAAATGTATACAGTAAGTGAAAAAAACCAAACATAAAAGCCATAACTTTCCTCTAGCGGAGTGCTCATGCACATCAGATAAAGAAGACTCAGCACGATCTGTTTTCGACTGATCCTTTCTGCTGTGTTCAAAGTTGTGCTAAGTGCTTGAAGTGCGTATGCCATAGTTTCTATAAATAGCTTCCAAATGTGTCATCTTTGACCACAAGCAATCAATAAAACCAGTCTTGCTGGTGATCGGAAACTTTCGCAGCTGGCTGAGGTGTTCTGCACAGAAGTGCATATTGAGCATCTGATTATTCAGTGCATAAAGTGGCACTTTGAAGTGATTTGGGTCACATCATACTTTGCATTTCCCTGAAGTCTAATTATAATGTTAGTCAAGGTTTTATTGCCTTAAAAACATTGTTTTCCTTGACCATTTTCTACACTCTCCTAGCTCTTTAAATGTATCCTAAAATGTAAATTCTGTAGTTTACTGTACTCAAACTTTTTCTTCTGCAGAACACACAAGAATTTTCCAAAACTCTTCACACAGTGATCAGAACAGCAGTTAATGTGGGCTAAACTGTGGATCATTTATCATTGCTTTGGCACAGAACGCATTCAATGACTACTACTTTCAAATTACATGAATTATTTTCTCACTTAGACTCAAAAACTCTGCGTACCTACAGGTCAATTTGCATGTTTACATAATTTTTCAAAACTGTTGAACTTAACCCTAATGCATAAAGGAGGACAAATTGACCTGGCATGCTGTGAATTTTGAAATATTTTAATAAATGAAAACTTTATTTCTTTGATATTCCATAAATTCTTAAAAAAAACTTGTTTCTGGCCCTCATCAATGTCATTTTAATATTTCTTGGTCATAAGATGGGGCAAAATTTTTTCCCAAGAATGCATCAACACTGAAAAAAAAAATTTTTTTACTGCTTGTTCAAATTGCTTAATTAAAATAAGCTAAAGCAACACAATTGCTATACATTTCCTAACTTAATACAATTGTGTTCAATCCACTTAAATATAAGTCAAATTGAAGTTTACTTAATCCGTTTGTGTTGAAAATTCACTTTTAATTGAGTCACTTAAAATGTATTCATTCCATGATGTTGAAGTTACATGAACAAATTATGTTTGTTTAAACTGAATTGATTCATGTGGGACCGATGTACACAATTAAATCATGTAAATCCAACACACTTTTTTTTTTTTTTTTCTTTCAGTGAAGGGGGTCAAATTGACCCATATTCATTTCCTATGGAATTTTGACCCAACAGAGTATTTTTAAATACATTTTGGTCAATAATATAATTTATTTTCTTGAAACTTTATGGATTACTGAAAAACATGTTGTGACTTTTTTTGCTTTGAGCCAAGAAACCCTGTGTCTGAATACACATATCGTCCTACTATATAGCAGATGAAATGCAGCATGTGAACTGAGTAGTATGTCTGAATTCACAGTATTCATAAAACAGTTGGCAAAAAATTTACCTGGATAACCTACTACTTCTGCCATGATTCTGAAGTTCACATCCAATGGATGCTTTAGTATTCATAGACCAGAGGTGCTGTGAATGGCAGAAAAATGACAAAACTCAATCTATAGCTCACAAGACAGCTAACATGGTGGTGGATGTACATTCAGACCGCATTCATACTGCAAATATTCATGCTTGACAATACTTTATTTATACTACACACATGCATACTTTTAACGGTTGTGCTCCCGGTTTCACTGACAAGGCTTAACCCCCAGGGGTAGGCGGACCTAGACTAAAATGCATGTTGCAAGCTGAAAATGCAAGCTGTTTTAACTGAAAGCAACATATCTTAAAATATATAAGCACCATTGTTTTGTCTCAAGATGCACACCAGTAATGTTTTTTTCTAAGGCATGTTTATAAAAGCTACTTAAATGTCCTAATTGAACTAAGGCATAATCCTGGCTTAATCTAAGCCCTGTCTGTGAAACCGGGCCATAATTAAACTAAAGTCTAATCCTGGCTTAATCTAAGCCCTGTCTGAAAAACCAGGCCATGAATTTCTCAAATGTAGAAGAATTCAGGAAAGGACAGCTGAAGACCCACACAAGGAAGAAGTATAAACTCAGCCCAAAAGTTATGCTTAGAAAGGTGCAAATCTTGTATGAAATGTTTTGTCTGTCTCTCTCCGAAAATGTCATTTTCACATGTTCTGTGAGAAATGTGGGGAGTGGAGCTTCAATATATACAGGTAAAGGACAAATATAAATGTTTGTTTTAAATTAAATGTAAAACATTTGTGTATCATCAATTATTTTTATGCATTCATATTTTTTGGTCCATGCATTCTAGGGCTTCAAAGTTCAAAACCTACACACTCAAAACAATGATTCAGGCCCTAGATATAACACATTCAAATTATGTTCACTTTACTTAAATCTAATTTTGTCACAACTTAAATTTAATTGTGTTCAATTAACCTAATATATTTATATAAACTGAAGTTTACTTAATTTGTGTTAAAACTTCATGAAATATTTGTGTTGACATAACTAACTGGGCAGTGGATCTGTAGTTCCCAGCATGCTTTGCAAGGGACTCCATTAGGAGAGTAAATTTAGGGATTAAAGTATTATTTTATGTGTTTTTCTGTAAAGGGAAAGATGTTGTTAGTCAATGTTAGTGTATAATGTTCAGTTATGTTGGACATTTAGAGGAGTTTCTGTAATGTTTTTGAATTTTATAGTTACCATTATGCTGAAGAGTAACGCCTGTGTTTAGGCTGTGGGCACTCCGTGATCTATGCTAATGTCTGGAGTGACACCAGTCTTTTCTTGCATTTTCTTATGAATGAAACTGCTTATAATTGATTTTCCAACTAAATGTTTTAATTTAAGTATGACAAGTATAAAAAGTAATGTTTTCAGTATATACATATTTAAACTGTATTTGATCAAATTGAGTTGGACCAACTCAATTACATTTCATGAATTAGTTTATGAGTTGGGGCTACACATATTTATTGGATGGAAAACCTGCCCTTAATTAAATTGAGTTTGTCCAAATAGTTATTTTTTTGAGTGCATAATATAAAACTGAATAAGACATTGTGGCACGCAGTTGAGGCAGAGGGACCGTGAGATACGAGATGAGATCACGGTCCCTCGGCCTCGACTGCTTGCCACAGACATCAAATTAGAACATTTGTACAGTAATGCCATAATGAAATGTTCTAAATCTAAAAAAAAAAAAAATTAAAATAAATGTAGCTGAACACCTACACAGGTGCTAGTCTTTAGATTTCATTACCATCTATACAAAATGGGAACAACTTAATAATAATTGTGTACTGTAATGGACCATGTCACATACTGCAGTGAATTCAAGCAGTAGAGAGTACAACATTTTTTTTTATAATGCTACCAGTTTTTATCGTTTTAGGTTTGCTTCAATATTCTGAAAGAATGAGTTGATTTGAGACATGCATGAGGTGTTTAGGTAGTTTTAGTGCATTTTGAATGTGAAATTTACTGTTGTGCCAAGATGAAAGTTGGCAAGAATAATTGTGTGAAGAGAAAAAGTGACCCAAATATTGAGAATTGTGTCCTAGCAACTGTAATAAAAGCAATTAATCAAATAAAGAAACATACAAGTTTTATGTACAACTACTTTATTTCAATATTCGTACAAATTGATATACTCAGCAGACAATATGCAGTACAACGCCCCCTAAATGCTTGGAGGACAAAGCACAACGCATCATCACAAACTCAATCAAGGCAGCGGTACAATCGACAGGGAATTGCCATCCATTGAAATTAAAAGAATAAAGACCAATAACAATAACACTTCAGAAACTAACAGAGTAGTCAAAACAATATGATGTTACTGGGATATCAGCCCGCTGTACAGAAGGAATGGAGAATTTTTTACCAAAAGCCTACAGGTTACTATAGTGCATTTAGAGGACCCATGCTGTTTTATACCTCTAGATGCCCTTTATGGTAAATATAACTGTTCTTTGAACGAGCTACAGACCTTCACTTCAGCTATTGGCTTGTTTTGGTGTAGCTGATCTCCCAAGCACAAAATGTGAAAAATATTGTACATGAATTTATGTGCAAACCTAAGCAAATACGGGGCTTCTAGTCTAAAACTCAGTACAGTTCTCCATGTAAACAGAATCAGATTGATTAAATTCAATCAAACTGTACTAACCAATGCAGAAAGATCGAAACATAATTAATACTAATATAAATGTCTATTGTAGACTTTAAATAAGGGCATGCTAATCAGTAGCTTTTTCGAAAACACCACAAATAGCAGACCGTCAATCAAAATCAAATCGTAATAGCTGCTGCCATATGGTGACAGAAGTAGAAACCGTCTAAAAGCCAGAAATCAGTCTACAAAGAGGAAATGGTTTGGTCGTCTCTATAGTAAACACAAGGGGCAGGAAGACCTTAGAGAGAGCAAGAGAAGGAACGAAAACTCTCCTGCTACAGATGAGAATACCCTCTGAATGTTCAATATACAACAGCCACCAGCAAAATATACACACAAGAAGCATATTGAGAGTGAAACTGAATCTCAGAAGGATGACACAAATATAAAAGAATGGAGTAATAAAGTAGTAAGCCAATCAAGATCAAGGTAAAAACATCAGCAAAAAAAAGGTAGTGTACATCCATGCAGTGGAGAAATATTCCAATATGTTAAATACATGGATTACTAGACATCAAACAATGCATCCCTTCATTAGACCCGCTTTTGTTCTTTGTCTACTTGTTCTCTGGCCACAAGGGAACAAGTAGACAAAGAATGAAAGACAAAGACAGAGTGGGGAAAAAAACCCAAATTGGACAGAAAGTGGTCTGAGGTGCAGAAGGTCAACACGCAAATGATCCCAGGTGAAATGGTGGCTCGGTTCTGGGTGCTTTAGCAGGACACCTCCATGGTTTGCGGTCTGGTCTGGTTGTCGTGGACTGGGCCGCCAGTGGCACCCTCCATCTGTGAACTGGTATGTGCGCGGCTGCGCGAGCCGTCCGCTGAGCCCATGCTGGAGGCGGAGTGAGTGCGAGATCTTGCCAATCGGGTCATACTGGCAGTGGGCACTGAGAGAGAGAGAAATCGAACAGAGCTGAAAACATGTACAAACTAATGCTGCTGCATGACTGTTGGAGGATCCTGAGTGAAGGGCATGTGCTTCACAGGAAAGTCAGCTTTGCACTAGGATCCAAACATATGGAGATCCAGGAAGGGGAGAATAATGAGTCTCCTCAGTGTGAGTAAACTCCTGCACATCTGCATGCTGCTGACTAACACTGGACTGACTGAGATACTATGACAATCTGAAATTATGGTTAATGAGAATAGTAAGGCAACAATAAACGAGTTGTTTATGAATCGCACTACAGTAATCGCATTGTATGTTTGGGCCTGTTTACACCTGGTCACCATATGTTTTTACTATTTGTTAAAATGGTTCCATTTACACTTGGCCACATAAATGTTCTCTGCACAACAAACATAAATCCGATCTTCAATTCCCGCGCTATATGCAAATTAAATGAGTTTGCATCAATGAAAGCAACAGATATGAGCTGCATTTTATTTATCATCAGCTAATTTCAAGATCAAAGGAATAGGAGGAAGAGCGGAGATCGCGCACTGGTAAGATAATTTAGGGTGTTCAAACATTTAGTCCTGGTCCGCTTAGCGTTCAGATTGGCATTTTAACACCGAACCTAAAGGTATAGAGATGTTCACAACCTTATAGGGCAGCTTTTATTATGTATACTTCACGACAGAACTTACAGAACATCCAAAACAATGCTGTGTGCTGGTCTAAATGCGCTTGTTTTATGCATGTAGCCTACATATGATGGTATTTGACCAGCTGAGAACTCGTGAAAAGCTTATAAAACGTGTAAAGGAGTCAAAACAGTGGCAGGAATCTCTCCATCACACACACAAATGAAGATCTGCTGTGAGGAGACGCGGTCCTGATGCCTGTTCTGAACTGTGATGGGCAACATCGCAAATATGATGAGAAAAAAAGATTAAGATTATGTCCTTTAGGGCTTGTTATCTTGTGACATCATGTCCTGTTTTTGGTTCGTTTATATGTCTTCGGTCTGTGTTGCGTTCATATTTCAATTGAACCACAACAGAGTTTGTTTGCAAGTGGACCAAGACCCGTCTCGGTCCAATTGTTTGGTGCGCACCAGGGTTCAGATGACAGCGTTCACACGTTCAAATGAAATGCACTAAAAGAGCAATCGCAACAGAGTTAGTGGACTCGAGTCAAATCAATCGAATCAAACATTCCAAGCATGAAAATGCCCTGAATCTCACTACTTTTAATGAAGATGAATGTATTGAGTGTCTGTGATTAACTTTCAGTTTAATTTGTGGCATTTTGTGTGTCGGCTTGCTGAAGAGATATTCAGCTACTCATCTGCGGCGATGCGTGTTGCAGTAGCGCTGTCATATCTGGCCTATAACATGCTCTCACACATTTATTTTTCAACATTTTAGGAGGAGTAAAAAAAACATCAACATCCAGACGTATTTACACTTGTCTAGTTTTGTCTGGAATTAATTTTTGACCACCTCCTGAAGTGGTTTGAGTGATCAGATTTAAATGTCTCGAAAGCGTTTCAGGGGGGAATTTACACCTGGTCTTTTCACAATCAGATAGCTCTCTGATCAGAGAAAATGCATGAAGTGACCATGTGTAAACAGGCCCTTTTGGGGGCCTGTGTAAACAGGACATATTACAAAATCTCAAAAGCCCATCAGTAACACTTTGACTTACTTGACTTTTTAATACACTACGATTCAGAAAAAAGTAACTCTGTTCTCGTATATTATACAGGATGGATAGTATGCAAATTTGGGATTCAGACCTAGACACCTTAACAAAGTCTCTTCTGAATACATAGTCTAAATAGAGTGCTGCAAGGATGATGAATTTTTATAGGCAAGCCTAAGAACTTCGGATCACAGCAGTTCCCTCAATTAGGATTTTTACATAGTTTTTTGTATTGCAGAAAATGGGCTATGTGAAGCTCTGAGACTTGTTTATCAAGATAATCTTCACTGACAAACTTTGATTGATTTTGAAGCCTAAATACAATCCCCAGAAGTAAAATGATAAATGTAGACTACAAACTACACCACACCACATGACTTCAACGTCACCATCACTAGCTCAATCTTTCTTTAAAATCTACAAGTTGGAAAGTTTGCAAGAGTGTGAGTATAAACACTACAAGGCTGTAAAAGTAGCGAGTAGATTTTTCTTGTGATGACGTCCCCAACAACCTCTGTAGTCCCATTTACAGTAGCCACCACCTTTTTCAAGACACGTAAAAGCTTAAGAGAATCACGAGTTGGTTATTACTGATGTATTTTATGTCATAGAATAAAATGTTAACTGCAGACCTTATTTCAAGCATTTAACCAAAAACCCATTAAAAAAACCCATTGACTTTGAGACGATGGAATTTCATTCATTCCAAATTGTTTCCAGGTTTTAGGATTCATTCCTGCAGCACTATAAATAAATCTCAGAATCCTGAGGTGACTCAACCACTGTTTGGACACTGCAGTCATTATTCTCCCATGAAGGAAAGAGAATCCTTGTGTCAGGATCAAGCTCAAATTCATTTTTACCGTTGCAGCAAAATGAATAGTCAACTTCAGACAATGCAGAATGTGGCATGCAAAGTAAAGGCATGTTCCTAGGAGAATCATAAAAGAACATAAGGTCTGTTGATTGTGGACAGTGTGCACAAACACATTCTCTCAGACAGCTTATAATCATATACAAACATTGACAACAAGCCCACATGTCTATTTACCATGCTTCAAACGTTGTGATGCAGAGACACAAAGACATTTGTATGCACGTGATTGGGACATGGACGGACAGACAGTGAGGACAGGAAGCACGAGAGGTTGAGATGATAGGCTTAGGTGCAGCTAAAGGTGCTGGCTGATCTCCTGGTACCTGATTCGCTGTTCAGGTGGCTGAGTAGCACATGAGGGACTGTTGGCATTGGTTGTAGGGGTCAAGAAAGAAGATAGGGAAAGGGAATGCAAAAGGAGGAGGAAAAATATGGGACAGAGGAAAGGGAGAAATTATTTGGTAGTACTTTTTGAAAGAGAGAGGACAGAGAAAAGGAAAGATTAAGCAGAAGCTACAGGAGAAGACACAAAGGAAAGTAGGGGACGTTAGATTGGGTGATGGGAATAGCCTTGACAGTTAGTTAGTGTTCACAAATATTTAAAACGCAAGAAAAGTGGCAGCTACAGGCCAGGGAAACTTTTCTGAATAGTTACGATATCCTTTTGCACATATCCGATTATTATTTTATAAAGGTATTCAACTGAACTCAGGTGTCAAGGATATTCACTCCGAATCAAACTAAATGTGGTGAGAGAAGACTTGAATCATTATTACGGTCTCATTCATGCAACACTTTAACCTAAAAACAATATCGGTCTTGGTTCATATATATTTTCAGACTGTGGTAAAAGACAAGGAAACTCTGAAAGTACAGAAAGAGAAAGTGAGAGAAGCTCTGTAGAAGGGAAACTGTCTTTTGCTGGGATAGTCCCTCAAGAGAGCAGATTTGTGAGGGGTGAAACTAAATAACACAGCCCAAACAGTAACCAAGAACAAAAGCACACTTAACAGACTCAAAACACAAAGTGGAATTTACCTCCCTTCTACTAAAACACAAACATGTCAACGACAGAATCAACCAATGAATATTACACTCTCCAAATGACTCAATCTGCATTCACCAATATTTCCATAGACAAAAGAATTACACCCCTACAGATGTACGTTAGGTACTTTTCCTGTCTGAACCAAAAGCTTACATATGTATGACGAGTCAAATATTACTAAAAGAATATAGAAAACACAATTAAAATGCTCAGGAGTTAAAATCTAAAATCAAAATTTGAAACATCTGGGGTGTCAAAATGCACCGGTGTTTTGCGATGCATCACATTTAACAATGAAAATGCCATGCATCGATTATGGATTTTAATAGTTAATAAATAGAGAAGAGAGAAATAATTACTGTAATAATAATTCACAACATATATGCATTATCTAAAATTCATGAACTGTGAATGTAAAATGTGGTCTGTTCTGTTATTTGAACAATTTTTATTGTGTTTTAATTATTTTATAGTCGGTAAGTTAAAACAATTTTTTTTAACAATTTATGATATTATTGACGGTTTAATATATTTAATTTAATTATAGCAAAATAATTGAGATCATTTGAACTGACCACATTTCAGAATCACTTATAATAATGAAGTACAGAGCAAGTTGTAATCTAAAAACAAAGCGTTTTGCATTACATTTAGAATTAAAGGCACACATCTTACAGAGTGCATTTTTTTCCAGGCGGAGGGCTGTGTTTTTCAGTAGAAACACAAAAATACAGACTTACAAAAAGGTCAACCATTCTCAGGATTAGATTGGTGATTATGAAAGAGGAATGTGACTAATCGTGTCAAAATGTGAGCATTTTCAAATGAGTCAGGCTGCTTACGATCACGTTCCTCTCACGCTCAGAACACACCTAATCACTAATAACTGTTGCTAGTCGTGTTGAATATGTCACACAGGAAGGTGTCTCTGGATGGTCAAATCAAAAGCTTACCACGGGTGCACTAGCGCTAAAAAGTCTGAGTTAATAAATAAGTAATAAATACTTTCAATAAAAAAAGGATACATTAATTCATCAAAAGTGACTAAATAACAAAAAGTGACATTTATAATGTGAGACTTTTATTTCAAATAAATGCTGTTCTTTTGAACTTTCTATTCAAAGAATCCTGAAAAAATGTTTTCCATAAAAATATTGAGCAGTACAACCGTTTAAAACATTGATAGTAATAATAATAATAATGATAATAAATGTTTTTTGAGCAGCAAATCAACATATTAGAATGATTTCTGAAGGATCATGTGACACTGAAGACTGAAGTAATGATGCTGAAAATTCAGATTTGATCACAGAAATAAATGACATTTTAAAGTATATTAAAATAGAAAATAATTTAAAATGTATTAATTATTTATTTTTAAATTGTAATAATAGTTCACAAGAACTTCTTTCAACAATATCAAAACCTAAAACATTAAAATCGTACCAATCCCAAACATTTGAAAGGATAGTGCTTTTTAAAATGAATGAGCCTGTTGGGTTAGTTATTATTATTATTGGCAATAATGGCAAACAAAGCCTAAAATATTGATACTGCTGACAGCATACCACTTTCATATTGGTGTTAGACCGCTAAAATTGAATGCATATATGTAAATATCTGCAGTCAACAGATCTTTTAGGGCACAAAAGATATAAAACCTGAAGATTAGAGAAGGTTTGTCACACAAGGCTCATGCCACACATCATGCTCTTAGAGGAAGACTAGTGTACTTACACGCTGAAGAGCGCATCACTGAACAGCCACACGGAAGACAAGTCATGTGTTAGTGCAGCCGAGGGCTGATCTGAGACCTGCTTTACTTAAGAATACTGGCCTGATGCTTTTGTAGCCAGTCAGATCAGCAGTGGATAAAGATTATGGTTATTATCATGTTCATAACATCTGAGGGCCCATGTTTCTTTGAACAGGCAGGGTTTGCTCTCTCACCCAGGAATGTGTCATATTCCTGCTGCTGTTAGACGTTATTATATTTATGCCGTACACTATTAAAGCACTGGGGACATACAGTATGTAAGTTGAGATGATGCTGACATCTCTCTAACAACAAGATGCTTTCAGACACGAAATGCAAACGAGACAAATTCTTACAAACAGTGAAGATAAATATAACGTAAACTGAGAAAGATGATACGATCAAAGGTTTAACATTAAAGTGGGCCTATGAGAAGAGAAAGAGGACAGATACTTACTGTAGCCCATTCCCTGGACAAAGTACTTGAAAGCCTCAGCGAGTTTACCCGGCTAAAAACAGAAAATATCCACATTTAATACAAGTCAAAACTACGTCAAACTGATGCTGTGGCAGACATAATGGTGTTGACTTTGATTCTTACTTGGACAACTTGGGGAAGTCCACCACAATCTGCCATCTGAAGAAAGGAGGAGAGGACAATAATCCATTTAATAATTCATTCTGTCAAACTGAAAGCCCAAAAAACAAAACAGGGATGCAAACTCATCAGGGGTGAAAAAGGTGACAAAGAAGTGACCCCCAAAAAGAAAATGATTAAATATCATCTTTAAAATGTGCATTTACAGTCAATTTAGTATGTGGATATAGGGAAACAGTTTAACAGTTTAAAAAATCTCTCTCAACTTCATTTGTCCGAGGCCACAGTGACAATTCAATATGACTAAATAGTAATAATAATATTTTATTATATTATTTAAAAAGCAAACAAACTTACTACAAACAGTACTATTGTATTGTAAAATAAAAATAACTTTATTTTACAGAACAAAAGTAAAATTACAATACTAATATTCATCAATTTCTGCTAAGAAACTTTTTTCATTTCACCTACCTCTTCCCTTCCCCTGCCCAGTAGAAAATAAGCAATGACCTTTTCAGAAAATAAGCAATGCTAAATGCTAAATGCTTGATGGAGTCATACAGCAGCTGCAGTTCAAGTGCATGAAAGTTGGGTTTGGGGGGCCTGAACTAGATGATACAGGAAATCAGCAGCCTAATAAAGAGGTTGACTGGCACAAAGTATTTTATGCATTAAACTTAAATGAACACTACTTTTAAAGAATTTTAAATACAAATTATATTAGATTTTTTTCAAAGGCTTTACAATACAAAATAGTATTTTGTATTTAAAATACATGTATCTGAAATACTCCCCAACCCTGCATAATGACTTATATATTGGAACCAAAAGAAACATTTTTGCAGAAAGGTGACAAAATTGCATCCCTGAATCAAAACATTGTTCTAGGAGCGGAAAAGCTGCCATGCCTTGAGTAAAGTAGTCTTGGTTGGATTTAACCTCGAGTTGCATTCAACCTGTGAAAAAACAGATAAAATCTCACTTGATCAGTTTAAAAACGGAATTAAACGTAAAAGCAGATAAAATTACCAACTCTGCACTAAACCAAACTATTTAAAGTGTCACCCTTGTATTTTTTTTAGGCAAACTGAGTAGGTGCGACACCTTTAAGTACAACATAAGATGTTACCCTATAAAGGATTTTAACAGATGGAATTGCTGTATTGGCCAATCAGGATCCTGCACATTCTGCACATGTATGGACAAGATATATTGACATAAGTGTGTAAGCAATCAGTAATTTAGGAGTGCTTTACAACAAACAAAAGTGCATAAGATGTTATGATGATTAGCCCCTTTTCGGATGTGATGTCACGGTTACAGTCAGAACAGAAAAACAGTACAAGGGGACAATGAGATAAAACATACTGAGCCGTTTAGAAAGCACACTGTGTTCTCTCTCACTGGCTATAGACGCAATGGCAGTGTTTTTCATTAGTCACTCACCACAGCCTCTACTGCTGGTGATGTGTCACCAACTATTAGCAGGGAAGGACATCTAAACAGCAAGAGAAGAGAGACATAAAAGTGTAAGGAAGAGGAGACACCATGATTTAATAGCCAAGAAATAGACAACCTATTAACCTACTTCAGTGTTTTGACAGTATCTTCATTAAGTCCCAGGATGGGCCTTTCAATCTCCAGATCTTGCCGACTATAATAAGGAGAAAAAAAACCTGTTCAAGATCAGCTCATATGACAATGGTCACTGATCAGTACGTGAATTGGTCCTAGATCAGGGTATTGATAATGTCACCTGTTGTAGGAGTGGCAGAAAAGAGCCAGGTTGTCCTGATTGATGTCCTGAGCGATGTGCAGACGGTATGTTTGAATGATCTCCTGGTTCTCTGTCAGCTCGTCCTGAGGTACAAAAACTCAGCTCATGAACAAGACTCTAAGAGATGTTCTGAGA
Source organism: Rhinogobio ventralis (assembly GCA_039654625.1). NCBI lineage: Eukaryota > Metazoa > Chordata > Actinopteri > Cypriniformes > Gobionidae > Rhinogobio > Rhinogobio ventralis. Next base: position 25,004,115 of record CM077203.1, on the reverse strand, counting down.
GAATTATTTCACAGATGCTGTGGTGAATCTCATATTTAAGACCTACCGTGCTGAAATGGTGTGCCATCACAATGTCTACTAGATTGCTGGTCCATCCAGACAGCTAAAGCAGAAACATACAGCCACAGTGAAAAGCACAAGCTTTAGATGAGATGTTTGAAGATCATACAAATCTTGTTCCCAGCACCTCCACTGACTTGAGCACTTTTCATTATTGTAGCAATCTGACCTCTAAGGTTATTATGTGCTTTACAACAGGGAAAACCTTAAGAAGATCAAGTACACTAATCTGTTGAGAAATCTGAAGTATGGAGGAATGATTAGAGCTAGCTTGTAGCTAATAATAGAAGTACTATATATAAAGTATTATTTGGGAATAAATATGCATAATAGTCAAATAAAAGACAATAAAATCAAATTACATGAAATTCTGAATAAATTAAAATGCAAATAACCATCTGTATCAACAAAAGCATACAAAGACTATTGTACAAGTCTACTGTGGCATTTCCATATTATTGAACATAAGTCCATCACTGGCCTACAGTCCACAGTCAGAAAAAAAATGATTTAGTCATTTAATAATTAACTGCATGTCTGACAATAATTAACTGCATGTCTCCATGTCGGACAGTGCATTCATTAATTTTACCTTAGAGGCAGCCCAGTCGATCCAGCCCTTAGCACAGGGGTCCACATTGATGAGAACCAATCCCTCCACCACAGCAGGCTCATTCAGCTAGAGAATGACAGCACATGAATCAGTCCATCATTACGGCTAATACTGACTTTAACCCTCAGGGCACCTGCTGACTGAGAGGATTAGGTGCATGACATGTAGCTGACTGAACAAACTAATGAGAGGGATTCTTGACTTCTTGGGGTATTGTTACATATACTTGTCTGGGTCATTTGATAATCTAACTCAAACTAATCTAATCTAATCTAACTTGTTCATTTAAAGGGGTCCTATAATGCCCCTTTTTACAAGATGTAAAATAAGCATCTGTCCCCAGTGTGTTTATGTGAAGTTTTAGCTCAAAATACCCCACAGATAATTTATAGCATGTTAAAATTGTCACTTTTTGAGGGTAAGCAAAAACGCGCCGTTTTTGTGTTGGTCCCTTTAAATGCAAATAAACTGCTGCTCCTAGCCCCCTTTCTAGAAGAGAGTTAGCAGCTCTGATTACCTCATGCAGACACGCACTGAAAAAAGGTCACAAACTGTGCAGCCTTTTATGTTCAAACCAGAGTCGGACAATGATGACAATGACTCAAGAAGAAGTGACAACATGTAGAATGCAACAGGACGTTTCTGAATGATTAGTTGATGAATTTATGTAGCTGATGTGGAGTTAACTATCTTCAAGTCATTGATTAGCATATTCTGTCATTATAATCTATAAATCGCTCATGTGGGAACTGCTGTAAGATGCACAGAGGCAGAGAACATATGCTGCATGAAGATAGAACAGGTGTAGTTTAGTTTAATTACGGTTATAACTTATGTTGTCATCTTGCTTCTATGACATGCTATTGCATTTGTGTTACATACTGTATTGCAATAAATGTGAAAAGACGGATGCGACAGCTTGAGCAGACTCCCAATGCTCTACTACAACAACTCTTCCCCTTCTCAACATGGCCTCATCCCCTTTGTTGAGTGTTCCCGGAGGCAGGGTTTATGTAAATTTTAGGGTTAGTGATGTCACTAACTCGTGAAGAAGCTCATTGTAGTCCCTACCAGCCGTTTGTTTTAGTCCTTAAAAAGGCGATTTCTTTAAAAGAAAATATCTTCCTTTGCTTTAAACTTTGAGCGTTGTAACTTTGTAGATGTTGTTTATGCTCAAACAGCAACATTACACACTAATTAAAGTTAAAAAAGTGAAATCATAATCAACCACCCTTTAAAAAGGATGTTAATAGTCAACATAAAATCAAAATTGATTCAATTTACTTCCTGAATACTAATCCCTAGTCTTGTTTTCGCCAACTGAACGTGCTGAATTGACGTCTGAGAAGTGACACGCTGGTGACTGTTGGCGTTGGTCTGCGTCTGTCAGAGCAGTGTGAATTGGCCTTAACAGTAATTTAATAAATATGATAGGACCACTCAGGGATTAACTCAGCCAGTAGACTAAAAAGTAAGTGCCGATTATGTTCTGGACAACATGAATGTTCTGGTCTTGTTGAATATTCAGTTTCACCCTAAAACACATCACATTACAGAAGATGGCTTGAGAATGCAACAAAGTAAAGTCATGCAGCTTTAACCTCCGCAGTGGCCAAGTAAAACTGATTGACGTGACCTGTCTAAGTATAGACATCAACACCTTAACCAAGTTCTCAGTATGTCAGTGTCCAGAGCGCTGACTTACTGCAAGGGCTCACACTTGGTTTAACGATGAACCTCAGCTATAGGCAGCTGAACAAATCAAATGTCTTGTGACAGCGAGGTTTCACACCTTATAGTTTTTCTCTCTGCATAAGGCTGTGCACTGGAGCTAGAAAGACATGCAGAGAAACATTCCAGGCAATGCTCTTACAGGACCACAAGCATGTGATAACCAAGGTGTAATTCAAATGATTTTAAATAGTTTACAGTGCAGTAGCTGTTCTGCAGAGCTGCGTAGGTGTGTGTTTGTTGGCCGTCTGATTTCACAGGGCTCGATGAGCAAGAAATACGAAAATGTGCACTGCAAGCTGTTAGAAGGGTGAGAGTGTGATATGCTGGACTGAAATAATGGAGCAAGTAGTGAAAGAAGGCCATGAAAAGCCACATTCTTCAGAAAATTTGAGGAAAATACCAATCATCTCTTTACACTTTGATAATAACCAGCAGGAAACATGAGAGTGAGTGTGTGTTCAAGTGTGTATGACGTCGTAATGAATGCGTTTATGAGGGTATCCATTTCCAGTGTCTATGTTTGTGCATAGATGGTGAATGAGGGCTTTGTGCAGGGTGAGTGTGAATGCATGCGTGAACTGTGAGTCTCTTATTAAAGCGCGAGGACAGATGGTTTTACTGCAGTTATACTTCAATGATCTTCACCTCTGATGAACTCAACTTCATTCAGCTGCTCAATTAAACATCTAATGGCTCGTTACCACAAACTCCTCCAACTATCGGTTAGTTATTACAACATAAAATGAGTAATTGGTCATTATAACAAAATAAAATGGAAGATATTTTACTTACAGCCAATCTAGTGAGGATATAAGCTCCTGCGCCCACGCCAATACCAATCACACTGTTGATTCTGTTAAAGCATTTAAATCATTAATTAACTGGCATATATTACTAAAAACGCACACAAATTATTTGAGATTTTTATAGAAAGTATGTCAATCAGGATTTTGTGAACATATGGGATTTATTTTTTTTCTAATTGAACTGGATTGGGAATCATGTTAAGACTCACTTTAGCTGGGTCAGAATTGAGGGCAGCATCTCAGCAAGCTCATCCATGGTTGGGTACTGGTACCTGAGGAAAAGAAGACAGAGACAAGAGTGACAAATTAGTCCAGCTTTAATAATTTGTTAAAAGTGAATGTGAAAACACTGTCAGACTCAGCAGTAAAGGTGTGGTTACATCAAAGGTTGCGTGCCGTTAACTGAAAATTTTTCGTCATTGACTGAATTTTTTAGCAGTGACGTAAAAATACGTCAAAAAAGGCCATCTGTCATTTTGACAAATTATACTGAAGGTGATCTATTGTAACTTTTGTAACTAATGTAATTGTAAATCCCACCCCTGTCCAGTTGGTGGCAAGTGTGCACCAATGTGTCAGCAAAGTGCGGATAAATAAACAAAGCCTCCATAACAAAAAGAAAACTGCCATGAAAAGTCATCTGTCCGAGGCAAAAATCACAAAATCGAATGAATCGACAATTCATCGTTTTCAGTCACGTGACTGTCGCGGAGCCCTGGAGGGCAAAACAGCCATAGAACTGCAGCACAAGCCTGTCCATTTTCCATCTTAAAAACAAAAATATGTGAACAAGATGCAAGTTGTTATCCATATACAGCACCTGCTGCAGTATTGCAGTATTTCGATCACTAAAAACAGCGGGAGGTTTTAAAACGCTTAACGTGAAAAACTCTAATAGGGAGAGTTGCACCAATAAGAATTAAATTAAGCAAAGTTTAACAAGATTTGTTGATCTGGGTTTTATTTTAAATCGAGTTGTGTTGCACCACTTAATTTTAAACACAGATTAACCATGTAAAAAGACTGTTAGAATTAAAGGGCTGATCGGGATGAACTGACGCCAGGCTAGAGAATCCTTATTAGTGCAACCCACCCTTAAAGTGCCTTGATGTACAGTGATATTAAAAGATTAAATTCAGTTTACACCTTTTTGATGATGCATACTATATAGGTGAGTAGATGAGCCAAGAATATGAACGCAACACGTTTTCTTTATAATGGTTTTCGAGGGGAAAAACACTTAACGAGAAACCTTGTGTTGCATGAATATTCTGTGTCCATTTGCTACAAAGTATGCAACAACAATAAGGAGTATATTGAATTTGGTCTTTAAATATCACTGTCTTACTACATTAGTACTTACTACAAACCTGGTAAAAATGACTGGCGGGCAATGGAGGAAAGCCTTGTTTTGACCTCCAGGTGGGCGTTCCTATAAGGGTGTGACGTCACATGAAAACTATGAATTGCCTCTGCATCAGTCTCCCTTGATGCGTTTAATTATGCACAGACGAGCACCCAGTTTAAATCCATGTTATAATAATAAAGTTATAATACCAACTTTATATTTACATAATTACACTATAAATGGCAGAAGTATTGGGACACCCCTCCAAATCATTGAATTCAGGTGTTCCAATCACTTCCACGGCCACAGGTGTATAAAATCAAGCACCTAGGCATGCAGACGCTTCTACAAACATTTGTGAAAGAATGGGTCGCTCTCAGGAGCTCAGTGAATTCAAGCGTGGTACCGTGATAAGTCCATTCGTGAAATTTCCTCACTACTAAATATTCCACGGCCAACTATTAGTGGTATTATAACCAAATGGAAGCAATTGTGAACAACAGCAACTCAGCCACGAAGTGGTAGGCCACGTAAAAAAAAATCACAGAGTGGGGTCAGCGCATGATGAGGCATACAGTGCAGTCAACAGCTACAGACCTCCAATCGTGTGGCCTTCAGATTAGCTCAAGAACAGTGCGTAGAGAGCTTCATAGAATGGGTTTCCATTGCCGTGCAGCTGCACCCAAGCCTTACATCACCAAGTGCAATGCAAAGCGTGGGATGCAGTGGTGTAAAGCACGCCGCCACTGGACTCTAGAGCAGTGGAGACGTGTGCTTTGGAGTGACGAATCACGCTTCTCTGTCTGGCAATCCGATGGACAAGTCTGGGTTTGCCCGTTGCCAGGAGAACGGTACTTGCCTGACTGCATTGTGCCAAGTGTAAAGTTTGATGGAGGGGGGATTATGGCGTAGGGTTGTTTTTCAGGGGTTCGGCTTGGCCCCTTAGTTCCAATGAAAGGAACTCTTAATGCTTCAGCATACCAAGACATTTTGGACAATTCCATGCTCCCAACTTTGTGGGAACAGTTTGGGGATGCCCCCTTCCTGTTCCAACATGACTGCACACCAGTGAACAAAGCAAGGTCCATAAAAACATGGATGAGTGAGTTTGGTGTTGTAACTTGACTGCCCAGCACAGAGTCCTGACCTCAACCCAATAAAACACCTTTGGGATGAATTAGAGCGGAGACTGCAAGCCAGGCCTTCTCGTCCAACATCAGTGCCTGACCTCACAAATGTGCTTCTGGAAGAATGGTCAAAAATTCCCATAAACACATTCCTAAACCTTGTGGAAAGCCTTCCCAGAAGAGTTGATGCTGTTATAGATGCAAAGGGTGGGCCAACTCCATATCAAACCCTACGGATTTAGAATGGGATGTCATTAAAGTTCATGTGCATGAAAAGGCAGATGTCCCAAATCTTTTGGCAATATAGTATATGTTTCTATTCCTATTTACAAGCTGTTTTACTGATGTCTTTCCACAGTTGAAACACTGATTGAGCGATTACGTGAGACATGATACAAATTTCAGTAAGTTGCACTGTAACTTTCAACAGACCTTCTGATGTTAGTTCAATCACGTTTATTTTGTCCTGTAACTAGTAGTAAAGTGGAAGAGATGACAGTACATGTGTGCTCCATCAAAATGACGGACAATGCAAAAATCTAAATTGCAACCTCTGGGTTACATTAGCAAACTTTAGGGGGCAAAAAAAGTTTGTCTATTGTTGATAAGCCTTGTTTGAAGTACAGCTCACAGAGAAGTCACTTTCGAACCAAGCAGCATTGGGAAATCTGCATGTGGAAATTCCCCTCACGCAAACTTCATGATCGCTTTGTGGATTTATCCTTTGAAAACGTGCTGAACAATAGTAAATGTGAACGCACCAAATTTAAAAATTAACAGGCACTGGTCACAAAAGCAGTAGGTACACAGATGAGCGAGTTTTCATGGTGGAACATGGTGCCTAAGGTTGGATATATTATGGTTTTGAGCCAGAGTTTTTTTAGTAGTTTGTCTTACCCGGTGGGGAAAGGAGGTGCAGATTCCTGCTGGCCTGGAGCATCAACATGGACCACAGCAAAGTGCTGGGTGATCTCCTGCATGTCCTCGAAGTTAAAGAGTGTGTTGAAACATGACTTATCTGCGTTGCAAGAGAACAACAAAACACTTGTTTATCATCATAGACACTTCTCATAAATTTTTCATTAATCAATATCAGACAAAAAAAACAGATCCTTTGGGTTCAAACAAGACATTTTTTAATAACTGTTTTTTACTAAACTCAATTAACTACCATCGTCAGTGCCCTGTAAATCAGTTTTCTGGCTTTCAGTTTGCCATTATAATGTTGTATATACAACATTGTACCTTCAGGAACAGGGCTGAGAAACACTGATCTAGACCACCCGCCCCTGTCCTCTTCAAGTAGGTGAGCTCTAATGGCACATTCTGAGACAGGACTTTGAATATATGGGACAACTTACGGTTGAGTCCGATGTCATGATAGGTGAGAATGACTGGCCGGTTTCCTTTAGGGGTCCCTCTCAAAGTCACGTGAAGGACACCACGAGGAGTCTCAATGTCATGCTCCTGCAACCAATGACGTGAATTACCAATAAAAGCACAAAAGCGTCAACTGTTTCAACATGGAGCTGTAGAAGGTTATTCCTGCAATGTCTGCATGAAAATACAGATAGAAAGGTTTACACAAATGGCCGTTAAACTTATTCTTTGTAAAGAAATATCTGCCCAGCCAGTCAAAAGTCATCACTAAATCATAGTCACAGTGAGAACATTTTCACACTGGTAAATTAAACTTGCAACGATAATACTGGGTCAGGAGGAAGGGGGTATTGTATATAATTTGCAGGCATCAGGGAGCTGCAATCAATATGCGGGCTACTGAAATCACTTTTCACTTTTGCTTCCGGATTCGCCATCATGTGTACTCCGTGTAGGCCTATAGGGAGCGGCAGAACTGACCACACATTTTACAAGATATTTGGCCATTACGCTTAGGATCTGTTGCGCACCAAATCCTCTGCCATCATCTTGTCCGTCATCTCTCCTTACTCTCGTCACGTGATAAGTGAAATCCAACAGCTTGGGGTGTATGGAGCAGAGCAAACACTTACTGTTTATATATGTAGCATCTGTTGTCCAACTGAACTAAATGGTTTTATTTCTATAAAAAAGCTAAATGACAGTGGGGGCGGTACAGTGGTGGCAAAGTAATGTAATCAGTGTATGGCCGAACACAGAGTAACACCAGTAACACCGACTACCACAGCAAGCCTATTAGGTGCAGACTCACAATTAACTCCTAAATGTTTTTTTAAAGCATGTTTCCAAACAAATAAAGGTTGACGTCAGTCACCCTCTTGTGTTTCATTGTGGTGTAGGTTTCGGCCCACCGTTGATGTAGTCTGTTGTTGCATATCACCACAACCACCACAGCATTATATGTCAAAGTAAAATAAACAAAAACTGCCACCTCTGACAAAATGGACACCTCAGCTACAAGATCACACAAACAGGATGAGGTCTGAACCACAAGAATGAGGTGAGAGGCTAACAGCACAATTCAAGGACGCCTAAGAACAGAAGAGCAGCAGGTCCAGCTCTAATCTCATTCCACACACAGCGTGAGGTTTCATTATTCTGGATATATTTGCCTGCAGTTCTCCAAAAGCAAATCAGAATCGCACCAGAGGAGACTGACATTGCTTTGATGCCAACCTGCAGACTGCACACACACTTAACAGAAAAACACAAGACCTTAGTGAACTTAGCTGAAGGTAATAATGCGCAGGCACGTCTGTTATTACAAGGCGAGAAGGGAAAGATCATTTCTCTCGTAGTTGATGTTAACAGGCACAGGTAATGTTTCTGATAACAATGTCTTAAGCAGGAGATCTAGAAATCATGCTAGCAGCTGACACCTGAAGCAAACCACAGCAGCACCCACTGAAGGCAGCAGATTTAAAAATAGACAAGGCGGTTATGTTTGAGTGTGCACACATATTGCTCTCCATGACATCTCATGTTAAGTGATTGTTTGTCTGATCTCTTGATGTACCATTCAAACAGTCTTCAGAAACAGGTGTTTCTACATTGGCACCATTTCTACACTGGACGTGAGCAGCACGTTGTGACATGACAAAACCTGATTACTCCCCTTTATAATCAATGCTGTGTACAATGGAAACGGCCGTTGCAACGTTTCTTTTAGACGTGCTGCACAGCTACTCGTCCATCTGAAAGTGTGAATTGATTGCTACTGTATGCATTTTATACATTTATATACTTAAATAACTTGTGTGTCTAGTGGTACACTGAATGCTTATTCAAAAATTTGGGGTTGGTATGATTTTTTTTTTAATGTTTTAATGAAGTCTCTTATGCTTAATGCTGCTTCTATTTGATTAATAAAAAAAAATAAAAAAAAGTAATATTGTGAAATATAAGTTTAGTATAGTTTAAAATGCTATTTATTCCTGTGATGGTAAAGCTGAATTTTGACACTGACAAAGGCAAATAGCCGAAACATTTGTATGATTTTTATCTCCTGCTTTAAACTAAAATATTTTTTAGAGTGCAGACCTTTTTTGCATTTTTATACTGATATATAGGTCTCAACACCTAATTAGCTGGGAGATCACGGTGCTTTGAGTGCTTTGATTAAAGCGGATTTTTCAGAAACATTTCTGATTATTATTATTAAATGTTGAAAACCGTTATGCTGCTTATTATTTCACTGGATTTTCTGATGAATAGAAAGTAAAAAAAAAAAAAACGGCATTCATTTTAAATAGAAAAATGTATACATGCAATAAAAAAACACTATGTAAAATAGTTTTTAATTAATGGATGCTATTACAAGTCATAAGTACTTTAACCAGCAACAACATAAATCACTTCTGATGTTGCATGGTCACTTGGTATTTTTCAAAAACATATTGCAACAAAAAGACTTAGGCCCAATCCCAATTCTATTTTATACCCCTTCGCCTTCCCCTACCCGTTCCCCTTACCCCTTGAAACAGAGTGGCAAGGCATAGGGGTGAAAATATTCCCCTAAGAAATGGGACACCACTACTATACCATTACACGTCATCATACCCCGTTTCTTTTATTAGTGTCCTGTAACATTTAACCAGCATGAACATCAATGAAGTGCATAGGCTATATCTAACAGAAACCAGGCGCGAGCACACTTAAATTACTCACTTCCAACGTAGTTCTGCGCTGTATGTGGACTTAATAAAACGGCGCTTGTTTTCAGTTAAAAAACAGATGAGCCTTCGAGTTTCCTAAGATGATACAGAATGATACAGAACATACAAGACTGGTGAAGCCGCTTTTCCATCGGGCCAAACTGTTCTCTTTGTTTATTAACCGTTCCATTCCGTGCTGATCCGAGCGATAACAGAGCTCTTTGCAATGTAATTTAAACAGTCGTTGCCTTGGTTATGCAAGAGTTTACAGACGATACGTGATGTAAATATCGACTGCGTTATGAAGGATGACCTGATATTTTTTTTTAACTATTATTAATTTGTGTTCACATCACTCAAATGCGTTTAGCAAGCTACAGAGAAACTGGCAGCCAGGTGACACACAAGTTATCGATTCCGAGTGGCAACATCACTACACGCATTGTAGCAGCACGGTAGTCGGTGTATGGAGGGAAACTCCTCATACCCCTTCGTTCGAAGTGTGGTCCTGAAAAATCTTCGTTTGAAGGGCTATCTGGCCCTTACCCCTACCACTCCAGCCAAAAGAGAATTGAGACACCCCTACCTCTTCTCGTGAACGCGCAAAACAAAGGGGTAGGGGAAGGGAAGGGCTAAGGGGTAGAAATGGAATTGGGCCTCAGTAACTAAGACAACATCACACCACAACAGCCAACAACCAGCAGCAGGACAGAAATGATAAAGCAAGCGGTTTAGATGAAGCTGAAGGTACACTCCTGTGCAAAAAAGGGCCAAGCCCCAAATGAGCTAAACACTAAGCTTTTAATTGTCTTAACCACAAAATATTGATCAAGAAATGAGCTAAATTTAAGCAATGTCAGAAAAACATCAAAGACAGAATATGGGAAGTTTGACTCAGAGTGGTTCAGCAGAGGTGTGTGGAGTAATGAATCAATGTAACACAAGTTGCATGGTGATGCTCCAGAGTGATGTCTTTGAAAATCTGGTGAGAAATATAATAATTAATGCATCTACCACAGTGAAGGAAGAGGTGTCGTTGTGTGGGGAGCTGCTGGTATTAGTGAGCTACTTTAGTATAGTATTGTCGTGATACTGGAATTTCTAACTTTGATACGATACCTGGAAAAGTATCGATATTCAATACCATTTTCACCATAGACATTTTTAATATTATTTCTTTTTTGTCCATCTATTGAAAGTCTAGGCAATAAATCAAAAATGTCTTCTGAAGAGATCACTTTATATGAGAAAGCTTTTAAGGTTTTTTTTTTCATATATAAACGTTGATCAATTACCATTACAATTATCTCACAAATATTTGCTAACGCAATGTATTTTTTACAATGGAGTAATTTTGTTGCAATAGCTTACACACAGCACAAGGAAGCTTGAGTTAAAAATCATTTCAAACAAGCAAACAGTAATAAAATAAGAACAAATAAACAAATTACTAACAATAGCACAAATAAACACAATAGAATAAAGATACAAATGAAATAGACTGCTTTATTTTTGTATTCAGGTAAGAAACTGAATAAAACAAAGTTCAAATTTAAAATAACATTGGATAATCTTCATTGTAAAAAAATTATCCATTATTGAATCCATTAAAGGTACACAAGTTAATGAGTCAAGAGCAGTAAGTGATCGTTTGTCTTGTAGTTTGAATAACATTAACAACATAGAGAGTGGCACGGCTGCTGTCCCTTTAAGACCTGACGCACGCATGGATCCAAAATACTGTTCCTGTTACACATTCTTGTTTACGACTGTGCTTACGTTAATACTCACCAAGATGGGCATTGTGACATTATTTTTCAGTGTATTTGACCATTAATAAGCTGGGAAAAGGAGCTCATTTTTCACTTGTATGTCAGAGGCGGCTTTATTACTGTGTGTGTGCTTGTGAGCGCGAAATCTGCGGGAATGAGTAGAATTATGTGCAATCCTGCGCAAAATTCAGACCTGTCACACCAACACTATTTAACCGGAGTGAATGAGTGCAGGCGGGTGCGTGTCAACTCGCTGTCGGTCAGAGAGGAGAGCAAGAAAGCGCAGCTGGTATCGGTGTATCAATACTGTAAAAAGGAGTGTTAGTATCGTTTCAGATATTTCAGTATCGATACATATCGAAATATTGATATTTTTGACAACACTACTTCAGTACAGGATATTGAATATCGAGAATATTGGAGAATGTTTTGCTTCCCACAATTGAAAAGTTGTTGTCTAAAGAGGAATGATCAGATGTTATTTTTCAACAAGACAACGCAACCAAGAAGTGGCTTTGGCCTGGCCAGAATCCAGATTTGAACCCTATAGTTAATATTTGGTCTCACATTAAACTCAAACTAACTGGGAGACATTTTTCAACTACTCATAAACTGTTTAAAGCCATTAACATTAAGAACAACACCCCAGACTCTTTATCCTGTAAAAAGCTCTCAGCAACTTTACCCACAGCTTAAACATTTAAAGAAAACAAAGGGCAAGGCTATTCCGTGCTAAGTTACTTCATCTACAGTATTTCTGCAATTCTTGCGGATTTCCCGTGATTTGGGATTCAAATGGTAAAGACCACTAAATATTTCGACATTTTACGCTTGTTCCATTTATTTTTTAGCACAGGATTATAGATGTGGTTGTACCTGAGAGCAGCTCAGAAATGTGTCAGGGATCTGTCAAAGACAACAGCGCTCTGATAAGATGGAAGAAAGAGAACAAGGTGATAAAGAGCTTGGGCAGCTGTCAGTGTTGAATCTGTTGCAGAAAAAGTCCAAATCTCATATCCAAACACAAGTACTTGTCTCTTGTTGGTCTGCAAACAGCAGAGACACTATACATCATGATAACCTCTTAGACTGACTACAAAATTACACTGGTATTCAGGGACAGGCATTAAAGGGATAGTTCACCCAAAAATGAAAATTCTGTCATCATTCACTCACCCTCATGTTGTTCCAAACCTGTATGAGTTTTTTTTTCTTCTGTTGAACACAAAAGAAAATATTTTAAAGAATGTTGGTTAGCAGACAGCTGATGGACCCCATTGACTTCCATAGTAGGAAAAAAATACTATGGAAGTCAATGGGGTCCATCAACTGTCTGGTTACCTACATTCTTTTGTGTTCAGCAGAAGAAAGAAACTCATACAGGTTATCGGTTTCTGATGCAGAAAAGCTAGTTCATGCATTCATGAGCTCTAGTCTGGATTACTGTAATGCTTTACAAGCTGGTTGTCCTGCATCCTCAAACAAGCTACAGTTAGGCTGCATGTCCACCAAAGCAAATTTTAACCAGCTGAAAACACTAGGCACTCTGCTGAAAACGCCTTGCGGTGGGCGCTTGAGAGCGTTTTGGCAGCGCAGCGTTTTTTTCAGTCGAGACTCTTTGCTTGCTATGATACGGAATATCCACGGAAGTGTTACTAGTATCTAATTTCACAGATAGTTTGTTTCTGTATTGTTTTTATAAAAAATGTTGATACAAATGTAAAGTATTTGCTCTGGCCCTTGTTTTAAATCATTTTGTTCCATTATTATGCTTGTTGTCATCTGTTGAAGTTGTACAAGCAGAATGTGGTGGCTGGTCGGTGTGGTATTTGTCCCGCCCCTCCTCCACTGTGATTGGACGGCTGGGTAAAAAGTGACCGTGATGAGCGCTGCGTTTTACATTCTTCAACTTTCGGCGACCAGTAATGAAAATGCAGAGCGCTCAGCGCTTGAGCATGAAACAGACGCTCATGCTGTTCTAAAAACGTGGCGATCCCATTAAAAACAATTGGGAAAAACCGCCATCCACGTGGAAAAACACTTTGGTGGACACACAGCCTTAGTCCAAAATGCAGCTGCTAGAGTTCTTACCAGGTCAAGAAAATATGATCATATAACACCAATTTTATAATCTCTACACTGGTTACCTATTAAGTTCTGTATTGATTACAAAGTATTGCTACTGACCTATAAGGCCCTAAATTGTTCAGCTCCTGTGTATTTAAACGATCACGATACAATCCATCAACGCTCTTTAAGGTCACAAAACTCTAGACTTTTGGTAGTACCTAGGAATGGATATCTAATTTCACTAAAGGAGGGAAAGTGTTTTCACATTCCTAAACTCTGGAATAGCCATCCTGATAATGTTCGGAGCTCAGACACACTCTCTAAGTTTAAATCTAGATTAAAAACACATCTCTTTATCCAAGCATTCACATAATATTTCTCCTTTTCTATATATTTTAATCATTATGATCACAACTTGTAATAACTGCTTTAATGAGATCATTGCTTCTGCCTAAATGAATACATGTTAGCTAACTGCATGATTTTTATTATCTTAGAACTGTACATTTCTGGACATATGGAATTGGACAGTCACCTCTGATTACAAATTAACTACTAAATTGTAATGTAGAAACATGCTTTTTTAGTAAAGCTGCTTTGAAATGATTTGTATTGTGAAAAGCGCTATACAAACTAGTTTAATTGTATTCCTTTCAGCTTGCCAATAAAATGACCAAAATTTGATTAAAGTTGGTGTCATTATTTGATTATCCATGCTGCATCTCAAGTGACAGGATGCAGGTAATAAGCAGCACATTATTAATCATCAGCAATGACTTAAAATCAGGTGGTTGGAAGGGATGGGGGTGAAGAAGAGGGATTGGTGACACCAGCCAAAAAGTTGCTTTAAAGGTAGAGCAAATTATTACAATTATTTTACAGAAATAATTAAACATTATGAATTATGAATAGCATATACATTTCTTTACATTTATGCATTTGGCAAATGCTAACATTACATCTATGTACATCTATAAATTTTTAACATTCCCTGACAATTGAAGCCATTGCTAGCACCATGCTCCACTCTTTAAAATACAAGAACACTACAGCATTATATAGTATGCTTCCCTGTCATCGCCCTCACACATACACAAAACACTCAAAAGGCCTCCTTTTGACACTGCAGACACATGAAAGCACAGGATAACACCACACCTAAACAACCGTCAGACAAAAGGCAGATAACGCCCATCGTTCACCCACACTCCCTACGACAGACACGACTCAAACTCCATCAGCACTCATGCACAGGCGTGAGAGCTTGAACAGTTCATGTCTGCAAAGTTCCCGCTGGTGCTTCAGAGAGAAAGCAACAGGCTACTCCGAGACAAAACACACTCTTTTTTGTTAACACTCACCACGGCAGTCACTGCACAGGAAACCTGGTTGATGTCCAGCTCTGCCATCATGGTTCATCCAGCGATTACAGAACAGACGCTTTCTCCTGTTCCCTCTTCTCACTCTCTTCAGAGAGAGGGGTGGTGGCGGGAGGTAAGGGAGGGGACAGTTGCGATTAAGAGAAACAAGAGAGAGAAGACAACAGGGCAGCCAGTTGCTTCGAACACCTACCGATAACAAATAAAAGGTCTTTCCCCCCCTCAATAGAAGCCGGCGTGGCTAAAATGAGAGGATAAGAGAGGGATCCAAAGCAAAAGCAGAAGTATAAATGCCTAGAGAGTGTGTTTGAGAGCAATGAGTGGTAGATATGGAGGGCACTCAAGCAGCTCTAATTGGATTTACAGGGTCAGGTGGAGGGGGTGGGCTGTGTAAATCTAAGCTTGTTTCAGTGTGCGAATGTGCAAGTTGATAAGGGTGATAAGGAAATGTAATTAATAGAGGCGGATAAATCCATCCAAAAGTAAAAACAGCAAGTGAACAGAACACGTGGTAACATCCAAGCTGCTGTTGCCATAGTGACAGGAATGGACAACTCCATACGGCACGAATGTGTCCAAATATCTCCGCTATTGTTTCTCAAGACACAGAAAATGTGAAAAAAGAATATATTAGAGGTACTGGTGTGGGAAATGGTTGCCTTCCACAGTGCAGAGTTGGTTAATCCTGAGCTTAGCCTCCTCTGGTTTTCCCGTCCGGAGAGCGCAGCCTGGCTGCAGTGCTGGGGAACTGTGCTGAGCAATGAGGAGGCGGTGTTTCCAATTGCAATTTTCAAGTGCAAATAAGATGACACTTTCCTACAGGTATGAAGTATTCAAGAATATCCGTTTTGCTCTTTGATAATGTCAGAGGTTTAGCATTAGGATACAATACCACTTCTGGCTTGCATCAAGGAGCTACAATGACATATTTAGGCACAATATCCCTCCCTACAATGCCAAAGTTCCCATAACATATAGGAGAGCAAGAAGTTAAAGGTAGGGTGGGAAATTTTGGAGAAGCTAGCAATAGCAAGCTAGATTTAAAAGCATGAGATCCCACCCTCTCTTCAGAGTGCACTTCAAAACCACACCTCCTCCAGCAGACACGAACGAGCACACGAGTCTGCAAAGCGTCACGAGAGACGGCGTTAAATTACTTTATGTCTCAACAACTTAAAGAGCTCTGACTGCTGCGGATTCATTTCGCCATTGATAGTGTTGCCAAAGTAAAGCAAGAGTCGAGGACATGAACTGGACAGGCAGCTAGGGCATCCCATCATTACATTTGGACTGAATGCAATGACTAAACGGACATTTGAGTGTTCACACTGCACATGGGTGCGGTCCGGCAAAGTGTTCCATATAATTTAAAGTCTACTGTGTTTCACAGTCAACACATGGCTTTTTGCCCAGGGTAAAGCAAGCAAAACTACATTTACCTCACATTTAGCAGATAAAAAAGACGACATGATGGAGGTGGGAATACAAAGTTGTTTATGACACACAGGATTTCTTGTAAATATTTAAATGCAAAAGAAAGCATGAGTGTCTTCATTTAAGTTTTAATTTAAAATGACTTTAACGTGTTTAAATGTTTTGCCACTTGCTTGAGCAGCTTAATATATAAATCTTTACAGAAGTAATGAATCGAATAATACTTTATTTAACTCTTTCCCCGCCAAACATGGAATTTTCTGTTATTTGTGAGAAAACGCTTTCCTGCCAAACACACAATTTTCTGGGTTTCCACTGTTATACTGTAGGGGGCACGATGACATCTTCTGAAAGAGTACTGAATCTCTGGATCAAAACACAGGCGAAGATGATGCAGAAGCAAGCGATATCATATGTAATCATATGCATATGTGAAATAACATGATCACCAACATTCAACAGCATAGTAATCAAAACTGCCTAATGTTACTGAATGAAATGGGTGTTGATAAACTTGATTTACTCCATGTGTTTTGATCATCGTTCTGAATCCCATCTAAATGTAGTCTCTGACAAAAACGTGATTTTCTCAGCTTTTTGCTCAATGTTGCTTTTTTAGGAAATTTACCCATATTTAAGTTTTGATTAAAAAAAGACTGCATAAAGCTAGAATAAAACAGGGTTTTTCTGTTTAAAAGCAGAGGGTCTGTTCTTTCTTTTGATAGTTTGCATGTTCAGATATTCATACAAAAATACATTCTGGGGGCCATGACATTTTTGTGAAAATGATCAAAAACGCTGGCGGTGGCTGGCACCTTAAGAGTTGAGAAAGTGTTGAATTTACGGTTTAAACGTCAATACGTCTTATAAAGATTGCATAACTGTACTGTGTACAAAGAGAATCACAATGCTGAAAAAACACTTTCAGTAACAACTTTTGGATTTAAAATAAGAATAACGATTAAATGTTGTGTTTTTGGTATACAGACGTGAATCACAATAAGCCTATGCTGAAATAAGAATTTCCAAAGCGGAAGTGACCAATCAGATTATTTAATGTTTTTAATGTGTAGTTTATGGGTAAATCTGCAAATGGCATATTGCCATTGAATTTTGTCTGTCCAAAATTGATGAGTACAGCTTTCAGACATAATGCAGAAATTAAGTAGAGCATACATGCATCTACTTTACTTGAGACTTAAAGAGATAAATTACTTCATGAACCTTTAAAGATATTCCAGCATTTTTTTTTATGTTTGTTTTAGATCACTTCATGTTACTACCAAACAAATATCTTTGTCCATTTTCAGCATTCAGATACGCTTTGTTGCCCTTTACATCGATGACAAAAACATTCTGCTAACATACTGTGGATCAGAATAACATAGCGTGAAAGCAATTAAACTCTGGTTCAAACTCAATAGTAAGAGTAAAAAGGACATGAGATTGACACAGTAACCCACGTAGCACCGCTAGGCTCCAGTGTGCTCTACTCTGACTGACGTGAACGGAAGGATTGAGACAGCAAGGAAGTCCTCAAGCAGGGAATAATGGGTCACTGGACCACAGGACAGCTGAGTATTAAATGAAAAAGAGGGAGTAGAGATGACAGAGAGTGCATGTAAGTAAGTGTGAAGGGTGTAATCTCATTCCCAGCTCTCACAGAATGATGCTGCTCTTACAATTAAACAATGAAGTCATCCTGGATTCACTCCCAGTCATCTGCTTGAGATGCAACCATGTTTTCTACTGCTGATGTTTGATGAAGGATTTGGTCTGATTAGGGACAGAAAACTGACCTTGAATTCAATAAACACATATAGGCACATTTAGATATTGTCACAGTATGGACAAATACCACTTTTATTCACATATTTACTGTTCAATATAACCTGATGTGGAAATACTGGAGTGTTCACAGCATCATGCCACAAAAGTCAACCTACAAGGAAGGTAAACTTGGTCTAGATTACATCAGACTGTGTACTTTGCAATTCAACAAACAATGCAAAACAAACAGTTTGTGAAATAGGTCATCTTAGATCATTAGTGTCATGCAACAATTCAGCTACACTGAGATATCACAGAGAATGAGTAAACTATGTTCATTTACAAATACTACCGACATTGTAACAATGCAAAGCAGGATGGTTAAAAAAATCGGTGGTTACACTTTAATGTGTACATACACTAGGGCTGAACGATTAATTGCATTTGCTGTAATATCGAAATATAAAACACGATTTTTTAACCGCAAAGGCTGCGATTACACTCTGGTCACGTGACACGCGAGAGCAAAGCAGTCTGCAGAAGAAGCATCAACTTGGCATGTTACGCCTACAGGCCTGGCCCAAAGGAAAGAACAGTATGCGTTTAATCTAATATTGTGTTGGTCATATTATACAATAGAGGTGGGAGAAAAGATTGTCTCTCCAATGATTCTGGACCAATTCTGAGCTTAGATTTTAACTGCAGGTGCGCGATGGTGCTGCGTGTGTTTTAGAAACACCCGTATTCTGCTTACCTCCATTTTTCTCTCTCACACATACACACCACTCGAAACATTTAATTACTTTTTAAAAATGTGTAATTATTTTAAAAAGTACTTATAATTACATATATAAATAAAAAAAAAAGATTACGTTTTATTAATAAGATTCATTTATAAGAAAAAAGAATTGTTTTGGAATCGGATTGTGACTCCCAGAATCGGAATCGGATCGTGAGGTGCCTAAAGATTCCCACCATTACTATACAATGATTTATTGTTGAATAATACAGAAGATAAAGAGCTTAAGAAATAAATCGCATATTAAATCGCAATATTGGTTTAAAAAAAAAAAAAAAAAACGCAATTCGATTATTTTCCAAAATCGCTCAGCCCTAACATACTTATATTTTAAAATACCTGCATTGAATTATTTAGGTAATTACATCTATAATGCACTGTTGACCTTTCCCTTACCCCTTACACACCTTTAAACCTAACGAAATACAAAACCGGTCCCTAACCTCACCCGTACCCCACCTCAAGCAGCAAGTGTTTTGCAATATAACATGAACACAATAAGTACATCACACCTAACATTTTTTTAAATATATGTACATAGTAGTTAAAGACACCTAATATAAAGTGTGACCAAATAATAATAAAAAAATTCTGCATAATTCTGCAACAAAAAAAGTGTGAATACTTTGTGAAAGCACTGTAATTACCGTGACCTCTGATGGAAACAGACCTTTAAGACAATCAAACAAAAACCACCATAAGCAAATATTATATCGTAAGTTCTTTTGTTCCTGTAATGAAATCACATCACTGTGATGCAAATTTCCAATCACTCCAACCCAGTTTGAACAATAAAAACTCAACAAAAATCCTTTGAACTGCTACAAAGGCCTCGAGGATCACAAGCACACGAGGAATAAAACCTGCATAATGATCAAGAACGTAAGTGATCCTGATCTTTGAACATACCTACCGTTTAGAAGCCTATGAACATAACCCAAAAAGATGGGTAACCTTGACATTTCAGATGGTGTAACCTGGTCCCAGGATGCACCTGAGTTTCTGATGGATGAGAGAGTGGGGAGAACAAGGATTCCCCTCCGATTACAAAGTGCAAAGAAAGCCCCCCGTGCAGCGGCCCACGCGTGTGCACCCCAGCGCTGGAACACACCCCTGATCAGTATAACTGTACACAAGCAAGTGTGCTTGAGAGCAGCCACATCAAGCAGCAGGTGTATCCTGCCACAGCAGCAGTTGAGGATGCTCCAAATCTGATACTCAGTCAGACAGAGACGAGAGAGCCAGAGAGTTTTGATCTCAGACATCAAAATGTCTCTTCACTGTCTGACAACTACAAAACGTGATGTTAAAAGAGGGCGCAATAACCCTTAACACCCACAGAGGGCAGCATTCCTCACAAAATGTCTATTGTGGCAAGCATACTTGGCAACACAAAAGGTTAATTTTGTTAACATTAGTTAATGCATTAGGCATGATGAACTAAGATTAAAAAAAGCTTTTGCTATGCTTTGGCCAAAAGACTGCATAGGCCTACATCATTATAAAATAGATGTTCTGATACTCACTGGCCAAAATCAACGTCATGCAAACATCATGCTAAAATACACAATATTGAAATATAGTACAGCGCCCATAGAGGACAACTATTAACTATAGTTTAATTATTCTTTTAAGGACTATAATCTAGAAGGAAGTAGGGCTGCTCAATTATGGCGAAAAACTTACTTCATGTTTATTTTAGCCAATACGGAGTTCATGATTATTATTTTAAACAATTACTCGTTGACTTTGAACCACAATGCATTTTTTTCAACTTTATAAAAAAAACAAAAAAATTATAACATATTTATTTCTTATATATTATTTATGTTTACAAATTCAAATAAATAATATAAAAATAAATCCGCATAGTTCAAGCTGAACTAAACATGCCAGAGCCTGACGAGAAACGAGTTTGAGCTTTTAGGGAGGAATGAAAGTGGTAAGAAATATAATAAGACAAAAAGAGAGCATCATTGTGAAACAGAATGTGATGCAATAATAGTTTTATCTTGATTATTTTGTTTTTATAAATCATTGGATTCCAAAATCATAATTGCAATAATTGCACAGCCCTGGCCCCTGAAAGGAAGTAAAATTAGGGCTGGGTAAAAAAAAAAAAAAATGGATTTCTTGATTTTAATCGATTCTCATTTTTACGAACCAATATCAATTCTTAAATCCCAAGAATCGATTAGTCATCCTGTTTTCAGTTGATGAATGAACAGAACATTGTAGAGCCCCTCCCACCCAATAAATCGCAATAAGCTTTGTGCTTTGTTATTTTTGATATGAAACAAAGTCTCAGATTTCAAATTATGTCCATTTTATTACACCATTCAAAAAAGAAACTGTTTTGGCGCTGTTTAATGTGGCGTGACAGATCACTGTAGCGCCTAAGTTCAACAGAAGTGGCAGCGCGCAGCTCACGTGAACTGATCATCTCCTCCGCTTTAATACCGGTTACAGTGCCAAATAAACACGAATGAACATTTGAAGTATGTTAATGATACAGTACAACTTAACGAAATCTGTATCATGTCTCATGTAATCGCTCAATCAGTGTTTCAACCGTGGAAAGACGTCCATAAAACAGCTTGTGAACAATATGTCACGTACTGTAACATTTACCTTAGAAAAATCATATTCAAGACCCTTTGGAATTGTCAAGTTAATATCATAACTTTATCATTATAAAAACTTTCTTGAATGTAATTTAAGTGTTTGTATACAAATCAGTTAATTTTAACCTTCAATATTATAGCAACTGACTCTAATGTATAGTTTACAGCATTAATTGAGAGATTTTTTTTTTCCTTGAGAAAATTTGCCATGTACTGTACCTGATATATCCAAAATAATCTATATCGAATCAAAAGCTTGTGAATCAAAATTTAATCAAATCAAGAAATTTGTGTCAATACTCAGCCCTAAGTAAAATGTTTTGATAAATAAAAATAGTAAGGGCACAAATTGTGTACAGTAGTAACAGTTTTTCAAAAGCAATAAGGCACTCAAGATTGTTATTGTGGGGGAAAATGGCATGGAATGGCAGTCTCTCGTACCTTATAATCACCAGCTTAGTGAATTACATAATTGCTGCTAGAGATTAAACTTGTAACCTGTAAACATGTTTTTTGTGTTTACAAGCAATAAAGAGAGAGAAAAAAAACTGTAGCATACAGCAGATACAATGGTAATTAGAGAAAATGGTCATCTCTTGTGCCTGTACTTTTCCGGTGGAGTGAGCGTCACGCCTGACTAAGCACATCCACTGCCCTGTGTGTCATCTGACCCAATGCCATATCCCTACAGAACCAATGCTTTGTTATCAGCTCGACACTGGGAGAGAAAAACAAGCTTGCATAGTTAATGATGCTGTTCGCTATTTGTTTGGCTAGAAGACCAATGGCATTAACAAAACAGATGTCATTTGGGCAAAGTAACACAGAACCAAACAACCACAAACATAGTTCTACATTTTGTGTGAGAACAGCTTGTCTGTTACATGTATTTACACTGCCCTCTTCAGGAGAAGCCCAACAGGTGTCAGCTTACATCATCCACAGAGACCCATTCACATCTCACACTCAACCACCAGCCAACATCCACACCATCACCATAGCAACTGCTCTTCATAACGCTGGGAACTATAAAAGTAAAAAAAAAAAAAAAAAAGTAATGTCATTAGGCATTATAGTGCTTCAGGGAACCGTTAAGACAGGACTCTTCAGGCAGAGTTTTAGTTTCTAAAGATTTACTGTAGTTTACTCTTATAGTAGTTTCCTTTTTCTCCCTTCAGAAGAGTTCAGAGACAATATGTTATGTAATAGTTCAAGTCCTCCTGTTGCATAGTTACAAGATCTAGTAGAAACCCAATAGAAAAAAAAATCAACTTTTACATTGCAACACGGAAGACAAAGAGCACATGTACAAACTATGGTTTACGACTATTCACCCATCTCTCCTCATCAGCCTCGTCTATATTCCATTCGTATGTCTAGTAACACATTAAGCAACCTCTTAGGTTTGTGAATGTGTGATGTAATTCTCGCCTGAGATGCAGATCTAGCTGACGTACCTGGCGAGGCTAAATTTAAACCTGTGAGTGCTGCCATGATCTTAGCTAGTGCACATTATGACAAATTACTGTGTAATTCACCACACTCTAAAAATACTGCAAATGAGACTCACTAAAGGGTGCAGAACCTCAGATAAGTAAGGCTCTTTTCAGGGAGCTGAAAGACCCAAAACTCTGATAGTCAATGGTTAAGGGGAAGTACTACAATTCTAGGTGTTTAGGCTAAAATTTTACCATTTCCATATATATATATATATATACACTTACCTAAAGGATTATTAGGAACACCTGTTCAATTTCTTATTAATGCAATTATCTAATCAACCAATCACATGGCAGTTGCTTCAATGCATTTAGGGGTGTGGTCCTGGTCAAAACAATCTCCTGAACTCCAAACTGAATGTCAGAATGGGAAAGAAAGGTGATTTAAGCAATTTTGAGCGTGACATGGTTGTTGGTGCCAGACGGGCCGGTCTGAGTATTTCACAATCTGCTCAGTTACTGGGATTTTCACGCACAACCATTTCTAGAGTTTACAAAGAATGGTGTGAAAAGGGAAAAAACATCCAGTATGCGGCAATCCTGTGGGCGAAAATGCCTTGTTGATGCTAGAGGTCAGAGGAGAATGGGCCGACTGATTCAAGCTGATAGAAGAGCAACTTTGACTGAAATAACCACTCGTTACAACCGAGGTATGCAGCAAAGCATTTGTGAAGCCACAACACGCACAACCTTGAGGCGGATGGGCTACAACAGCAGAAGACCCCACCGGGTACCACTCATCTCCACTACAAATAGGAAAAAGAGGCTACAATTTGCACGAGCTCACCAAAATTGGACAGTTAAAGACTGGAAAAATGTTGCCTGGTCTGATGAGTCTCGATTTCTGTTGAGACATTCAGATGGTAGAGTCAGAATTTGGCATAAACAGAATGAGAACATGGATCCATCATGCCTTGTTACCACTGTGCAGGCTGGTGGTGGTGGTGTAATGGTGTGGGGGATGTTTTCTTGGCACACTTTAGGCCCCTTAGTGCCAATTGGGCATCGTTTAAATGCCACGGCCTACCTGAGCATTGTTTCTGACCATGTCCATCCCTTTATGACCACCATGTACCCATCCTATGGCTACTTCCAGCAGGATAATGCACCATGTCACAAAGCTCGAATCATTTCAAATTGGTTTCTTGAACATGACAATGAGTTCACTGTACTAAAATGGCCCCCACAGTCACCAGATCTCAACCCAATAGAGCATCTTTGGGATGTGGTGGAACGGGAGCTTCGTGCCCTGGATGTGCATCCCACAAATCTCCATCAACTGCAAGATGCTATCCTATCAATATGGGCCAACATTTCTAAAGAATGCTTTCAGCACCTTGTTGAATCAATGCCACGTAGAATTAAGGCAGTTCTGAAGGCGAAAGGGGGTCAAACACAGTATTAGTATGGTGTTCCTAATAATCCTTTAGGTGAGTGTATGCTTCATCACAGCACCTGTTAGTGGGTGGGATATATTAGGCAGCAAGTGAACATTTTGTCCTCAAAGTTTTAAATGTTTTAGAAGCAGGAAAAAAGGGCAAGCGCAAGGATTTGAACGAGTTTTACACATTGTGATGGCTAGACGACTGGGTCAGAGCATCTCCAAAACTGCAGCTCTTGTGGGGTGTTCCCGGTCTGCAGTGGTCAGTATCTATCAAAAGTGGTCCAAGGAAGGAACAGTGGTGGACCGGCGACAGGGTCATGGGCGGCCAATGCTCATTGATGCACGAAGGCTGGCCCGTGTGGTCCGATCAAACAGACGAGCTACTGTAGCTCAAATTGCTCAAGAAGTTAATGCTGGTTCTGATAGAAAGGTGTCAGAATACACAGTGCATCGCAGTTTGTTGCGTATGGGGCTGCATAGCCGCAGACCAGTCAGGGTGCCCATGCTGACCCCTGTCCACCCCCGAAAGCGGCAACAGTGGGCACGTGAGCATCAGAACTGGACCACGGAGCAATGGAAGAAGGTGGCCTGGTCTGATGAATCACATTTTCTTTTACATTATGTGGATGGCCGGGTGCGTCGCTTAACTGGGGAACACATGGCACCAGGATGCACTATGGGAAGGAGACAAGCCGGCGGAGGAAGGGTGATGCTTTGGGCAATGTTCTGCTGGGAAACCTTGGGTCCTGCCATCCATGTGGATGTTACTTCGACACATACCACCTACCTAAGCATTGTTGCAGACCATGTACACCCTTTCATGGAAACGGTATTCCCTGGTGGCTGTGGTCTCTTTCAGCAGGATAATGCGCCCTGCCACAAAGCAAAAATGGTTCAGGAATGGTTTGAGCACAACGAGTTTGAGGTGTTGACTTGGCCTCCAAATTCCCCAGATCTCAATCCAGCCGAGCATCTGTGGGATGTGCTGAACAAACAAGTCCGATCCATGGAGGCCCCACCTCGCAACTTACAGGATTTAAAGGATCTGCTGCTAACATCTTGGTGCCAGATACCACAGCACACCTTAAGGGGTCTAGTGGAGTCCACAAAAATATATATATTTTTTATATTGGTGGCCTCATCCATTTCAGTTAATAAAATATGCAAATCATGCATAATGCATTTATATAACAAAGAAATTATACAAAGAATCTCCTGTAAAATGGCAATTAAAAATTAAAGAAAAAAATGTGATAGATTCACTGAAAAAAGCAAAATCAATAAATAAACATTGTTTTATAAGCAAAACATCATAAAAATGATATACATAATAATTTACTATGTAAAAACAATAAAAATTAAACTTTTTTTAAACTTTTACTTGTCTTGAGAAATTCCACGTCCCTTAACCCAGGGACATACCGAGCTGACGGTCGGCCCGCGGGGCAATGCCTGTCCTGCACCGTTGGCTCTAGTCAGATGCTGTCTGGGTTTTTTGGGCCGATTCAACATGTAGAATCGGCGTCGGACCGTCGGTGAGAGAGAGAACTCTGATTGGCTGTTCAGTTTAGAAAATGAGTCAGTGCATGAAAATAAGAGCAAACGTGATAAAAGCAAGCAAAGAAGTCACGATGGCACAGCCAGAAGGCTGTTATAATTTATGTCATCTTGCCTGAGCATTCGAATGCACGAATATTTTCATAATAACATGAGTTATACATAACATGAGTAAAAAAAATAATGTGATCAGCATGATTGATATTCAAAATGGTAAGCAAGTGCTGCTTTGTTTATTGTTTGTACACCTGCAGTCTTAGTTTTGCCTTCCCTTTTTGAAAGACGAATATAGACAAATAGATCTGCTTAAATGATAAACATCTGTCGGGCTAGTGGGAGGCACGCGGATGTCCGCAAAGAGCCTCCGATGAGCCCCGATTTTTACGCGGACCCTTGCTCACTCGGAAAGTATAACACTAGCTTTAGTTTCGCTTTCCCTTTTTGAATGATGAATAGAGAGAAATATTTCTGCTTAAATGATGAGCATCTGTCGGGCTAGTTTTGCAGTGTGTTCCACACGTTGGCTCTAGTCTGGCTCACGTCAGAGGCAGCTCAACCGATTCAGCATGTTGAATCTGCATCGGGGGAGTTGGTAAGAGAGTTCACTCTGATTGGCTGTTCAGTTTAGTGAACGAGTCTGCACGAGAATAAAAGCGAAAGTGATGAAAGCGAGAAAAGTCAAGATGGCACAGACAGAAGGCTTTTCTAATTGGATGTCATTTTACTTGATTTTTTAAAGCAAGCACGCTTTGTTTAGTTTAGTTTATCTGCAGTACTAGTTTCGGTTTTCCTTTCTGAATGACAAATATAGACTATTGATACCTGCTATAGACAGTTATTTTCTTACACGCAGGCGAAGAACACATATGCTAGTTGACTGTCGCCTGTAGTCATTTTGGTATGTTCAAGAGCAGCTTTTTGGCCCAGATACAGCTGAAGCAAGGCGACAACAAAGTCGGCTTGCGTAGCCACTAGTTCTTTGACGTTGGCTTGGTGTGTCACGGCCTTTAGGACTTGCTTTTTCCTGGGTGAAATTGGACTACAACTGCCCTACACCTGCTGGGGCTCAAATGTCAATCTGATCAGGTTTAAGACAATTGAGAGGGGAGAGGACGATAAATAATGAAGAGCTGGTGAGCAGCACTAACGGCAATGTGCTGCTATCTGAGCTTAGGGTAGGAGAATAAACACAACTAAAATGAGAAGTCAAATGTGCCAAAATCCAAGTATTAGGAAAATGTAAATGGTGTTCAGCACCACCAGGCTTCAACACCATTGGCTAAGTATAGGCAAATGGTGTGATTCTATTAGGGCTTCAGGATTGGTTAGAGAAAGAGTTTGCCCCACACAATCAACTTCTGATGTAACGGTGAGTGAACTGGAAACAAAAGAGAACAACGCTCCTCCAAACCATACACTAAATATTTTGCTTAATCCCCAAGAAATTATATATAACAATAAAGAATACAGACAGACACAAAAATCAATAAAAAAGTGCTACTTTTATTTAGTAATTTTTTTGTTGTTTAACAACTAGGGCTGTCAAAATTAACGCGTTAACGCATTAACGCGAATTCATTTTAACGGCACTAATTTTATTAACGCGCGATTAACGCAGCGCGCATTTTCTGTTTGATCCGTGGCCTAGCCCGTAGTTGGAGAAATCGACGTAAAGGATGCAGCAGCAAACAGAAATAGGGAAAGAAAAGGGCTAACATTAACATTATTCTGAAACAAGTGACGTTATATAGCCTACATAAGCTACCATTTTTTCTGTTTAACTTTTATTAGACTCCAGATCGAAATAAAAGAAAAGGGCGTTTTTACACGGAGCACGTTTGCTGCAGTCCATGTCCGAGCGCGATAGTTCTCGGTTTCCCCCGCAGCGCTGGTCAACTTGATTCTATTGAACCCTGGTGCATTTGCGTGCATCTTACATAATCACAAACATGCACAGCGCATGATAGAAAACAGAACGCGGGTCAATATATAGTTTTTTTTAATAATTATTTTGAATTTAGTGCTATTATGCGCAGCTGAGTAAATGACATTTGGGTTTACTGTAGGCTATGTGTGTCGGATGAAGGGGGCTTTCTGTTGCATGCTTGCAAAGGGACTCTGAGGAGATGCGCAATGCGCGAATACACTGAAAGCTCCCTCTCGCTCGTATCTGAGCCTCCGAGGTAAATCATTAACACCATCACCACTTACACATGTTTTGTTGAACTAAATACATTACAATCGGCTAAAACGAATGCGTAGGTTACTTTTCTGAATGAGCACTCCCTAGTCCATGTTTCTTACACTGTTCACGCGAATTGCGGCACAGTTCGAGTGCAATCTAACTCAGAGCACCTCCTCCGGGTAGGCTCGGGTGTGGTACCCTGGTGCGCTCCCAGATCCGCATGACAGCTTTCACATTACCAATTTTTCATGCGAACCGTGCCGTTCTGAACTAAACTGCCAGTGTAAAAACGCCTATTTCTATTTTTAAAATAAGAGAAAGTACTGCTTATTCTGAATTTTTAAGTTTAGGCTTAAGAGACATGAGCAAGTTCTTTAAAAAAAACATGCATGACCTTCGATACATGTCTAGTCTTCATGCTCTTTCGAGTATGGTTTCACTAATAATAAATCATGCATATTTGTCCATACCCATGTCGATTAGAGTATTAAAAACGTGAAACGTATTCACTTAAGGTACATTTAGAACTGATAAAAATGTGCGATTAATCGATTGACAGCCCTACTAACAACGGATTATAATTTAACTACGGATTTGATTTGATTGAATTTGCAAACCTTTCAATGAACAAAGTTGGCCCAGTTTCATGGTTTAATTATAGTTTTAATAGTTACACATTTGAAATTGTGTATGTAACGTGGAAATTTCCACCACTTTCGTACATGTGCGCATTTCGTTAAAATCTGAAAATTGTTACTGCGTTCTTATAGATAATATTATAGAATGACTGAATGACTGCCACTAGAGAAAATATTTTTTTAACAGAAAGAATGAAGCAAGGAGAAATAATAGTGGAATAAACATATGATAATGAAGTGTGCTAAGATCAAATCGTGCTCTTCAGTGGATAACACACAGAACCTCAACTCACCACCCACAAACCCTCCCACACACCCATAGAAAAACAAAGACACAAGAGTGAATTTCACTGCTCTACAGTGAAGTACAGGTCAAGAGTCTTTCACCATCACACTGTGCTGGGAAATAGAGCAATAGTGCAGGAGGAGTAGATTAATGGGTGTGGGTGAATGCTTCAGGAGGTTATATGGAGTACATAACTGCCTAATGATCACTAGAGACTCTTACCTGGCAATCAAAGTCCTGGAAGTTCTGTCCATTCTGTGTGGAAAGACCAACAGAGAAGAGAAGAGAAGAGAAGAGAGAGAAAGAGATCAGCTGTGCCGGTCTTAAGGGTTAAGCATGTGACGTTAAAACACCAGATAATTTAAGACACAATGGCCCATGTTACACCTGGCATTAAAATCAGTCGCAGGTGAGCTAAATCACAAGCAGACAACAGACACAGATTTCCACTTACATTAATACACAAAACATTAACATTAAAAAACTCCTGTAACCACTTGAACATATTGTATTTTGTCACAGAAAGGCCAAATTACATCAGAGTTGTATGATGATTTAACTCCTGTCTGAATTGTTGTGTCTGAGTTTTCATGAAGGAATAAAATGGTCATTTAAAAAAGATTTTTTGACCAATGGTAAGTCCCAGAGGGTTGCTATTGGAGTCTTTCGGGTAGTCAACATTAGGGGTGTAACGGTACACGTATTCGT
Organism: Rhinogobio ventralis; assembly: GCA_039654625.1. NCBI lineage: Eukaryota > Metazoa > Chordata > Actinopteri > Cypriniformes > Gobionidae > Rhinogobio > Rhinogobio ventralis. Next base: position 24,974,228 of record CM077203.1, on the reverse strand, counting down.
ACCAAACCGTTTCGGTACAGAGCTTCCAGTACAGTGCGTGCGTGTACCGAACGGTATGAATGCAATCTTTAACAGTAGGCATGTTTTACACACGGAACAAATCAGAGCTCCCACACGAGAATATTAAAGGATCAGTTCACCCCAAAATGAAAATTTCCTGTTAATTTACTCACCCCAGTGCCATCCAAGATGTTCATGTCTTTCTTTCTTCAGTGGAAAAGAAATACATTTCAGGATTTTTCTCCACACCATTGACTTGCATGGCCAAAATATTGAAGGTCCATATCAATGCAGTTTCCCAGCTGAGAAATAGGGTCTTATCTAGCAAAGCAATCAGTCATTTTCTAAAAAAAATTCTATACTTTTTAACCACAATTGTTCGTCTTGTGCTGGTCTGCGACACGCCAGGAATTACGTTGAAAGGTCACACTACACGAAGGCGGTAGTACCGCCCCATTGTTTACAAAGCGAACGTGCAAAGGCGCCCTTTAACAAAAAAAGTAAAACAACGATGTCGGACAATTTTGAAGTTGGAGGAGAAAATTAGATGTTTTTCGCCCTAGCCTACCTTTTTGAACCGGAGTACACAGATTAAGAACTTAGGCATATGGAGGAGACCGCTGCGGCGACACAAGCCTCGGGCAGTAATGTGGTAAATGCCAACCATTGCTAGCGGTAAAAAAAGAAAAATTAGAGTTTAACACATATTTAATAATAGGAAGACATTAGTAATAAACATTTACACAAAATACAATTAATGCATCTAATAATATTGAAAAAACATAACGTTATATACCTCTGCTTGCTGTAAAAACATCACTGGCACAGCTGACGATTTCAGGAAAAGACTCACTCTAATATGTGTCAGAGAATGTTCGGGTGTGTTGATATCCAGGTGCAAGCGTGAGCAACCACAGCTTCAATCGCTCAGGATTGTGTATAGGAAATCGGTGAAAACAAAAAATTTTCCCAAGCGGAAAAAAACTTTTAGGTTTCAAAAGATTTAAACATCCAGGATACGCACACGTAAGGATCAGTTTAAACATTAAATTGACAAATAGACATATAAATATGTCATTCAACATACAATAAAACTTGAACGGTCCTCCTCCTCCACGCTTTGTAAACAATGGGGCGGTACTGCCACCTACGTGTAGTGTGAACTTTCAAGGTAATTACGTAATTCCTGGTGCGTCGCAGACCAGCACAAGACGAACAACTGTGGTTAAAAAGTATAGATTATTTTTTATTTTATTTGTATTTATTTTTTTTAGAAAATGACCAATTCCTCAGCAGAGCCCTTCGAAGCACTTCAAAGCCCTTTGAAACTGCATTGATTTGGACCTTTAACATTTTGGTTGCCATGCAAGTCAATGGTGTGGAGAAAAATCCTGCAATGTTTTCCTCAAAAAAACGTAATTTCTTTTCCACTGAAGAAAGAAAGACATGTACATCTTGGATGGCATTGGGGTGAGTAAATTATCAGGAAATTTTCATTTTGGGCTGAACTAATCCTTTAAGTATTCTGTCCATTTTATTATGAAATTCAAATGATAAATGGCGTTTTGACGCTCTTTAATCTGACGTGACAGAATCATCACTGTATAGGCGCGTCAGTTCAAGCGGCGGCGTGCCGCGGGTGAATGCAATCATCTCTACCTTCTTAGTCAAAGAATATAAACATGAATCAACATCGGATTCTGAAGGTATGTTGAGGATAAATTACAATTTAATGAAACGTATCATTTGTCGTGTAATCGCTCAATCGGTGTTTCAACTGCGGAAAAATGTTAAAACAGCTTGTAAACAATGTCACGTAGCATTTACCTCAGAAGTCATTCTGTGTCCACAGCTGGGTAGTTCACCAAATTAACTCTTTCGCTAAATATATGCACTATATTAGCCCATATTCATTATATTTTACTTAACCTGTTAGTGATGTCTTGATAATGTAATGCGTTTAAATAAATTTGTCATGAAAACGACTGATTATATTTCAACAACGAATTGGAGTAAAAACATAATTTTATAATTAGATTTAGAAGTTAATGCAAAAACTGCCTTATGTGAAGTTCACGTTTGCACACAATGTGTTATTTGAGTGTTGATTATTATATCTAAAAATACTGAATTTAGGCTAATTTGGGCTCTGTTGTTATATTATAGTAATGTGCAAGTAAGGGCTCCCTATATAGTTTACAGCATTATCTTTAAGAAATTTTAAGTTATAATTAGTGTTGTTTATGGCAGCCTGTTTTAACTGTAGTTTTAGTCTAGTCTTTTTGTCATGCTGTCATTTTAGTTTTTATTCGTTTTAGTCACGTTCATACTCTTTTTAGTCTAGTCAAGTTTCAGTCGACTAAAAGTCTTGCTCTCATTCATGACTGACTGGTTTTTAGTGCAACAACTCGGAGCTGTATATTCAAGTGATCGCTATGCCTAAGTGGCATAAATATACAGTAAGTTGTATCTACAGTAAAGAGTGGGAGAGTGATCCAATTGTCAAACATGGATTACATCAGTGACTCGAAGACTCTTAATAAATATAACCATGACTCCTGTCCATCGTCATATACACACTCAGGACATCTGCAACTAGCAACCACGAGAGCTGCTGAAAGAGGTTTGAATCAACAATTAATCAGTTTTGACTGTGCTAAGCACGTGTTCTATGTACTTAACGAAAGACGTACTGTAGTATTGTCAAAGCAAGCGCAACACAAAAGGTAAGCGCATTGTTGGCGGATTATTGTACAGTATCAATGAATGACACATTTTAGCAGTGGTGTGTGCATTAACGTGTGTTTATCGACTGTGAAAAAAGTAGTCTCCTATACTGTTTCTAAAGATCTCATTAACTTACATTTCAAGCTATCAGAATTTCATCTGCACATTGCAAATTGCATATTTTTTACTCAGTTTGTCTCTTTGAATAACATTTTTTCCCCTTCTTGAGTATGAGCTCCATGTTTTCACGATCATGCTATATGAGTTCTGCATTCTGAATTTGATGCATCAAAAAAAATCTGATACTTAAAAAAAACTATAACTATAATAGACCACTCCATTTCAAATAATGAGATTATTTTTCGGACTATTACTTCATACACTGATCAGGCATAACATTATGACCACCTTCCTAATATTGTGTTAGTCCCCCTTTTGCTGCCAAAACAGCCCTGACCCGTCGAGGCATAGACTCCACTAGACCCCTGAAGGTTTGTTGTGGTATCTGGCACCAAGATGTTAGCAGCAGGTCCTTTAAGTCCTGTAAGTTGCGAGTTGGGGCCTCCATGGATAGGACTTGTTTGTTCAGCACATCCTACAGATGCTCGACTGGATTGCGATCTGGGGAATTTGGAGAATGCTTAGGTAGGTGGTACATGTCAAAGTAACATCCGCATGGATGGCAGGACCCAAGGTTTCCCAGCACAACATTACCCAAAGCATCACACTGCCTCTGCCGGCTTGCCTTCTTCCCATAGTGCATCCTGGTGCCATGTGTTCCCCAGGTAAGCGACACACACGCAGCCGGCCATCCACGTGATGTAAAAGAAAACCTGATTCATCAGACCAGGCCACCTTCTTCCATTGCTCCGTGGTCCAGTTCTGATGCTCACATGCCCACTGTTGCCGCTTTCGGCGGTGGACAGGGGTCAGCATGGGCACCCTGACTGGTCTGCGGCTATGCAGCCCCATACGCAACAAACTGCGATGCACTGTGTATTCTGACACCTTTCTATCAGAACTAGCATTTACTTCTTGACCAATTTGAGCTTCAGTAGCTCGTCTGTTTGATCGGACCACACAGGCCAGCCTTCGCTCCCCACGTGCATCAATGAGCCTTGGCCGCCCATGACCCTGTCACCGGTTCACCACTGTTCCTTCCTTGGACCACAGATACTGACCACTGCAGACCGGGAACACCCCACAAGAGCTGCAGTTTTGAAGATGCTCTGACCCAGTCGTCTAGCCATCACAATTTGGCCCTTGTCAAAATCACTAATATCCTTATGCTTGCCCATTTTTCCTGCTTCTAACACATAAACTTTGAGAACAAAATGTTCACTTGCTGCCTAATATATTAGGCAGCTAACAGGTGCCGCGATGGAGATAATCAGTGTTATTCACTTTACCTGTCAGTGGTCATAATGCTATGCCTGATCGGTGTACGTCAGGCTTTACAGGGTTAATCGGAGACAGTTGAGAGAGCCATATGGAGCAAACAAAAGGAAGTATCATACTTTAGTCAGTACACACACACACACACACACGCGCTCTTTTTTAACATCAGCTCATTTCTGGCTCTATTTGATGCTGGTGATTTCAGCGGCTGTGAGATCAGGATCTGATTACATTCATACATCATCTCTCTGATCTCATTGCTCCCATACAGCTCGGTATTCAAGGGAAACCGGCCCTGAGATGAGCGCCTTGAGGAGCCTGGGATCGAGTTGTGCTAATCAGAGTGAGAGAACTGGAGGGGTGATGGTGAGATCTACTTAAAGATAGAGAGGGTTTTCGCTGACATTCACAATCAGACATTTGTATCAACGTGTGTGTGTGTAAGAACTTACCTTCTCTGTCAGGAGGGGTTTGATCTCAGTCAACTGCACATCCTGTAACTCATCCATCCTCAATCCTGACAGCTTCCCGTCACTACAGAGAGAGAGACAGAATAGAAATGGATTAGTACATCATTACAGTCAGCAACGACTTATTGACCAACAGGGAACAGGGCTCAGCATGCCAAATGCTCATGAATACAGAATTACAGTAAACAGGGCACAGAGAGAGCGAGCGAGCGAGAGAGCGAGAGAGCGAGCGAGCGAGCGAAAATGGATGTTTAACATCCCACCTAATAACCGCAACCAAACCCCCATTGTCCTTGTTAACAGAATTCAGATGAGCTCATGTTTAATTCATGGTTTAACTCTCTGTGGCTGTCCTGAAGGTCAATGCATGCTACTGTCTATGGGCATTATGTAGGCTTATGTCAACCTTACAAGGGTGCTGGGTGACTTAGTAAAGCTTGGCTTTACAGGGCTCCAGACTGCCAAAAATATTAATGTGCGAGTGATATTTTCGCCACTGCCGACCATATAAATTTACGTTATGATTAAAAACTGCGTGCCTTTTTACCTGCATGTTTTGTGATAAGTAGCCCATAACATCTTTTGTTGTGTTGACGTAATAAAATGAGACGACGCACAGCAAAGTTAGTGGAAAAAAACCTCACCGAGTCTGAGTGCTAAAATACACGGTTGTCAACGGATGTCAAAATGGAAAATAAGGTTTTTCAAAGCCCTCATCTCTATCAAGCAACAATGCTGTAAGCTCTACCAGCATAAGAGAGATAGACAACGACGGAGACGTGTTAATGAATGAACATCCCAGTACTGTAAAAGTGCAGGAAGGCAATTGTCTATTTCGTGCACACAACGTGGTTAACCACAACAGATAAACATGTCAGCTGTGTGGACGCCAACTAATTGGTAACAATTCTCGTTTTTAATTGATACTGATATGGATTCTTATTCTCAATATGTTTTAATCTTTGCTGTTTTCTGTTACTGCCTGAACTTCACGTTATTAGTGGTGCAGCCATCCATAATCGCAGGAAGATTTGTACTTAACCGTCACCTTTAATATGACACCTTTAACTTGTTTCTTCATTTAAGTAAACAATGAAACTTTTTGGCGCTCTTTAATTCGACCTTGGAAAGAGCTTATAAACAATCATGTCACATAACATCAAATTTACCTCAGAAAAGCCATTCAATGCTCATAAACTCGTTAGTCAGCTAGAAAAATAACTATAGAAAGGGGCATTTTATAAATATATGCACTATATCGCATAATATACATTTTTTATTAAACTGTTGTCTTCATGAGAAAGAATGGAAGGCGCTAAAAAATGAAATTCAACACTGCCCATATAATTGCACGTGAAAAATTAAAAGTGTTTATTTTTTTTGTGGCACTTAAAAAAAAACAAAAAAAAAAACAAAAAAAAAAATCTCTCCTTTATAGGAGCCTATGGCTTCTTAATAGATTTTTTTTGTCTGGAGCCCTACTTTACTTAAATACAGGTTGTGTGTACCTACCCATCAGGGCTCAAATGTGCTGCTGCGGCAGAATGAAAGCATGCAAATGTGAATGCTTGGCCAACACATTAAAAGCACATGGCCCCTTTGGGCATACTTGAAGAGATGAAACAGCATTGGCAACTGACTTTACTACTGCAACATGACTCATTTCTTAGTCAAACAGGTTATTCAAACATGTAGGATGACTGTATATTATTCATCAGGAATTAACGGGATCATAAAAAGTGGCCAATCTCTACTAATTCAGGCCATCACAGCATTTAAAGTACCATTAAAACATTTGTGAAAGAAGTCTCATATGCTCACAAAGGCTGCCTTTATTTGATCAAAAAATACAGCAAAAGTAATATTGTGAAATATTATTACAATTTAAAATAACTGATTTCTGTATGAATATATTTTAAAAGCCTGAAAACACAATGCACTTACACATTTTGGAAAACAAAGACACATTAATTCATGCTTGCATAGCTGTAAGGAGTTTGTATATGCTCATATGTTGGCTGTATGTTTTTCTATCTGAAACCACTTAGGAAGTTCATCCTTTTGCATCAAACAGATTGTCACAACATGATTGTATAAAATGTTCTGTACGTGTCTGGTTTAAATGCTTTGGCCACATGTATGTAATGACTTGGCATTCAGTAAAATCTCTCCGTTGCATTAACTCTCACACACACACACACACACACACACACACACGCCAGGTCATGTTAACTATTGCTCACAGTAAGTTCCACTGGGCCTTGACTGACTATCTGTGGTGATGAGGATGCAGTAGAAGATGAACAAAAGGATGTGAGGTGAAAGCTGGGCTTCGGATGGCATCCACAGGAGGGCTGACAAGTGTTGACAAGGTCATAGTCAGAGACAGAAGGCCATGCGTAAGTGTAAGATGGATTAGTGGAGTTACTCAGAGGGAAAATGTCAATCTGTCATGGTGTGTAGGGTCAGTGATCTGTCAAAAGACACAGCTTGAGAGACAAGAGACAGGCTTTTGCTTATTTATAAGTTTCTAAATGTTGACCAAAAGGTTTTTTTTTTTAATGTTCTTTAGTGCTTTTCCATTATGGCTTCCTGAGAACAGGATGAACACATCTAGCATCTCCTCCTGAATCAATGGAGACAGAGTGGACTATTTTAGGAGGAAAGCTGCCCGATGAGTTTCTTCAGAGCTTCTCAAAGAACAATGTGAACTGACTGTTCTTACGCAACAAACCATTTTCCTGTGAAATGTAAAATGATGTGCTCCTTTCATTGTGTTTGTTATATAATACACACCAATATTAATATTTCATTTGAATATGAATGGCAGAGGCAGTGCTAAACATGAATAGATTCCTGCTAGGGCCAGTCAGTATGATGATATAGTGTGTGTCATGTCAATTGATGCAAATTTTGCCATTTGGTGTATACCAAGGTCAGGGCTGTGCAATCTATTACTACAATAATAACATCGTAATTATTGCTTAAACAATGTGTCAGCTGACATTGTCAAGTATGTCACTCACTTTGCAAAAACCAAACAAAAACACTTTCACTGTGTGACGTAGCCTAGTTCAATGTCAGGAGAATGCTCTGAAATCAAGCTATACAGGGTCATTTTCCCCCACAAAGTTTTGTCTTTGTCTTGATATAGTTTAGCAATATCACACAAAGAAAAGGGCTGTTTATCACAAATACCAGCATGATTGCAAATGTCAAAAAACAAGTTAACATTTTGTTGTTACTGTATAAATCCACGCTTTGAATGAATCTGTTTAATAAATGATTTAATGACTGAAAGAATGAGCTGTTTGAACTCATCATTTTAAATTAATGACAATGACTCATTAAGGCAAGTGACTGACGGTTTTAGATTCATATTTAAAGTAGCATTTTTATTTAAAAAAATAAAAATAAAAATCTGTTTAAAGAGGCAAATATTGATTTTTAGAGGTAACCTTAATTTGTCACTGCTGTGAATTAACCACCACACAGAATATTAATAAAATGAAAAGCTTTGTGTGTCAGCTGTCCATGACAGGTCTAAACTAGTCAAGGTACCAGCATAACACACTCAGCAAAATATTATTTTTGTTGTCGTTAGACAAAAATCCCAGGAAATATGACATCATTTGTCAATATTACACACCCCTTCAAGTTTTTGTTATAGTGATACAGAAATATCAATGAAAGATTAAATCAAGCGCAATAAGCCGTGAAAAAGAGCTTGTTGGAATGTTGACAGACACATAAACAGAAAACCGCCTCTCAGAAAGCACATGACCTCGAATTCATTTCTATTTCACCGATTACTGTGCTTGAACAGTCAAATACACACGATTATGCCCATCTTGGCAAGTAATCATGTTAACAATTGGTCAGTTATGCAAGTAAACAACCTGGGCTACATATCTCAAAAGCATCAAGAGCCAATTTATTCTTGAGACCATTGGTGGTAATGATTTTACGATCAACTTAGGCTTTTGGGCTTACAGAATATGAAAGAAAATTAAAAGCTTAAAACGGTTTATTTTCTGAAACATTATCATGTACATCATCCTGCAATACTGAGAGAGCACAAAGGTTTGAACAGTTACTAGTATTAGACATTAAGCCTGTTAGTTTAAATCCAATTACAACTTCCCGAGTTTCTTATGTCCTTATCCACCAGCACGGTGACAGTAGTGACAGCGCTGGAGCTGGTGCTCACTGCTCAGTAAATGGCATGGGTCGGATGTGTGAAAATCTCACATGGTTGCTACAGTGTACACATGTAAATGCACTGGGAACTATTTTATTCCAGCCAATTTGGTTTGATTATTTGCTGAAGATGATCTTTCCAGCAGAAGAATACTCATGTTCTACAGGCTTTGTGTGAAACGCTAATTACAGGCCGTTGGTGAATGTGTGTGGGTTCAGGTCATAAAACCACTGAAGGGTTCCTTTCTTGCTTAAAGGCAGGGTTCCAGAATCTTTTTTGTTATGCTGGTTGAAAGTCTTTTCACATCCTGATAGCAATCACTAAGTTAAGTGGTCTAAATGTTAGAGGTGTGAATCGTCAACGATTTGACATCACAATGCATTGCATCCTCAATTTTCCTGAATCAATTAATCTGAGAAAAAAAAACCCTCAACTAATGCTGTAAACATACAGAGAGCCCTGTCAGCTGGTATTATTATTAAAGGTTAAAATCAACAACTCAAATGAAATATAAATGCAGTTTTTATTATAATAACATTATAATATGTTAATGATACAAGTAAAAATATGTATAGTGCACATATTTAGCAAAACACTCCTCTGTATAGCTAATTTTTTCTAGCCAACTAACGTGCTATGGTCATTAAATGGCTTTTCTGAGGTAAAAGTAACGTTACGTGACATTGTTCTCCAGCTGTTTTATTGACCACTTTCAATATAATATCTCGTAATATTGATCAATTACGTATGAGAGTGAGACTGTAGGCTACCGTATCTTTCAAAATATCTCCTAATGTCGTGTTTATTTACTATTAACTAGTAGTAAAGAAAGAGTAAGAGATTATCGGTTCACGTGCCGCTTGAACTGAGGCGCTACAGCGATCTGTCATGTCACATTTACGAGCACCAAAACGGTAGGCCTATTTATTGTTTATATTTTGTAATAAACTTGACAGAATTTGATTGCTGAGAATTTGTTTCATAACTAGAGTAACCTGCTCTGTCTTGTCCGCTGGTGTCAGTGTCCTCTTTGCTTCACAATTTTTCTCTTTGTGAGAAAATGGATGTGTGGCGTGAAAGTGTGTGAAAAGTGTAATTTGCGAGTCTCATGCTGAATGAGTTGGCAGCCCTGTTAGTACATACTAAAAGTCCATGAAACTGTCAAGTAACTAGTAGTAGGCTATACTTAAGTTACAATATAATGCTCACACACTCGACCAAAACACGCCTCGCATACACACAGCCTCGCAGTTGCACACACAGCCTCGCACACACACGCTGTAAATGTTAAAATGGAAGGAGACGAAACACAAAAGCAAGTAATAAAAAAATGCACCCACTGTCATTTTAAGCTAACGTGAGAAGCGCATTCGTCACGAATGATGTCAGAGAAACGTCAGTAGGCTATAATTGATTATGGTCTATTACGGCATAGATACTGCATCGATGCAGAATCGTCCACGTCCGCATCGCAACGATTCATTTCAACACCCCTACTAAATGTATATGTACACTCACCTAAAGGATTATTAGGAACACCATACTAACACTTTGTTTGACCCCCTTTCGCCTTCAGAACTGCCTTAATTCTACGTGGCATTGATTCAACAAGGTGCTGAAAGCATTCTTTAGAAATGTTGGCCCATATTGATAGGATCGCATCTTGCAGTTGATGGAGATTTGTGGGATGCACATCCAGGGCAGGAAGCTCCCGTTCCACCACATCCCAAAGATGCTCTATTGGGTTGAGATCTGGTGACTGTGGGGGCCATTTTAGTACAGTGAACTCATTGTCATGTTCAAGAAACCAATTTGAAATGATTCGAGCTTTGTGATATGGTGCATTATCCTGCTGGAAGTAGCCATCAGAGGATGGGAACATGGTGGTCACAAAGGGATGGACAATGCTCAGGTAGGCCGTGGCATTTAAACGATGCCCAATTGGCACTAAGGGGCCTAAAGTGTGCCAAGAAAACATCCCCCACACCATTACACCACCACCACCAGCCTGCACAGTGGTAACAAGGCATGATGGATCCATGTTCTCATTCTGTTTACGCCAAATTCTGACTCTACCATCTGAATGTCTCAACAGAAATCGAGACTCATCAGACCAGGCAACATTTTTCCAGTCTTCAACTGTCCAATTTTGGTGAGCTCGTGCAAATTGTAGCCTCTTTTTCCTATTTGTAGTGGAGATGAGTGGTACCCGGTGGGGTCTTCTGCTGTTGTAGCCCATCCGCCTCAAGGTTGTGCGTGTTGTGGCTTCACAAATGCTTTGCTGCATACCTCGGTTGTAACGAGTGGTTATTTCAGTCAAAGTTGCTCTTCTATCAGCTTGAATCAGTCGGCCCATTCTCCTCTGACCTCTAGCATCAACAAGGCATTTTCGCCCACAGGACTGCCGCATACTGGATGTTTTTCCCTTTTCACACCATTCTTTGTAAACTCTAGAAATGGTTGTGCGTAAAAATCCCAGTAACTGAGCAGATTGTGAAATACTCAGACCGGCCCGTCTGGCACCAACAACCATGCCACGCTCAAAATTGCTTAAATCACCTTTCTTTCCCATTCTGACATTCAGTTTGGAGTTCAGGAGATTGTCTTGACCAGGACCACACCCCTAAATGCATTGAAGCAACTGCCATGTGATTGGTTGATTAGATAATTGCATTAATGAGAAATTGAACAGGTGCTCCTAATAATCCTTTAGGTGAGTGTATATCGTCTGTGGAAGGTGTAGCACCATAAAATGTTCATTCAATCATTGCATTTGGTCCATGTTTTCAAACCTCCATGCGCACCTGCTCGTGCAGACATCAGTGCGTTTCGTGCTATGCAGAGTTAGACAGACGTCAGTCATTGAGCACTGCATCCGAAAAAGCAGCCACCTTTTACAGTTCCTCCTGAATCAAAACAACGAGCTTATGCTGTGTTCACATCATAACTAGGGATGGGATGATTTTTTTTACTACAAAAATAATTATTGAGATTAATGTTTTAAATCTTACCCGTTTATAAATCCATTTTGTATAGCGTACATAATCATCCAGACAAGATGATCACAACAATATTATAGTAGTATTAATAGTGAAGTCCTCTGATTTCATTGATAACCGTGATGATTTTTGTCACTATAATCGTGATATCAAATTTTCATACCGTCCTGTCCCATCCCTAATCATAACTACTGTAATTTGGAAAAGATGGAAACCTGTGACATTATACTCGGGGCGGTTCGTGACTCGGATAATGCGTTTCAATGTCAACACTTGCTGTAATGGTATGTGCTTTGAGGCACAAGGTAGTTTAACGCCATCTCTCGAGGCGCTTTTGTTTGCTCCTTGCATGTTTTTTTGTAGGAGGCGTGGCTTTGGAGACGCTCTGAAGGGAGGGTGGGATCTTATGCTTTCAAAGCTAGCTTTCTATTGCTAGCTTCTCCGAAAATTACCTACCCTACCTTTAACTGCTCAACTCTCTGAATAAGTCATGTAATTAGCAAAAAATATCCTACCTCTCAGCTTCATTCAAGAAAGACCTTCCAGGCCTTCATTCCAACTGTAATCTTTCTTTATAATTAGTAATGATGCTTTAGGCTTGTGAAGCAGAAAGATAATTGCAGTTTTGAAAGTAGCTTCAGTAGTGAGTATTTCAAATAAGGGAGGAGGAAAAATCTGCTTCAGAGAATAGTGATTTAAGATAAATCATGAAGCCAAATGTTTGGAGGCTCTGAGGTTTCTAATTTGAAATGTTTCCCCATTGATACAATAAGCTACATGAACTAAAAAGGTCATTGGCCCCAATTATCAAATTTTAATTGTTCTGTTAAAACACCACATAATTATCACTTCACTGACATTCATGAAACCTCTTCACTTTAAGTAAAAGACATATACAGGCATCAAATTCACTACTAGGATAATGATATTGTGGTATGGCTTAGTGAAATTATCAAATCAAGAAGTGATTATTAAATAAATACTGTATGCACTTTAGAGTGAAGTGCAACACTGTGTTCGTTACACTGAAAGACTGCATCATGAGCTGTTTGTGTGTAATACTAAATACCATTTTTTTTAAATAGTACAAGTATTACAATACATTTCTTAATTTGTTTAATATTCTATTTGCTAATAATATTTATGACACCAAAAACTACTAACCTAACTCATATACATTTTAAATATTGTTAAAGACAGTCAGTAATGTATTTATTTGTGCTATTGCTTGTAACAAAATAAGAACAAATAATTTTAACAGAACAAACATATCCAAATAAAATAAACCGTTCTTTTCAGGCTTTTCATGCATGTCTAAACTAGATTGTCAGGTACAGAAATGGTAATCAAATGTAAAATATCACTGCATACTCTTCACTGTATAAAAATAGATTATTTAGTCAAGAGCAGTGAGCAATTTTTTTTGTTATAAAGTCAGAATTGCATGATACAAAATCAGAATTGCGAGATATAAGCTCTCAATTATGAGATAAAAAGTCGCAATTATCTTTTAAAATGTTTTATTCTGTGGCGAAAACTAGGGTTGGGTACCAAACTCTGTACTTTTAAGGGCACCGACCGAATTACGTCAGTACTACCGAGTACCGATTCACATTAAATCAATTGGTGCCAAATTTCGGTACCTGAGAACACATCTGGTGACAGACTGATATTCATAGAGTGTCTGTGAATATTAAACCGCAAAAAGACTATTTAAATATGAATCCTGCAAGTCCTGCGTGTCTCTGTGTGAATGAATGGCGCAGACGTGCGGTTTAATTTACCTCACACACACTGAATTGCGCGTCACGGTGGCGTTTCCATCTCTACCATCTCAAACGAGGACATGAATGCATGAACTTCAACTCCAGAGCCGCTCTGAGAGTCACTTCATGATCATTTTACGGTTTAATTTGAGAAAAACTACCGGCATATCATAAACACACAGAAACTCAAAGCTCTTTAAGGAAACCCGTCAAAATAAAGGTTCAGTTTATCTTGACAGAAATAGATTACTGTTGTACAGCAGAATTTAGATACGTCTCAATGTAATAATAATACTAATGTATTAATAAAAAATAAAGTTGATCATTTAAGTAGTAAATCAAAATGTTTCTTCCATGTTTTAATTTTAACAGTATAAAGCTCAGTTGTGCAGCACTTTGTTTGACAAAAAAAAGTTTAATTAAATTAAAAGATAAATTAAATGAATGCTTTATGTCTTCATTTGATTACCAGAAAATACACAACACAGAATTTGTGGGAAATCTTTTCACAGAAATACCCAAACCTAGCAGAAACAAGCTTCCATAATACCCTGATAATACTGATAACCATGATCTTTTTGGACACTATAATAGTGATATGAAATATTCATATCCATCCATTCATATTCATTCATGTGGCCTAGGAAAACTTAAGTGGAATAAGATTTATAAAAAAAGAAAGAAAAAAAGTAGTTGGAAAGAAGTACTTGAAGTTTGAGAAAAATCAAGTGTGAATATCCAAGTTCTCTCACATTGCAAAGAACCGACCTGTTCCACACAGCTACATGCCGGAAACAGCTTCACAAACAGTCTTTTCAACCACACAGTTTTATTATTTCTGTTAACAATATTCAAATTAATCAGAGTACTGGGATACAAGTTTATAGCTTGGATATAAAGACTGATGTCAACTGAAGTGTTTAAAATAGAGCAAGTGCCCCCGTGTCGACAAGCTTAATGAACACGAGGGACCCATCACCAACACAGAGACAGTGTTTCACATCTGTAGCATACCACAGGGATACCAGAGAAAAGATGCCGGTAAAAGAATAGATTTTACTATTCATATTCACATATAGTGAGAAATAACATTGATCTACCCTGTTTCTTATACAAATGTGTATTAGATGTTTGTTTTTAAACAACATATAGAACAATCATGACTGCAAATTTTGTAAAGCGTCCGCTATCAGAGAACAGATGTAGGCTACAAAATAACACGTAAAATAAATGGTTTAGTTTTGCTTTTATAAATCAATTGAGCATGCATGATAATATTAAAGATAAATTAAATTTCCTAAATTGATTTATGTTTGACCTATCTGTAAGATTATGCAGCAGATTTGTTTTTAACTTTTGTTATCAATTTGCTTTGTGTTATATTGTATGTGTCAAGGTTACAGATGCTAAAAAAAAAAAAATCCAATGAGGCATTTCTCAAAATATCATAATCTTTTATGGAAAGACATATTTGGAATGACATGAGGGTGAGTAAATGATGACAGAATTTTCATTTTTAGGTGAACTATAGTGTCACTTCTGTTCAGAATTGTGGGAGAATCGTGATCTTGATTAAAAAAATAAAAATAAATAATGATTCTAAATTTATCCAGAATCGTGCAGCTCTACTACGAATATTTGTGAGCAGAGGTTATTTATGGGCAGAATCATGGGGCAATGTCAGATGTACAGATACACACGAGGAGCTTTAAAACACGGAATCAACTTATGCAAGAGATCCCTTCGAAAGCAAGTGCAAAACTAAGCTATGCATACATAGCTGGTTTGGTAATAAACAGTAGCTCGTGGAACAAAGAAATAAAATAATGTGTTGACCCATATTCTACATAGTATGATACTGAGAAATGCAAAGCCTGATTAATGCATCCAAATCAACTAAAGCTAACAAACACACTAACCAGCAGCGCACCTATTAGCTACACTAATCTGTCTGTGCTCTAATCAGCTCATGGGACAAACGGAAATCAACAGTGGATTTGAGTTGATGGGAGTTTAATGGGAGTTGGGAGATGGGAGTTGCTTTGGGTTCTTATGGAAGATTTGAATTGAATTGGACTCGATTTCAATTTGAGCCAGCTCAATCAGAAAGCAAGGCATTTTCACCCACTCTCTCTGCACATTAGGAAAGGAATAATTCACACACACACACTAAATTAAGTAACTATTTACTCTCTCTCATGTTGCAATCACATTGTGACTTCTACAGAAAAATAGAGACTTTTGTGTGAACTACTCCTTCATAAACACTCAACAGTGACAAAGTTCTAGTCCATGACCTGCTACAACCATAGACTGTATGGACGTAGTGTCCATGACATCAACCATAGGGTTCTGAAGAGCAGTTTTGGGCAATGGGAAAAGAGGCGGGACGTGGATGGAGCTGAGGTGACGTGATGACTAACAGACAAAAGCAGACAAACGGCAAACCACCTGTCACTCAAAGTGGCCACGCCCTTAATAATGTAAATGAATGAGTTGTCATGAAGGGCAAAATCAGCTGTATAGACCAAAACCACAATTTGTACCCCGGCTGTAAACATGTTTTTTTTCTGCAGTAAAGTTGGGCAGTTTAACGTGGCTCAATGAGATTCTGCTCCCTTTTGGAGCCTGTCTCTAGCGGCCAGTCGATGAATTGCAGTTTAGGTCACTTCTGTATTGGCTTCAAGAGAACCTGGGGGAGGTTGCCGCTTGGCTACAACACTTGTTAACAATAACTCCACAGTAAAGAAAGATCTTGGGGTTGAGAGAGAAAATTGGTTTGAACATCTGCCTTTTTTCCCTCAAGTCCATGTCCATCAGCGCCGCCCATTTGATTATTAGCACGCTCAAGCTCGCCCATTTCCCATCACCACAACCAGCTGATAACTCATCAAGAGCAGGGAGAATGGCAGTAATTACTCAATCCTTCTGCCAAAGTATCTCTGAACATTCCAACATTATCATTATGACTATCACTGTGATCCGTCATAGCAAAATTACCATCACAACCATCCACCACATAGCAGGCTCACCATGAGCCACGTCAACACTGTCCTCATTAGATAAACTGAGGCCCGGTTCTAGATGTTGTTTATTGGGTGCAGAAAAAACCCTGACCTAGACTTGACATTACTCTGCTGTAAAGGTCTATTTTTATATTAATTAGATGAGGATTATGAAATATGAGTCAGCTATTTCATTTTAGAAAACTGCTGCTCAGTTACAAAACTACTGAGTTGCTTTGCTGCTTTCAGGATACAAGCTTTCATACTAAAATAAAACCTTGATTTAAAATGTTCTAACCAGGCAAAAATTCATACAAATGTGCTCAACAAAGGAGAATCTAACCACGATTAGTTTTAATACAGGTGACTCAAGAATAAACACAATATAAGCATATACACACACATTCTACAAGCATAGAAGAGACACAAATGGGTTAAAAATAGTAAGTTAGTACATTTTCACAATTTTAAACTGTGTAATCAATGCATTTCTGTACTAAATGAATGATATTTACATTCAACATGTTCAAAATGGCCAAAGGTACATTATCTTAAGGGGTAGCATAATTAAGATACCCATTTTTTGAAGCAGACTTCACATTCGGGAGTGTGCCAGTGATGCCTTTAAAATGCTGCCTATGGAGGTTTAGGAATTTAACTTACATCTCAAAAAAGTGTCATGGTAAGAGGATGCTCATTGATCATTGCTTTGTGTCCAAAATATTCTAAAAAGGATAAGCCTGTTGGTGCAAAGTATGTAGCTATTTTTGTCCTCAAATGTTTTTGTACCCCTGAAATAATTTAGGATATATTCTGGAGATTTTCTGTGTAAAACATCATGAAAGTCATGACAAATTTGTCTCACTGCTGAAAATCAGCCCACATCAATACCACTTTAATTTCAACCTCAATATGAAAACACACATAAGGTACTGTATAATGTACAGTGAGTGTCATTATAATAAAACACACCATGCAGGACTGCAAGAGTTCAAAGAGCTCTATCGATTTAAAGAGGTTTATTTTGACATACATTATGTTGCTTATTGCGTTGAAAGAAATATTTTGAATGGAACCGGAAACAAATGAAAGCCTCCAAAATAGAGCTGCACGATTCTGGATAAACTGAGAAGAATCACGATTTGTTTTGTTTCAAATAGAGATAATGGGGTCTCATTTACTAATAATTGCGTGGATTCTTTCGTATTTATACGCACAGTTAACTTCTCACGAAAAAAATCCCTGTCTGATTCACAACACGTTCGTACGCACACAAATTTGTTATCTAAATAAGCGGCACGAGGTTAGTCATTTGCATAAAACACACCTAAACCATCTCCATATAAGGGCTTTCCACACACACTTTCCTTACAGCCTTTCGTCACATTTGTCAAACTTGCCGCTGTTCGCAGACGCGCTCTCGCCCAAACCTAGAGTAATGCCAAGTGTGCTGTTCTCACAATAAACAGCTTTTATACAGACCCAGATTAGAGCTCTCATTAGCCAGCTGTACATGCGTGCATATCTGCGTTATTCAGAGAAACCTCGCAGCTGAAGCTATAGCACAGCTTTTCTTACTCTTTAACTGCATATGATCAAATGCATTTAAGATGAAATTAAATTGTATTATTTAATAAATTTCATTATATAATTTTATATATGGATTATATAATACAATTAATGCAATGTACTTCAATGGAATTATAGTCATGTTAGGATGAAATATAGCCTAACTTAACACGATTATAAGGCCGTGCTTTTTTGCGTACGTGTGGTTTCAGTTGTTCCTATATTTTTTCGTAAATTAAAAAAATATATATTACGAAATATTTGGTGAATTGTGATTTGTTCTTAAAATCGTTTGTGCGTACGCACAAATTTGTGGTGTGAAATGTGCGAAACGCATGCTTAGTGAATGAGACCCAAAGATTCTCCCACAATTCTGAAAAAAACGACATATAATTTACTAAAAGATCAGGCAAAATATTAATTGCTGTAGTCCATTAATTTTTTTTTATTCATTCGAATTATAAAAAAAAAAAAAAAAAAAAAATCAGTTTGGATGAAAGATTCATAAATATTTCACTTGTTTCATTACTAGATTAATCGTTTCTGAACGAATCTCGAATGAATGATTCAATGACAAATGCATTTTTAACAGTCATTTGTCGCCACCTAGTGATGTAACGATGTAATCAACAATCCTTATTTGAAGTTACTTTCAAAAGGTGATTTAGTCCATTTTGATCGCTACCATATACATCAGTATTTATACAAAGATTCCATACTACAAATTTTTAATATGAATATTTATAACAGAAATAACGAAACTGTGTGGTTGAAAAGACAGGTTAAGTAGAAGACCTCTGGGTCAGCGGCGAGTAGCATCTGCCTGCAAACCCAGAGGCTGCATTTTCAGGACCGCATTTCTAGGAACGCAGTTCTAGGACCCTAGCAATGATTTAGTTGTTTAATTGATTAGGTTTAATTGATATATTGTCCTAACCAACCCCTAGCCCTAAACCTACCAATTAGTAACGCTGTTGAAATACAGTCATGTGAAAATGTTAGGACACCCTACTGAATTCCATGGTTTTCTGTATCAGGACATAATAAAAAAAAATTTAGTGCTTGGTAGGTCTTAAAATGTGGAAAATAAAACCTCAGATGAACAACAACACATGACATATCACACCGTGTCATTATTTATTTAGCAAAAATAAAGTCAAGATGGAAAAACCATGGGTGACAAAGTTAGGACACCCTATCATTCAATTGCCTGTAGATCCACTTTTAGCAGCAATAACTTGAAGTAATCATTTTCTGCATGATTTATCAGTCTCTCACATCATTCTGGAGGATGCACAGCTCTTGTCACAGCATTTCAGTCAGGATGAGGTCTGGACTTCGACTGGGCCACTGCAACACCTTCATTCTTTTCTTTTTCAACCATTCTGTTGTAGATTTGCTGGTGATCTTCGGGTTCATTGTCCGGTTGCATGACCCAATTTTAGCCAAGCTTTAGCTGTCGGACAGATGGTCTCACATTTGACTCTAGAATACTTTGGTATACAGAGGAGTTCATGGTCGACTCAATGAGGTACCCAGGTCCTGTGGCTACAGAACAAGCCCAAAATCATCACCCCTCCACCAGCATGCTTGACTTTTTGTATGAGGTGTTTGTGCTGATCTTTTGGTTTTCACCAAACTTGGAGCAGTGCATTATGGCCAAACATCTCAACTTTGGTCTCGTCTGTCCAAAGGACATTGTTCTAGAAGTCTTATGGTTTGTTCAGATGCAAACCTAAGCCGTGCTACCATGTTTTCTTTTTTAGAGAGAAGAGGCTTTCTCCTAGCAACCCTTCCAAACATGCCATACTTGAACCATCTTTTTTCTAATTGTACTGTCATGAACTTTAACATTTAACATGTTAACTGAGGCCTGTAGAGCCTGAGGTGTAGTTCTTGGGTTCTGCATTTTTTTCTGAGCATTACACAGGTCTGATCTTGGGGGGGATTTGCTGGGACGTCCAAATTGTCCTTAAATGAATTCAACTAAAAGTTTCTTAAAAAGATAAAAAAAAAGATTTATCTCTGCTAATGCTGTAAAGCGTAAACTATATAGGGAGCCCTTACTTGCACTATAATATAACAACAGAGCCCAAATTAGCCTAAATTCAGTATTTTTAGATATAATAATCAACACTCAAATAACACATTGTGTGCAAACATGTGAACTTCACATAAGGCAGTTTTTGCATTAACTTCTAAATCTAATTATAAAATTATGTTTTTACTCCAATTCGTTGTTGAAATATAATCATTTTTACACAGTGGCTGTTGTTTTCATGACAAATGTATTTAATGTGTTTAAATAAATCACTAACAGGTTAAGTAGAATATAATGAATATGGGCTAATATAGTGCGTATATTTAGCGAAAGAGTTAATTTCTCTAGTGAACTAACCAGCTGTGGACACAGAATGACTTCTGAGGTAAATGCTACATTGTTTACAAGCTGTTTTGACGTTTTTCCGCAGTTGAAACACTGATTGAGCGATTACACGACATATGATACGTTTCATTAAGTTGTAATTTATCCTCAACATACCTTCAGAATCCGATGTTGATTCATGTTAGGGCTGCACGATTAATCGAATTTCTAATTGCGATTAAAAATGCCACGATTACGTAATCGTTCAAAGCCACGATTACAAAAAAAAATTCCACTTACATTATTCTGCGTGCTTAAGAGGTGTGTTTAGAGCATGTTAATTTGTGAAAGGTGAATCACAACTACTTCAGATTAGGGACTAACCCAGCTCAATAAGAACTACCAGTGACGTAACGTTAAGTGTACGTGGACTGGTTGAACGCATGCGAAACACCAGCACCCGCCATTTTTAAAAAGTCATGTATATTTATTAACTACACAAACTAACTTTACAAACATGGAAAACAGTGATAGATGGACCTCTCAAACTTTATGCTAAGGAGAAAATCCAAGGCAACTTTGAGGGGACCAAGCGAAACATGATTATGTATTTCTGCTCAGCTAGTCACATTGGACATCAACCACACGGCAAACGCTAATGTTAATACTTGTTCATATACTGTCTACTTTCTTTGTATAATAGTTTTACCTAATAACATATTAGACAGGACTGTTAAACAGATCATGAGCTGATGAAGACTGCGCTGTGCGCTCAGGCTCTGGCGTTCTCAGTGCCCTGGCGTTCTCAGTGCCGTCAACGTAAAAGTCAAAACAACAAGCGCAACTTACGTCACTTCAGAGTTCCTACTGTTGGTGCAAATGCAACCAGGAAAATGTTCCTATAGGATCCTTTAGTTCTCGAAGTTCTTAGAACTACCCGGTGCAAAAGCCCCTATTTTATTGTACCATGCATATATATATACATTTTAAAGAAGAAACCAAACCAATGTATAGTTGACATTTGAGGCTTAATGCTGTAGAAAAGCAAAAGTTATTTTAGAAAGTGTTTTTTATATAAAAATATGACGCAGTTACTTCAAACAATAGTATAAAGCTATTCAAAACATCATTCAATGTAAATTGTGATAATCGAAATGAAAAAGCCCTGTACCGAAACGGTTCGGTACGAATACGTGTACCGTTACACCCCTATTGTATCCTGGTTGTAATTTTTGCATCCTGACAGCAAGCAAGTCTTCATTAAACTTCTGAGCATCAGTGCACACATTCACGACAAACAAATGATGCGCAATAGAATAGGAACGCAATCATTCTGACTGAAATATATTTTGGTAAAATATCTTGCATCCAAAAGTGGAAGCACATCAGATCTCCACCCCCCATTTACAAGAACGCCATAAACTGCAGTATGAAGAGTGTGTTGCAGCTGGTTGCAACAATATTGCCAGACTTTAAGAAAAATCCATAGTTTGTTCAGTAAAGAAAAGAAAGGTTTTAAAACATGCAGGAACAAACAGCATCTTTAGAAAAAAACTAAACAACAGAGATTGCCTAAATGAAAACATAATGGCAAAACAGGCAAAAGGGGCAGAGTGTCAGCCAAGTAATCACTTCGCCAAGGTGTGTGTGCCAGGGCACAGAGACGTCCCAGCATCCACAATGCATGCAGCACTAGACACACATTGACTCCACAGCATTGGCAGGAAAAAGCAGACTGTGTGGCAGGAATTAACCAGCAAAGTCACAAACTCATGCTGGCCTTAAATTATGACCACAAAACGTCTGAAAATGTATCTACTCAATATTTCATAAAACAGCACTGCCTGTCAAGGGTTTCCTCATGCACTGGCATTCAGTTATGACTAATGAACAGAAAAATATTGAGGAAAACAAAGTCATGATTTAAGACTGCAGTCTCATTGTGCTCTACTCCAAACTGAAGTACAGTTCCTACAACTGCTCTCTCATTTGTCTCCTGTGCGCATGTTGTTGTTCATTAAGGTCTCTGGCGTCATTCTGTTAGCGATCTCATTAGTGGCTTCCTGCCAGTGGCAGAATGGAGCAGCTGCTGTGAGATGGCCTGCCCCTCTAACCAGAGACAACATGGACAGAGAACAAGCAGATGTGATGCCCTGTGGGCTTACCAAACCTTTGGAGCACAGTGTCTAGCTGTCTCCTGACACCTGCTTAAACTGGGCCACTTGGGTCGATTTAGGGCATGTATAACAATAGATGAACAGAAACAATGCCAGAAATGCTGTCGTGTTACTACTTGAGATCAGAGATTCAGAGACAAAAGAGACACTGCAGTAAAGCTAATTACCCATGATTCACGGCAGCAGCGCCTAATTCTTGAAGACAAAGCTTCTGAATTATTACTCGAGAGTGTGAGACTACAGCATTAGTGGTGAAACCACAGATTGAGGTTAGCCCGCAACTTTTGATTAAAAGACCTTCTAAACTAAATGGTTCTCTAAGAAAGCCACCAATTAAGTTTTATTGCTGACAAAATAAATCGACCACTCTCCATATTTATATTTGTATCTCTCAAACATTGATTGGTCCAGGTTCTTGCCACAATTTGATGTTTGAATACCTGAATACCTCTTACTTAAAACTTCTAAAGAAAATTCCTTAAAGGGATAGTTCACCAAAAAATGAAAATTCTGTCATCATTTACTCACCCTCATGTTGTTCCAAACCTACTGTATGAGTACAGTATGAGTAGGAGTGGAGAGGGAGTAAATGACAGAATTTTTTTTTTTTTTTTCAAAACAAAAAAAATTGTCATTTACTCACCCTCATGTTCCAAACCCTTTTCAGACTTTCATTTATCTTTGAAACACAAATGAAGATATGAAGCTTTCGGTCCCTCCATTGACAGTCCATGCAACTACCACTTTGTTGCTTCAAAAAGTTAATAAAGAGATCATAAAAACTAATTTATATGAATGGAAGTTCAGTCCAAATTTTCTGAAGTGACTCAATCGCTTTATATGATGAACAGATTGAATTTAAACTTTTATTCAGATATAAACATTGATCAGTGAGCTCAACCGTACTTGCTTGACGTGCAAAAACAAACCTCATTGGTTCTTGATGTGTGAGTTGTTGAATATTTATATGTGAATAAAAGCCTAAATTTAATTACTGATTACTACTTGTGACATTAGAACAAAATATATATTTATGAGAACATATGATTAAATTTGAATTAAACGAAATTTTTTATTAAAGTGCCCCTATTATGGTTTTTGGAATATTACCTTTCATGCAGTGTGTAATATAGCTATCTGTGAATGTAAATGTTCTGCAAAGTTAAGTAAAGACGAAAGTGCAATAAAATAAAATCGATAAAAATAAAAAAAATCAATAAAATCAATAGTTTTTTGTCTCCCAAAAGAAAGAATCGACTCTAAACCGCCTAAATGAGACGTGTTTAATTTGAATCTCACTGCGTGACAGTTCTACATTACTAGAAAAGACATTTGCATAATTTTGTAGGAGACCTCCAAAACTAAATTATGAGCCTTTAAAATAGCATAATAGGGGCACTTTGAACATGGAGCTTTATTTTCATTTAAAAGCCTTATTGTAGTGAAATCCCACTACAATCTATATTTCAGCTAGTTGAGGCGGCCAAATATGAATCAGATTCCGATTAGAGAATCAGGAATGGAGAAGAGATTCTTGGTGATGAGGCATTTATTTACAATCTTGAATATGCATCTGCGGTATGCAGCAGTGATATTGTATGGTCTACAGAAAGAAATAAAGAGAAATAATTTACAATGATATTCATCTAACATGTATGTCTCATTGCACAATTACAAATAAACAATCCAAGAAATATATATTTAACAGGAATGTCAGTATTAATAACCACAAAGTTGACGAAAATACAGTAGTACACTGATGTAAGCGCTTGTAAACAAACATTCGCGCAGTATCGGAACAGAACACTAGCGCGTTGATGACTCGTGATGCCTCAGCAGATTAGTTTGGTAAATTACGGCCGAAATAAACAGGAAAACTAACAATATAAACATCGTAAATTACCACTCACCTGCATGACACATACAGATAAGATATAAATGTATATATGTACTTACATGTATTGAATTAACGCATTAAACTGCACATAAACAATGATTGACAGTCCTCTTCTACCGGTGTGTCACTATTAACGGAACGTGCAGGAAACAATAACATTTGTTCCTAGGACAGGCTTTCTGACACTTATTTCAGCTATTGTAGGCTCATTTTGAAAATTTAAGTCATTAATTTGGACAAGCACATACTGGGTGCCGGTACAGAGTCGCCTTGAAGTCGTGCATCTTTGGAGGCAGAGCTACGCGCAGTTACAAAAAATGGCGTGCACACCTCCACACGAAATGGGGTCTCGCACACCCACCCATACCGTGATTATGTCATTTTTGCCATGCGCACATTCGGGCATGTGCGGATGTGGCGAGTATAAACCAGGCTTGAGACTCGACTCTCTGTGTTTGTGCGCACAGAAAACAGTATGCGAGTACTGAATTGAGTTTCTTTTTCTTGTGCTTGAATCTGAATGGTTAAAAATTGCTTGAAAGTTTAAATTGACAAAATTTAAAAACACATGCAAATGATCATTCCTGGCAAGTGACAATTCCGTCAACTGGCCTGAGTGTCTTTCATCAGGCAGTCCTTATCGCCAAGCCCTGCAGTACACAGTGAATGTGACATATTAATACTGGGAAAATAGATAGAGATAGAGAAAATAGCACAGCAAGATTTGAAGTTGTCCAGTGACAGACAAACTCTTCTGTCTGCATCCAATTCACACCAAAGTTTTAAGATTACCCTGGCTGCTCCTTTCAATATAATGAAAGAGAATGAAGACTAACGGCTGTTTCACACAGCAAGCGTGAGTTTCGTGTCAGCTTCACATCAGCGTGACTACACCATCACTGCAGCTGCAGACACGCAAGAGTATTCACACTGGAAGCGTTTGTACAGCGTCACAGCAGCGGCCCCAAAGCTACATATAAGTCAACATCAAGTTTATAACTTGAAAGTTCGTTAACATGGGGTGTGTACAACATTCACATGTAAATGGTAAACAAACACAACCAAGAAAACAGCTCTGAACATGTTAAGTCATACTTCGATATGTTTACAAGACAAAAAAAAAAAAAAAAACGCACTCAGGTTTGATTTGGGTAGTGCTAAAACATATATACCTGACTGTAAGCCTACTACATAATAAACTAAAAGAACGTTTATATATCAAATTTTCTGACCGTTTACTTTTTTTATTTTTTATAATACCATATTTTCACCCAAACTGAATAATTAAAAACAAGTTTAAATGGATAAATCTTCTATAAATATTTTGATTCTTTATTTTCTCTTCTGACATACTCAGTTCTTTATAAAACACACTAAACATGCTTATTTTGTGCATTTTGAGCACTTTGTGTGAAATCCTTTATTTTGTCCATCAAAAGTGTGCTTTCACTTTAATTGAGTGTCAGCAGCGCAGCAAAAATAGGCTCGGCGCGGCTGCTCAAGCGATGCTCCTGCTTAATGCTCACATGACGCTAAACATGCACGGCGGAAAAAATTTTTTCCGTGCTCACGCTTGCGCTGTGAAACGTTCGTTAGGCTGTCAAGCTTTAAAATGACAATGTAGAAATCCAGATAAGTTAATCTGTTGTCCAAGCGTACAGCTATTGGCAAAGTGTGTAAATCAATTATGAAGATTGTGATATCCCTGGCTGTTGGGTGCATTCAGCATTACTCATTCTGCAGGCACCTGGCTATAAACAGAGCTGACAGTATGAAAACACTTTAGCTGTGATTAGCTTTCAGCACTCTTGTCATGTTCACAAGTGCCAGGAATGCTACTAAATCTTGGATCAGAAAAAAACAGGTACAAGAGAGGATGTTACCTCTATAGGACACACTTGGATTTTAACATCTGACTTCTATTATAAAACGCCATAAATTGTGGGTTCATCATGACTGCAATAATCCGACTTTTGGTCTTATTGTACACAGGACGTCATCCCCATGACCTATAATGCTTTCAAACATTTAACTCGGGAGGTGCCCAGAGATTAGGCACCAACGCATAATCCATTTAACTTTACAGTGAAACCACTGCAGATCAATGCTAATAGATAAGTTTCTCCAGGAATTAAAGGCCTCCTTGGATGAATCATGCACAATAACCGTTTAATGGATAGTTTACCCATGTCATTCCAAACTAGGCTTGCTGCGATAGTCGGTGTTGCTGGTGTTTACATCACCTGCCCACTGCGGCACCGCCCCCCACCGTCGTTTTGATTATTTATAGTAATAAAATCATTAAGTTCAGTTAGAGAACAGACACTACAATTAAAAACTGAATGCGCAGCGTGAGCCGAACGAGTTTCAGCACAGGCAGCAAGGAGTCAGATTTCATTCATCACGAGTGAGGAGCTAAATGACAAGATGATCCCGGAAGATTTGGTTTCAAAGCGAAATGTAAAAGCGCCTATTTAAGGGAGTTTATCATTGTACTGTTCTGTTGTGTTTTTCATTAAGAATAATACACTAAAGAGCCCATCATTCAAGCAACCTGCCCCCGAATTGGTACTAATTTCAAACCGAAAGTAAAAAAATGAGCACGGCCACACTAACATTCATTCACTGTGCGTGTCCACTGGCGCGTTTTCAGTACATTCCTATGAAAGCTTCATTGAATTAATTGAAAAAATTCATTTAAAACACTCACTTTGCTCCGCAACGTTATGAACGACATTGCGGCCGTTCACATTTTACTTTCGGTTTGAAATGGCGTTTAAAAAGCCCCCGCCGGTATTACCTATACCTAAACGGCTCTATATCGGTATTATCCTCACCGTCACATCCGTATTCCTGTATGACTTCTGTAGAACAAAAACATATTTTGAAGAATGTTAGTAACTAAACAGTTTTGGGTAACACTTTACAATAAGGTTGTATTAGTTACCATTAGTTAACATGAACTAGCCATGAACACCTCTCTTCAGCATTAGTTCATCTTTGTTAACGTTAGTTAATAAAAATACAGCTGTTCATGGTTTGTTCATGTTAGTTCACAGTGCATTAATGTTAACAAGATTTTAATAATGCATTAGTAAATTTTAAAATTAACTTTAATTGTGAATTTCATTATTAGTTAACTAATGTAGTTAACTAATGTTAACTAATGAACCTTATTGTAAAGTGTTACCCAGTTACCACTGACTTACATTATATGGACAAACAAATGTGTCCTTCTTGACCTACAGTAGAAGTGTGACTATAGGTCACAGAATCTTTCAGTTATAGCTGTTCTCTGGTATGGGAAGTCAATGTTTACAGAATATGAAGAGAAAAAGACGCTTCTGCAGCATAATGTAACAGTAGCTCTCCCTTGAACAGTGAGTGTCTACTTTCTGTTTCCAGAATCAGGTAACTGGACCTCACAAAACCAGCCCTTTCAAAATGGCACCGCAGCATCTACAATTACAGTCAGACTGAAAGAGAGAGAGAGAGAGAGAGAGAGAGAGAGAGAGAGAGAGAGAGAGAGAGAGAGAGAGAGAGAGAGAGAGAGAGAGAGAGAGAGAGAGAGAGAGAGAGAGAGAGAGAGAGAGAAAGAGAGAGAAAGAGAGAGAAGAGAGAGAGAGAGAGAGAGAGAGAGAGAGAGAGAGAGAACAAAAGGACTGCATGTTATATAGAATTCACCTGTTGCAAAGCACAAACAAAATGG
This sequence comes from Rhinogobio ventralis, assembly GCA_039654625.1. Lineage (NCBI taxonomy): Eukaryota > Metazoa > Chordata > Actinopteri > Cypriniformes > Gobionidae > Rhinogobio > Rhinogobio ventralis. Next base: position 24,945,945 of record CM077203.1, on the reverse strand, counting down.
CATCTTAAGATTCTAAGAATATTATAGCCGTGGCAGAAGCCTTCTCGAGAAATGAGCTCTGTAACAGTTGTAATCTGGTAAACAACTGTATTGCCTCCGAATGGACAATGGAAGGCAAGACAAATGATTCAGCAGTCATGTTTCAGATGATCTGTGGATATCTGATGGACTACTTATCAACTGGTGATGCATATTTAGAGAAACCATATGGTAGGGCTGCACAATTAATTAAATTTCTAATCGTGATTACAATTACGGACGACACAATTACATAATCATTCAAAGGCGCAACTACAAAAAAAAAAAGTCCACTTACAATATTCTGCATGCTTATGATTAGGGCTGTGCAATTAATCGCAATCATAAAAAAATAAAAATAAAAAAAAAGATTTGGAGCACACGTGATTTCTAAACCGCATAAAGCTGCGATTTTATTAATTTATTTTATATTTTAACTCAGAATACTACAACGGATCAGAGCTCACTTAGCGCACCGCAGTTCTCTCACTGCAGCGGACACGGCGTAAGAAATATGGTGGTGAGTGAATTAGGCTAATAATTAATTATATGCATCATGCGTTTAAAGCTTTTATAAGCGCCAAGTTCCCGTACGAACTGAAAAGACAGATTATCAGCGCAACATGACTGAAGCCCAGTTTATTTAATTGTGCACGAGTGGCGTGCCAATCAACGTAGCATACTCTGCGCGCATTCAAAGTGTGATGAGATTTGCGCAAACCGATAAATGTGTGACCCATTCAAATTGAAATTTACCACATTAAAACGCAATGGAGAAAGTCAAGCATTATCTAAAACAGCCACATGAACTAAAAAGACTGAAGAAAAGAGGTCTTGCACCAACATTTATTATAAAGCTTTTTTAACTATTCTTGACCCCCTTACTAGAATTTATCATGTCCTATTGTATTTATTGTGGTAAATCTTGACTAACTTGTAGAATTTATCATTTATAATATTAAAGGAATATAGTTTTCACTCTAGATTTATATTACAACTGTGACATATAGCTATTCTAAATGTTTAGGTTGCTATTTTTCATACTGTAACAAAGGCTATAGTAAAAAAAAAAGAAAAATGTTAAATAAAGTTAGTTTGACTTCTTATTGAAGTAGAAAGCAACAGTCTCACACAGACACGGCATGCAGCGCAGGGTTCTTGACGGAAAGAAGTGAGAGGTTTTACAAGCGATGGCTGAGGGAAATTAGTCTATATGAATTAAAGTATGAATAAATTCTATGAATGTGTCTCTGAAGCAAAATCACTGCCTTGATAAAAGTGTTGATGGCATTTTCTTTTCATCTTCCCTCCGTGTAAGCACTGCTTTGCTTACAGAGGTTACCGGGGAAACGGCTCTATATCTCTTGTTCTATAAGCGCCACCTACTGACAGAGGGTTTTCATTCAGCCTGTCTTCGATTTTTGTTTGTGAAACTCAGACCACATTTTTATTCGCTGTTGTAAATTTTTGCCAGCTAATGCTAATAAGCTAATGTTTTTTTCCCATTGTTCTAATTATAGTTTTAGTATAACATTATAATACCATGCATATTTTTACTTTTTTATTATTTAAGAAAGAAATCAAACCAATGTATAGTTGACATTTGAGGCTTAATACTATAGAAAAGCAATATAAAAGTTTTTCAGGAAGAATGTTTTTAGCTTATTTTCATATAAAATATAACATGCAGTTGCTTTAAATAATGGTATAAAGCTATTCAAAACATCATTAAATGTAAATTGTGATAATCGCAATTACAATTTCAAGGGAATAATCGACAATTATGATTTTTGTCATAATCGTGCAGCCCTAGCATATGAAAAAAACAAACTCCCATATGCTTTTTTTATGATGCAGCTGTAATCCTTGCTATTCCATTTTTTATACTCTGTCTCTTAGTGCCTGTCTAACTTTATCATTAACTGTAGTTACAGCTAAAGTGTTAAGGGACCCAGTCCTGAGGGTTCCCGCAAAGCTAAAGCAATTTTCAGTTTCAGATTTGCTATCATGACGAGTCTAACAAAAGCAGACAATTATTCTTTTTTCTCAATGCATGTTATTGATCTTATTGTGAATCATTCATCCACGTATACATTTCATCTTTTTTTTTTCAAAACTCATTTTGAGATCCCATTCAGAGATTTCTCTCTGATGATGTATGCAGGATTTCTTCAAACATTTAGTCGGCTTAAGCTCTTTCTTATAAACGACTGCAAGTTCATATTCTGACCAACCGATGAATTGAAACAAAACCCCATTCTAATTTTTTTTCTCTCCAATAAACCATTTTACTCAGATATCAGTAAAAATACAGTTTCATTTAGCGGTCGACCAATATGGTTTTTTGATGGCCAATATCTTAGAGAGCAGGGTGGCTGATATAAAGCTGATAATATAATTTATATTTATTTTAAATATTTAATAAATTAGAAATATATTTTTTTAAATAAATAAATATTGAAAATAAACATGCTTATACTTCAGATGACAATTTCTTGATTCTGCAATCCTATTACAGTATGTTTTACAAATAAGGTAATTGTATAAAAATACACAAATATAAGAATAAAAAGGAAGTAAACACTGTAACAGGGCACTCCGTAATCTGGTAAATTTGTGCGTACAGGTAATTACTTTTTTTGTCAAATAAAACATTTCCTGGCTAATCCAAGCATTATAATAGCAGCCCAAAATTTGAAGCCCAAAAAAGTGCATCTATCCATTATAAAAGTAATCCACACAGCTCAGGGGGGTTAATAAAGGCCTTCTGAAGTTAATCGATGGGTTTGTGTAAGAAAAATATTCACATTTAAAACTTTATAAACTTTATAAAGTAAAATATCTAGCTTCTGACAGACCGCCGTCTTCAACTTACGAAAAAAACGTAAGTGACGCAACGTAGGACGTCAGACGTAGCGCAAGCGCTTTGAACTGCGAGAGGCGTTACACTTTCTTCGTAAGTTGAATACGGAAGGGATGTCGTGCAGTAAGCGTGCTATACTTTAGCTTCCACACTCAGCACAAACACATATGTACCTAATAATAGTGCACATTTATCTAGGTTAATGTTAAAGCGAGCAGCCATGTAAAGTTCTACTACTTGGATGTTTAAAATAAGGCATATTTGAGGTCAATGAATGATAGGGGAATGTTTGGATTTCCTGCCCGACATACTGTAATTACCTCAAAGAACCGCCATTAACCTGTCCCTCGTGGACTGTGTGCCTTCGCCACTTTCTGTGGAGTTTTTTTTTTTTCTGTGACTACCCGACTAATAAAACATTGGTCTAAGCCTATTCTCACCGACTAACATTTAGTTGACTATTTAGTAAGGTAGGGGGCAGCCTTAAAAAAAAACATATTGCATATTGGACAATTAGACACAATCTGTATTGGTCATTCTTTACATTATGCTTAAAGCATGTCCACTTGAGCTAAATGAAGGGTGGGGCATGTGAAAATTAAGGTAATCCAACGGTTAACACTACAAAGTTATTATTAAACTATTATTGCAAGGCGTTCAGTGATGAGGTTCTTAAACCCTAATGGTGCGAGAGAAAAGACTTGTCTGCTTCACGCTGTGCCACCTAGTCAGAAGTTCCCAGATCAAACAAACGGGGCTTAGTGACACTCACTCATGTCTGAAACGATATGCTGCTACACACAGATTCTGATCCACGGGGCCTGTCGTTCAAGCTGGTTTGAGTTGTTCGCTCTGAGTATGTCTGTACAAAAGGATTATGAAGTCAATTAAAAGACTAAAACAACTGAACATGCAGCTCATTAGACAATGCGTGTACAAGCATTCTAATAGCAGGCTTGAGTGCCAAGAAATCAAGAGTTTTTTTCTCTCTAAAAAAAACAGCCTAATAATCCAATAAGGATTATGAAAGAAAACTCCAGCAAATTCTAGCATCGTCAACTTGCAGCCAAAACTGACCCAGAAAATAAATGTTCAGTAAGTGTCCTTGAGTAGTCGACTATTTATTTAAATGAACGTAGTCGATTAGAAAAAAACTTCCGGAACAGCCCTAAAATCGTCTCAGGTTACTGGTGTAACCCATGTTCTCTGAATAGGGAACGAGACGCTGCGTAGCTAGGACGCAATGGGGAACGCCCTCTGGGTGTGCCGATTGTCTTTAGCCCTTATAGAATCACGCCAATTCATTGGCTGATGGCGCGGGCTCCACCCCAACGCTCTTAAGTCGTCGTATTATACTGGCGCGAGCGCCATCTGCTCCTCAGATTTCTCTGCCGAAAAGGGTGGCCTGTCGGCAGTGCAAAGAGCTTGGGAGCGAACGCAGCATCTTGTTCCCTATTTAGAGAACATGGGTTACACCAGTAACCTGAGACGTTCTCTTTCATAGGTTCACTCAATGCTGCGTAGCTATGACGCAATGGGGAATGATATACCACACACGCCAAGCTAAGCACTGCCATATCTGGCTCAAAGAACACCAGATAACTTGCATGGCCGGATCTAGCAGATAGAACATGTCGAACCCGGAGCCATGTCGAGATCCAAACTATAGAATCTGACAAACGTGTGCGGGAGGACCAACCTGCCGCTACACAAATGTCCTCCTGAAGGGCCCCTCTAAAATGTGCTTGAGAAGAAGCCACGCTTCTGGTAGAATGTGCCCGAATGCTGAGAGGTGAAGGTAGACCATGCACCTCATATGCCAGCGAAATAGCCTCTGAAACCCAATGGGAAATTCTCTGTTTTGATGCGGCTAGCCCACGGCGGCCAACACCAAAACATACCAAGAGTTGATTTGATTTTCTCCAACCACCAGAACGATCCACATAAGTCTTCAACGCTCAGACAGGGCAGAGCAAATGAAGCTTCTCGTCCTCTTCTGAGGCGAAAGGAGGAGGGTGGAAAGAGTGAAGGGTGATAACTTGAGAACGAAACAATGTGGACAGAACTTTGGGCACATATCCTGGCCTGGGTCTTAGGGTTACCTTGACCAGACCAGGAGCGAAATCCATACATGTCTCGTCAAGTCACCTTTATTTATATAGCGCTTTTTACAATGCAGATTGTTTCAAAGCAGCTTCACAGTGTTAAACAGGAAAATAATGCAACAGAATTTGATTCGGCTGTACAGCCGCTCTGGAGAAAATGGTGATGTCATCTAGCTCATTTCAATTATCATATATATTCAAGTAATGTAGTTGATATAGTTAATTTAGTTTAGTAATTAAATTTATTTGGATATTTATTTGAAAATTTTGTGTCCCCAACTGAGCAAGCCAAGCCAAAGGCGACAGGAACCAAAAACTCCATCAGGTGGCATAATAGAGAAAAATAAACCTTGGGAGAAACCAGGCTCAGTTGGGGTGCCAGTTCTCCTCTGGCCAATTAACAAACAGTGTATGATTATTATTTTGGCAGCCTTATAGGTCAGAAGTAATATTAGATATTAACAGAGCTTGTAGGTTGCCCACTCGCTTCAAAAAAAGTCAACAAAAGGGCAACCTTGAGAGTCAGAATCCGCTCTGCTGACTCCAAGGGCTCAAAGGGAGCCTCGTTAATACCTCAAGGACAACTGACAGGTCCCAAGAGGGGATACCAGGGGAGCGTGCTGGTCTCAGGCGCCTAACCCCTCGCATAAAAGATGAGACTAACCTGTTTGCCCAGAGGAACTTTATCAGACTCCCTACGAGCAGCAATGGCAGCAACGTAAACCCTCAGGGTGGTTGCCGCGCCAGTATAATACGATAACGTAAGAGCGTCGGGGTGGCGCCCGCGCCATCAGCCAATGATTGCCGTAATTCTATAAGGGTTTCAGACAATCAGCACACCCAGAGGGCGTTCCCCATTGCATCATAGCTACACAGCGTTGAGTGAACCTATGAAAGAGAACATCCATGTGATGTCAGGGCCATGGCAGTAAAACATTTCTACAGCAGGAGTGAAATTAGGCAGATAAAACAAGTCCACCTGCACAGCATCCTCATGGGGATACAGACATGACTAGGCTCTTTAAAACACATCATTGAAGCAGCCATCCAGGTGCGCTGGTATGCCGTACTAGCATGTATGCCAAATGCTTCTCTTGTGGCACCTGAAATAACAGCTCACACTGATTTGGTAAATGGAGGGTTCACAGTGATGGAATGCATCACAAGTGTGGCAGACTGATTGTCATAGCTTGCACTGAATACATAAGCTATATCAAACATGCATCAAAGGTAAAACATTTCATCATAATATACATTGCAGCATCACATCTTTGCTCACAGTGTCTGAAACAGCTCCATCAAGGATTCCGTCTCTATTTTCCAAGAGCATACTCTGTTCTGATTGGTCAGATGCCCAGTCTTTTGTGGTTGGTCTACTCTGCTCAGATTGGTCAGGTGGCCCAGGCTGCATTTAAAAACATTTTTTAAACGGAAACGGTGCTGCGTTGAACACCCTGTTCTGATGACGCAGGAGTTGCAACTATGGCAGCTGAGAAGGCCATTCTTTGTGTTCTTTTTGAAGAATTTTTCAGAGCCTGATGAAATCGGTATAAATACGTGTTTAATACTGCAAAATACGGTCGATGTTACAGTCGCTGCCCTTGCCATCCAGAATAAAAGAGAACATCCAAATCGAGTGAAGGGATTTGTGGAAACTGTGGTTCCTAATTATTGTGATCCAACATTTGCCTCACATTTCAGGATGAAAAGACAAACACTAAAGGTAAAGTATAATCCACCTCTTACCTCCGAGACTGTGTTATGATCTATATGACCGTATTATTTTTATTGTGAGTATTAGGCTTATCATTATTGCTGATTACTGTTGTGCTATGATATTGTAATATTTACCATTATATATAATCAGAGGAGTATAGAAAAGTTTATGAAAGTGACACTCCACAATACAATAGCAAAATATGTATAGTATTTGTATGGACCCATTGTGCGAGCTGTCTCTTTAATACCGGTTTATTGGTTTATATACATGTTGCTGCTGATTGGGCTGACATATTTGACACACCCACCAAACGAGAGAAAACGCATCTCAAACCCGTTGCACACAGTTGCGCACCGGTTTGAGCTTGAACATGCCCCTGATGACCCAGTCCGTTGTAATTGGTCTACTCTGTTCTGATTGGTCAGATGGCCCAGTCTGTTGTGATGGGTCCACTCTACTCCGATTGATCAGATGACTCGGTCTGTTGTGATTGGTCTAGTCTGCTCTGATTGATCAGAGCTGTGTTCAGACCCGACAAAACGTTGCTAAACGTTTTTTAAACGGAAACGGTCGTACGTTGAACACCCTGTTTTGATGACGCAGGAGTGGCAACTATGGCAGCTGAGAAGGCAATTCTTTGTGTTCTTTTGTAATAATTATCGGAGCCTGATGAAATCGGTACATATGTTTAATACTGCAAAACACGCTCAATGTTACAGTCACTGCCTTTGCTGTCAGAGTAAAAGAGTGAAGGGATTTGTGGAAACTGTGGTTCCTAATTATTGTGATCCAACATTTGCCTCGCATTTCAGGATGAAAAGACAAACATGTGGTCTTCAATTGTTGCGTACAGAGCTGCAGCGGACACATTTGTAAACGACTTTACTTGGACCCATTGTGCGAGCGGTCTCTAAAGGAACACTCCACTTTTTTTGAAAATAGGCTCATTTTCCAACTCCCCTAGAGTTAAACAGTTGAGTTTTGCCGTTTTTGAATCCATTCAGCCGATCTCTGGGTCTGGCAGTAGAACTTTTAGCATAGCTTAGCATAATTCATTGATTCTGATTGGTCAGATGGCTCCGTCTGTTGTGATTGGTCTGCTCTGATTGGTCAGATGACTCCGTCTGTTGTGATTGGTCTGCTCTGATTGGTCAGATGACTCAGTCTGTTGTGATTGGTCTAAGTTGGAAATGTCATTTTGGGGTCTATGCCCCATAATAGGACTGACAGTTAAGAGGTTAAATATGTCATATAACTGCTATATATAACTAGTACTCTTCTGTTGGCAAAAGAATGTGGCTCTGCCCAAAGTTTTTTTTTTGTTTGGCCCACTTGTAAGTGAACAGCCCTGCACTAGAGCATCTGGACTCATAGCACTAATCAAATGGCTTTGCTGGTGCTGTGTTGTTTCTCTTGAAGTATTTTGGGTAACTGGGTTAGCAGCCTTTTATAAAACAGCCAGAGATGTCCCACGATATGCCCTGGGGTATCTACGGCAATATTTATTACCAATTTACCGATCCAAAGGCTTAAGTTGTATTAAGGAGACATTTGAGACAGGCTATTATAGAATGACGCACACTGAAAGGCTTTAGCAACAACGATAACGGGACTCTATTTGTACACCCTCTGCTTCTAAAACATATAAAAATCGTACAGTCTGCTTCCCTGAAGAGACTAAAGTCCGATCGGCTTTGACCCTGGATCATGGAGGTGCTCGGTAGAAGTTAAACTCAACAGTTCAGAGTGCTAAACACGTTCAAACTACCAAAACAAAACACTACACGAAACAAAACACACTCAAATCATGAATCAAATGTACCGGATTTCATCGAGCAGACTTGCTTTTACAACAAATACGCACTGACTGGATATGACAGGACTAGCTGGTGTCAGTTATCAGTCTTCTACACATGACCCAGGCTTCAAGCAGTAACGAGAAAAGAGGCGATAATGATACCGTTACCTTCCTCCATATCTATTATTGACAAAATGGCTCTATAATTAAGTATTATGAAGTGAGCGTCCCTTAAAAAAGCCGCTATGTCTCATTGTTTCGTTGTCTCGCGCTAGCCTGCTGTTAGCTCGCATGCAGCGCACACCGCTCGCGCAAGAACTGACCAACTCACTGACTTTATGATAAACATTCAAGCCAGGACTTAAAAAATGAAAAGATATCACTGCTCACCGTTCACGAAGATCAAAACGTGCTGGATGAGAAGTGAACGCAGGCAAGGCGAATTGTGCAGCGTGTTGTAGTCACTGGAGTGTGTGTGTGTGTGTGTGTGTGTGAGGCGGTGATCTAGTTGCTTCCTCGCGCGCTGACGGAGGAGGAGCTCACGAGAGCTGACACACTAAAGTCAAAACACGCGAACAGCCTCTGGACAGGTGTGTCGTTATGACTTCAATAAACTATGAATAAACTAAGTCCACATATAAGTCCAACTTATTTTATACACATTTTTATAATGTGTTGTTAAAACATTGAAAACATTTAAAAACATCCTACAACACACCCGTATTATCAAACGTGGGGCTTAAATAAACTTCCAACATAAAAAAGTTATATTTACATAAACGGGCAATTAAAGTGCAAAAGCATTATAAATTACATGCAATTATTTAAATACATACCATAATATTTAACACTGGCTAATGTTATTAAATCTAACCATGCATTTTAGAGTTTTCTTTATCTATAGAATAAAAAAGGTGGATTTGTTACAATTATGTAGACTTATAGGGTTTAAAGGCACAATATGTAAGATTTTTGGATTAAAATATCCAAACACCACTAGAACAGTGTTATATATTTTGTTGACTTGTGTACATTATCCCAAATGTTTCCAAGAATGTTTAAATCCAGAGAAATAAGCAATTTTAACCAGGGCTGAATCCGAAATTGCCCACTATACCCTCAAATAGGGCATTATTTGAGGGGACAGCCATTTGTGGTGGTGTCCGAAACCATAGTGGACGTTATTGAGTGCACTCATTAAATCCCACATTGCACCGCAATAACGAGTGTACAGCCTATGTACACACAGCGGCTGTCCGAGTTCACTCACTCGTTTTCATTCACTCCTTCAAGTGAACTATATTAGTGGACTAACGTAGGGAATAGTGAATGAGGGTGATTTCGGATTCAGCCCAGGACACGGACGCCGTCGCCTATCAATGACATCATACACACGTTACCCTCGATTTCCGGTTCTATTTTGTAGAAACCATGGAAACGCCAAAAACACTTTAATTATGTGTTATTAGACAGGTGAGCAACTGTTTGGATACATTCATCTACAGAAAACGAATCATTGTTATAGCTCAACACAGTTAGTCATTGTTTAAATCTGGTTTTCTTGATTTACCGCGAGTTAGTGATGTTACATATGACACTGAAGCTTTAAAGCGCGTATCGAGTACGCAGCGCAATTTCTCATGAAGCTCCGTCTCGGAGAGCGTTTTGTTTTCAGAGAAACACCTGATCAATGAAAAATGAAGCCTCACTGTCTTTCCAGTCACGTGAATGCTTCACTTTGCGGGTCGGAATGTTTGAACCCAGACCACTACTCTACGGGTTTTTGGAAGTTGAAGTCAATTTAAATATATATATATATAAAAAGCAGCCTGTATTACATGATCATATATTCTGCCATATAAACAGTATAAAAACCATAAAATAATTAGAGCACCATTTACTTGCAGCAAACAACTCTTGGTATTATTATAATTATAATTGTTACATTTAATTTATTGCCACACTTTAATATGTGAATTATATCATCAGAAAACTGAACATTTAGCATTGTCAGGCTTTTATTTGTGCTTTAGATAAAACAATGGCGCTGCACACTTGGGTTTATGGCCTAAATTTGACCTGCCTCAAGATAGCACTGTTTTCGACACCCCTGATGCTTCCAATCTTTTCCCGAAACAATCAGGGGAAAGCCTCAGTGCTTCTTGAGGCTTCATTTGTCCATCCCTACCGCGAGTACCATGTTTTACCATGCCTACTATCGATCTAGCTTACTGCAGTGTGAACAAGTGTCTCATAGCAGCCGCCAAGTGAACGCACAGAGTAGCATTATAACAACTTTCAACACACTCAAGTAATGTATCTAATATGATCAAAAAAGCTGTGTTACCCCACATATGCATGAGCGGAAGCGGAAATCAAGTTACACCTTTGTTTTGAATAAGCGACCTCTAGCGGCGAAAAATTACATATTGTGGCTTTCAAATAATGAACGTTCACTATGAAGTTTACAGAATTATAATAAGCACTTATAAATAATGTAGTGACCTTGCAATAATAATAATAATAATAAACCTTTAAGAAATATTACCACAATCTTCAACAAACAACCCTTTTGAGTTTAAATATTTGCATTTATTTTCTGGCATTTGGATTATGTGTCAATATTTCTCAGAATTTATAGATTCCCATGGGACCCCAATGCAAAAAAAGATGCCAACAAATGAAATGTAAAAAAAAACAAAAAACTGCAATACTTAATCCATAACTAAATTTCCAAAAAGCAAATATAAAAAATACAATAGACAATACTGAGGAACAGTCAATGGACTGCTCACTAGCTGTACAGAGAAACACAAACCCTTCAAATACCTGTCGGCAGGATTTTATAAATTCACAGATTTATAACAAATGTAGTTTGCGTATTTGAGGGTGAATGACACTCGAATTGGCCTGAAATATATCAGGAAGAGTTTTTACATTTTTTATTATAACAGTAATAGTCTAGAAGGGGGGGGGGACTAACACCAAAGGGCGAGAACACTAAAGAAACCCCAGCTTTTCTCTTGTTCTCTCTTCGACCATACAATACTCAGACTCGCACTGTATAAAAGAAAACCAATGGACAGAAGTAAAAAGGTGGCAGAATCAATAACTTAAATTCACAATTACAATAACTTAAAGGCATCTAATGTCTTAATCAAAAACAATCTTGTAGGCTTGAAAGCAACAGACAAAAATAACAAAACAGAATCAGAAACAGTTCAAAATCATTGGGAAAAAAAAAAATACAAAGAAAAATATACATACAAAATTTCAGTATGCAAGAGAACAACATTCTGTGCTTGTTTAATGTACCAGTGGAAACAAAGCCCACTGTTCTGAAATGCAAGCAACATCAAATGTGTCAAAAATTAGAAGGTTATAGGCAGAAAGCCCACAACTACAGTATTCACAACAGATCAAAGATTACAGAAAGTCTTTACTGTAAATACAAGTTTAAATCAGAAATAAAAAAAGAACATGAATAAGCAATTGGTTGGGTTATTTACAAGATTACTTGACTTTTAAGTACAAATATAGAAGTAAAATGCAAGTATTTTCAGATTAAAATATATTTTCATATTGTTATAGTCATATTTAACATTTTTTCTTTAGCTACAGCAAAATACCATTCGGGTCCTTAAGCTCTTTACTCAGAGCAAAGAGAGTCCCGAGAGAGTCCAAAATGATCACTTATGAATTAACATAAAATGATTATTTAGCATGTCAAGGATACTGAGGAAATTACATAAAAAACAAAAACTCCTAAGTCTATAACAGACACAGCTAAGTGCTACAATGAAGCATTAAATTCCACAAATACAAAAAATAAACATTTTTGCATCAGATATTGTTAGCCTCGATTTTCATCAGTCTTTTGTTAACCGTCGACAACTGTTAAACTGCTGACCACACCAGTCACTCCAACATGCATGTGCCACAGAAACTGTCACATCAACGTTAGCTTGATTCATTTAGAGGTTTTCTCTCAAAAACCAGGCACACGTAATCATTTCAGCAGTTTCTTGCCAGAGGGACTCCATTGTGCATTGAATTTAGTTTGAGCCATTTGCATGTTTTCTGGCGCCCTCAAGAGGATGAGGAGCAGAGTGCGATCTGCTGGACTGTTCCCAGGTCAGTCAGGAGTTGTCTGATGCGATGTTTCAGCTGAGGGAGGCGTGCCAGCGGATCTGGAGGTTCCAGCTCACCTGTGTAGTCTAGCCAACTCTCCAGCACTGCATAGTGATTTCAACATGTTAATACGAACAATAACTACACCTATCTGAAATTATATTTATGGTTTACAACCAGAAATGTTAAAAAAAATATTGTAAAGAGTCTCACCGTCTAGTTCTCGCTCAATAAGGTCCATTCTGTGTGTCACTTCGTCCTGCACTGCTTCTATGTGCTCCAGCAGGTTCAGTTGCCACTGCTGGTGCAGCACAAGATCAGGGTTAGGCTTTGGGTCAGAGGTCACAGGGTCAGGCTCCTCTTCCTTGATTTCCACAACACAACTCTTTTCCTGCTCAGCAGAAACCAGTCGTTTCATACGGCACTCCAGCTCCTGAAAACAGAAACGAATGAGTCTCATCTTTTGTGTGTACTGGTGCTCTCGCATTATCAATAATGTGAAATCAATGGGTCTCATTCACTAAGCATGCGTCCGCACAAAAGTGCGTGTGAAATGTGTGTACGAACGATTTTAAGAACAAATGAAGATTCACAAAAAAAATTAATAAATATTTTTCTAAATGTACGAAAAAATATAGGAACAACTGAAACCACACGTACGCAAAAAAGCACAGCCTTATAATCATGTTAAGAAGTTAGGCTATATTTCATCCTAACATGACTATAATTCCATTGAAGTACATTGCATTAATTGTATTATATAATCCATATATAAAATTATATAATGAAATTTATTAAATAATACAATTTAATTTCATCTTAATTGCATTTGATCATATGCAGTTAAAGAGTAAGAAAAGCTGTGCTATAGCTTCAGCTGCGAGGTTTCTCTGAATAACGTAGATATGCACGCATGTATAGCTGGCTAATGAGAGCTCTAATCTGGGTCTGTATAAAAGCTGTTTATTGGGAGAACGGCACACTTGGCATTACTCTAGGATCGGGCGAGAGCGCGTCTGCGAACAGCGGCAAGTTTGACGAGTGACGAAAGGCTGTAAGGAAAGCGTGTGTGGAAAGCCCTTATATGGAGATGGTTTGGGCGTTTTATGCAAATGACCAACATGACTTTTTGCGCTGCTATGTGCACACATAGGATCGTAGCTACAGTCGAGCAGGAACATTATCTTGTAATTGACGCACCTAGTCTGGCCGGCAAACTTTTGTTTTGTAGTGTGCACTTGGCTGAAAAGGTAACAAATGGCTTGTAACTTACCTTACTAAAAGAGCGTTCGGCCAGCTGAAGCTTGTGCTGGTCATGGTCTAGCGGCATGCTGTACCTCTGCTCGGCCATCTCTAGTAGGTCTTCAGTGCTCCTAAGACTGTCCTCCAGCTCAGAACCGCCCCGCGTCTCCACCACAAGTCTTCTCTCCACCGCTGGGTAGTACGTACGCGGCTTCTGGTAGCAGTGATCGCTGCTAATGTACGAGTCCTGGAAAGAGCAATGCGTCTCCACGGGCGATGGGACTTCGCCTTTCAACGTCTCAAATTCGCTTGCTCCCATTTCAGGGGGTGAGGGAGGGAAGGGAGTAGCCATGCCGGAATCACCTGCCGCCTTCCTCCGTAGGCCATCTACAGGTTTCCAGGGCTGCCGCCAGAGCTTCAGGTCTGGATGGGCTTGCGTCCTAAAACAGGGGACAGCTTTGATTTATAACTGAAGCTTTCACTGGCACTTTCACAAATTTACTTAATAGTTGGTCACACCAAGAGCACTGAGAAAAGGAATTACTTACTGTAGGATGCTCATCTTGAGCTGAAGGCCGTTCAGGACCTCAAACACACGGTGGACGTCCCCTAGAAGCTGATGGGCAGCTGTCACTTTCTTACTGTTCTGGTGGGAGTAGTTCTCCTCCAGGAAAGACAAGCCATACATGTGACCGCTGCTCAGCCAGTCTTTATCATACCAGTATCTTTGACTCTGCCTCTGGGCTGCATACAGACAAAAGCACATTAAAACATTAACAAAAAGCCAGACAACAAAATGTATTGATGTGGTTGTCATATTTTGATCATAATCCTTGTCTTGTTTTGCCAACACACATTAGTCCAGTTAGACTAATTAAAAAAGGAAAGTTAATATACACTAAACTGAGATGGTTTTGGGGAAGTCTCTCACCTGGTGGGTCTCTGCAGATGTAGCAGCTGTAGCTGTCTGGCACACTGTCTTCATACAGACCCATACACGTCCCATGCTGCCAGCACAAACACTCATCACACTGCAGAGAGCACAGGATATATCCTTCAGTCTCTCAGACAATTACTGAACATGCATATGAATGTTTAAAAATCATATTGTTTCACCAAAACAAATCATTCATAACACAATTCATTAGTAATTGTGCCAGTCCTTAATTGGTTTAAACTCCTGGCTCTGATTTCTTTTTTCATACTCCTATATTATATTTTTATATATTTTGCATATAATTTATATTTGTAATAAATATATAAATCAACTATAAATAAATTGTTTCTGATCAGGGTTTTTCCTGCATTGAAAATATTTTGGCAGCCGCCAAAGATTTATTTGATCATTTAATGTGATGATACCTGCTGTTCTGCAGTACCGGTATACCTGCTGTATATGTATATGAAGTATATGAAGAGCGTCAATGGTTTACAACGTGTTTTTGCAGCTTATCTGCAGACATATCTGTTGAGTGTGGGAAGCAATGGCCAATCAGATGCGTTTAACTTGGTCAGAATCCACCCAACAAATCTTTTCATTAGAACCAACAAAGAATAAACAATGTCAATAATGCACACTGCATGATTTTAGCCCCTATTTTCAATCGCCAAATCGATGCTTGTTCACACGAGTGACAATCACACAGTGTGAATTATCAAAGACGCGATCAGAGAAAAATCGCAGACGCCCATGAGATATTTGGCATGCTAAATATCTGGACCTGACAGCGATTCAAAATCCTGCTGTGTGAAATGTGTTCTGACTGAAAATTACATCGGCGATGACCTACAGCCAATGAGAGCGCAAGATACAGGGCAGCAGGAAGTTCAGGGAGGAGTTATAGACCAGAATATCAGTATTTTAATAGATATATGTATAATTATATCAAACAGAAACAAAGCACAAACATTTGCTTGACCAGCCGCAACAGCAGCACATTGCAAAAATATTTATTCACCTCCAACTCTCTTTGCAGAACACAATCCTTGCTCCCCACGTCTCCCCAACCATTTCCTCCTCTATAATCTTTTTCTTTTTTTCCATTTTCGCTGCAAAGCAGCACAGAACATTTTAATTGCAAGCTTCTTGCGGGCTATCATTTTTAATAACAATTCCAGTCTCACGTGTGCTCTCGCATTATTTCCTTATCACTTCTCACGTGTGTTTGGTTGCGAAACGTAGTTTGCGGACCAGACAGAGTTGTCGACGATTCTTCCTATTGTAGAGTCATGCAGTGTGAAATCCCCGTCGTCGATCACACAGCAGCGACTTAATGCTACCCAGATAGTCATGCAGTGTGAAAAGAACAGTGATCTGACGACTAAAAATCGTGCAATGTTAACTTGCTTTACGAGATCAGCTTTGTGTGCCTTTGTTGAACTGCAAGTAATTGACAGCTTCAATGAATATATTATAATTGCTCGCTTTCTGTATATAATATATATTTTTCAAGCTGCCAACTACACATTGCAAAGTTTCTGGACTGACAATCGCATTTAAATGCGTGACTGAATCCGAATGACAGTGATAACCATAGCAATGGACACAACAAACAATCTGATAATGTATGTCAAATGATCTGTTCATCAAGTCTTGGAGTGTAAGTGCTAAATAAATAAATAAAATAAAAGACCACTCTTTCTATGTAATGTGTTACTTTGTTGTTCATTTTATTGCTAACTGTGGGATAAATTCTTTAAAAGAAAACAAAAAGTCAGAGGCTTGAGGTCTTGTCTGTGGTAGTTCACCTGTATCATGAAGTCGTTCTCCTCCTGAACTTCACAAATACAGCGTACGATCTCAGAGCCGTGAGAGATCGTTTCCACGCCCTGCTCCGAGAGGGGCATGTTCAGATCCAGCTCGGCGTCAGATTCATCCTCACTCCATACAGGACTGTCTGAAGACAAATCACTGCTGCTGTCTTCACCTGGTGGAAACAAGGACCACACATTTAAGCAGATGATGTTATCTCCATTTTTATACTACAGTCTTCCACGCAAGATTATCAGCTACTCTAATCACACATGCACACACACACACACGTTATAAAGAAGTCTAGAGAGATAGATCTACATAGCGGCAGTGACCAAACACATCTGATGAAACGAAGACACTGGACAGCTAGTGAAGACACTGAAAGACAACAAGGCAGGAGAAGAACACAAAGCAGGCAGCTGTGAGTTCGGAGGACCTGCGTTCTTTGGTACCCACCCTGGCTGAGCATCTTTTCAGGGCAGTGTCCCGTGTAGGATCGGTGTGTGAGGGAGAGGGGCAATTTGTGGGCCAAATTCAGATTGCAGGGGAAAGACTTTAGGCCAATGCTCTCCTCAGTGCTGTAACAGTCTGTCAGAGGAGGAAGAGCAGACGCCACACAGGGTTAAACACAGACCGAGCAGTTCCTTACCGACGAGGCGGCTTGTAGATCTGATTCGATGAGTATTTGACGCTAGGGACTGGCAAATGAAACGTTCCATTTTGTGGGTGGCTGTGCACTTTCAGAGTTTATTAATAACTTAAGACGAATGACACATAGATTTGGTGTCCCTGTGCAGATACAAAATGATTGAGAATTTCTGTATTCAACATTTAGTAATTGAGTAAATATCGGATAAAATTTGTGTTTATTTCATTTAAAAGACAATTTGTACATCACCTTACATCTACAGTACTTTGAGTGGCACAGGGGAGAGGGAGCGGCTCTTAAAATAATGGAATTTTTAACTTAATTGACAAATGGACAGAAAAGCATTTGACAAAACAACAAAGGAAAGCAACTGGCAAATATTTGTTAAAATGCAATTTAAAATGTGCATTTAAAATAATTTATCAATGTATTATTTTTATTTAACCACATTTTAAAACTAATTAAAAACAGTTTTAAATATGGCTATTAATTTGTCCATTTAAAAAGGGATTTATTTCCATTTATTTTTTTAATTATTAAAATTGTAATTTGATCATTTATAATTATTACAAAAAGAAAATGCAAAGGATAGGCTTTTAAGGCTTTATAAGTTTAAGCATTTATAAACAGGCATATTATAAGGCTGAATATTTTCTACCTTATATGAGGCATTAAAAAAAATCATGTGCGTCTTTATTTTGCGTACAAAAGGAGAGCCCTGTTTATCAAATGTCTCAAGTGTCTAAACGTCACCAACTGAGAATCAAACATGGAGAAACACTCACTTTAATAACTCCACACCAATCTAACATTAAAGTATAATATATTTTTTTAAAAAGCTGCATGATTTTAACATTTTAAATATACATACTGATCAGGCATAACATTATGACCACCTTCCTAATATTGTGTTGGTCCCCCTTTTGCTGCCAAAACAGCCCTGACCCGTCGAGGCATGGACTCCGCTAGACCCCTGAAGGTGTGCTGTGGTATCTGGCACCAAGATGTTAGCAGCAGATCCTTTAAGTCCTGTAAGTTGCGAGGTGGAGCCTCCATGGATCGGACTTGTTTGTTTAGCACATCTCACAGATGCTCGACTGGATTGAGATCTGGGAAATTTGGAGGCTAAGTCAACACCTCAAACTCGTTGTTGTGCTCCTCAAACTATTCCTAAACCATTTTTGCTTTGTTGCAGGACGCATTATCCTGCTGAAAGAGGCCACAACCACCAGGGAATACCGTTTCCATGAAAGGGTGTACATGGTCTGCAACAATGCTTAGGTTGGTGGTACGTGTCCAAGTAACATCCACATGGATAGCAGGATCCAAGGTTTCCCAGCAGAACATTGCCCAAAGCATCACACTGCCTCCAGTGGCTTGTCTCCTTCCCATAGTGTATCCTGATGCCATGTGATCCCCAGGTAAGCGACGCACCCGGCCATCCACGTGATGTAAAAGAAAACGTGATTCATCAGACCAGGCCACCTTCTTTCATTGCTCTGTGGTCCAGTTCTGATGTTCACGTGCCCACTGTTGGCGCTTTCGGTGGTGGACAGGGGTCAGCATGGGCACCCTGACTGGTCTATGCAGCCCCATACGCAACAAACTGCGATGCACTGTGTATTCTGACACCTTTCTATCAGAACCAGCATTAACTTCTTAAGCAATTTGAGCTACAGTAGCTTGTCTATTTGATCGGACCACACGGGCCAGCCTTCGCTCCCCACATGCATCAATGAGCCTTGGCCGCCCATGACCCTGTCGCCGGTTCACCACTGTTCCTTCCTTGGACCACTTTTGACAGATACTGACCACTGCAGACCGGGAACACCCCACAAGAGCTGCAGTTTTGGAGATGCTCTGACCCAGTCGTCTAACCATCACAATTTGGCCCTTGTCAAACTCGCTCAAATCCTTACACTTGCCAATTTTTCCTGCTTCTAACACATCAACTTTGAGGATAAAATGTTCACTTGTTCCCTAATATATCCCACCCACTAACAGGTGCAGTGATGAAGAGATAATCAGATAATAATTCACTTCACCTGTCATAATGTTATGCTTGAACGGTGTATAACTTATGTTGTACAGATTATGTATAAATTCACAGTTTATTATGCATTCAAAACAGAAACCCTAGAGCATCATCATATCCTGTTGCTTAAATATATCGCCAGATCCAAAATAATTTTACATGCTTAGTTTAGTGGAACTGCCCATTTAGAGAAAAGTTGTAGCTATAGCAGACAAACAGAGGGGACAGCAGAGAGCCAAAAAGAAAGAGCCACCGCTGCACTAAAACTGCAGACTCACCTGATTTAGACTTCCTTTTCTTTTTCTTCTTTTTCTTCAGTTTGATGCGGAAGAAATCCCTCTGCCGCTTCTCTCTCAGCCTTTCCCGTTCTTTCACCCCTTCAGATGAGAAAAATCAATCTCTATTACTGCCATGGCCTGATTGTGGTAATATGCAGAGGAATCGGCGTGATGTTCACAGAAATAGATGGAATGATCACGATGCTGTCCAATACCTGTTTCCTTGGCAACCCAGTCTCTGTCGTCATGCAGCGAGCGGTTGAAGTGTTGGTTCTCTTTGCTCCTCTCTGCACCCAGTGTGGCCGAGCGCTGCCGGTGCATGCTGCCAACAGCAGGGGGCGACAGAGTGTGACCTGACTTACTGTCGCTCAGAGGAGAGGGAGTATCTGTGGGATATTTAAAGGGCACCTATTATGCTTTTTACTTTAGTGTGTAATATAGCTGTTTGTGCATGTAAAAAATCTGCAACTTACAAAAGCACAAAGTCCATGCAAAAGGGAGTGAACATGTGACATAAGGCTTCTTTTGCCCGTCGTCAAAGAACAGTTGTGTAAGTGATTTCGCTATCTTGAAGAGATGCTATTTTTTTTTTGTACAATATTGTAAGGACTTATAATAGAGTACAACAGTTGGGTTCTGGAAGTAAAAACTCTTTTTCTCCATAAAGAAATAGATTTTAGACAATAACTTCTAAACCTTTAAAGACAGACCTACTGTGAGCTATCTGTGGTATTTGCTTTGGCTTCAGCTGTCAGCCTGTTTTATTTCAGTATATTTTTATGCTGAAATAACATAAACGTCCAATTGTGAAATAATATAATCGTGCTTAACAGTGGAATTCCTGGTGAAAAACTACATTGCCCATAATGCTTTACAGAAAAAAGTCGAAAAAAGCAACCCTCCAAAATAGCTCTTTCCGCCCACTCCCATGAAGGACTAAAACTTACGTAATCAAGTCGATCTCTCTATGCTCTTATGTACATAATTTTTCATTCGATTATGCAGTTCGCAATGCATCATGGGATTGTAGTTCTTTCCCCTCACTAAAACCATTAAAGGGATAGTTCACCCAAAAATGAAAATTCTGTCATAATTTACTCACCCTCAAGTTGTTCCAAAACCTGTATGAATTTCATTCTTCTGCTGAACACAAAATAAGATATTTTCTGAATATGGGTAATCAAACAGTTGATGGGCCCATTGACTTCCATAGTATAGGGAAAAAAAAACAGAAGAAAGAAATTCATAAGGTTTGGAACAACCTGAGAGTTAGTAAATTATGACAGAATTTTGGGTGAACTATCCCTTTAAGTACACAGTCTTGTACCTTTGATTTTCAAAAACGTTCTTGCTTCAAATCAAAGCTTGCAGTGTTGTGATTCACCTCATAGCTGGTTGGCTTGGTTCATGGGTTATAACTCTTTAACAAAGACTATTTTAAAATCCCTATGGGAAAAAAATACTTCTGGAAAAATACTTCTTTTCTGCTGCTGAAAAAGGGGGCAAGAACTGTTTCACTCTAACATTAAGCCTCGGGAAAACACAATTATGGTAAGGGGCGTTACATTTCCGACATGCTCTCATGGCTGACCAATCACAACAGACTGGGCCAGCTGATCAATCAGAGCAGTTTTTTAGAAAGGCGTGTTTTAAAGAAACAGAGCGTTTCAGGCAGCGGGCAAAAAGAGGTGCTGGAGCAATATGAGAGAAAAAATTATGTAAATGTATTCTAGCAGACCCCCAAAAATAAAATTATAAGCTCGTAAATGAGCATAAAATGGGCACTTTAATTATGTTTTAAACATTACGAGGCCAAATCTGAACAAATCAACCCAAACAACCAGCAAATAGACAAAAGTGTGCACTAACGGTGGGAAGCCGAGACAGTGCGGCGCCTGCGAGGGGTCTCCTGGCTGTGGTTCTGTTTTTCTGTGGAGCGCGTCTGGACACAGCGAGGTGGGCTTGGGTCGCTCTGTGCGTGATAGTATTTCATGTGGTAGTGCAGCAGAGATGCTTTGCGGAAAGACTTCAGGCAGCCTGCGATCTTGCATTTGAACAGGTTATGGTCCAGCTCAATGGACAGGATAGGAGGAGGTTGGTTTTTGATGACCCTGTACACTGAGGGAGGAAAAGGACAATGGGGTCACATAACAGCAGGTTTTTATACTGTACTGGTGAGAGGGAGTGAAGATAGGGTTTGTGTACTCACATGGTTCTCTGCTGTACTTGTTTGTGGTTGGAAGGTGGACTTGCCGTTTGAGTGCCGCAGCTGAGAAAGCAATGTGTCAGTTAGCACATCATATAGCTACATACATGTTTAATTAACAACATTTGTACATATTCTGAAGAGAATGTGAGAGGTGGCCGCTTGTGTAAAATTCACTCACAATAGCAGGGCCTTTTTTTTTTTTTTTTTACAACCAATACATTTTACACTACTACTCACTCTCTAATTATTAGGTTTATTCAGCAAGGATGCATTATATTGAAAGTAAAAAGTAAAAGTAAAAACATTTATAACATTACAAAAGATTTCTATTATTTCAAATTAATGCTGTTCTTTTGAATTTTATATTCATCAAAAAAAATAGAGAGAAAATGTTATTTAACATTGTAATAATATTTCACAATAGTTTTGTTCTTACTGTATTTTTGATTAAATAATGCCTTAGTGAGCATAAGAGACTTTCAAAAACAAAGTCTTATTGAACCCAAACTCTAGAGCAGTAGTGTAGATGCAGATTATTATTTTTTTGTTTAGGTGTCTGATACTTGATATGCAGAAGCCATATTTAATCATGTTTTATGACTTTTTACAATAATTATCACAAATAATAATATATGTTATAACTACGCAACATCAAAAGAGTTATAAGACTTTTACCCCCGGTTTCACAGACAACGCTTAAGCTAAAATGCATGTTCGAGCTGCTTTAACTGAAAGCAACTTGCACTGGGATATCTTAAAATATGTCAGTGCCATTGCATCTCAAGATGCACAACAGTGATGTTTATAAAAGCTATTTAGATGTCCTAATTGAACTAAGGCCTAATCCTGGCTTAATCTAAGCCCTGTCTGTGAAACTTAGTATATTGTCTTGTGGTTGCTATGTTCAAATCCCCCACACTCAGTATGAGAAATAGTAACAATGATGCAGTCAGTCTTAGCAAACACCTCTGATTATCAAACTGAAACACAGAAGGATATATACCAAGATCAGGTGTAGATCCTGCCTCTTCTGTGGGTGCTGCATTTCCTGCAGGACTCGTTGGGTCATCCTTACTCTCTGAAGTCTCTGAGACAGTCTCTGAGTCTGTTTTAACTGGTTTGATTTGAGATGGACTGTTTTTGTCTATGAGAGGATCAGAGACACAATGTGGTGGTAGATGGTTTCATCAACTCGCATAAAGAACAACAGCTAGAACAACAAGAATGAAGAATATTTCGCATTTGGGTATTTATAAGAACTCAGTTATAGGAACTAGCCACCAGGGCGGTCTGCCGAGAACAAAATTTTTCCTGGACACCGGCCGTAGAACTCTGAAGTGACACAAGCCGGTCGCTTTCTGTATATTCATGTCTTATTGCTGTTTTCTATGCTGTATGTTTACACTGCTTTTTAAAAATGGCAGGTGCCAGTGTTTTATATGGTATGCGTTCGGCCAATCAACGTACGCTTGTGTCACTGGTAGTTCCTATTATGCTGGGTTAAACCCTACTCTGAAGTAAGAGTTAGTTTGGTTTCCCCCAAAAGGCGTTCCTATAACTAAACTCGTTTCCAGTTTCTGGGGTGCGAACACACCAAAAAGCGGGTACTTTCACCAATAGTCATGGGAACTATGAAAATGTTCCTCCAGTTCGAAAGCCCTTTTGATAAGAGATAGAGAGAGAACTAACCTGTGCTTAAATTGGCTCTGCTTCTTTTGGATGGTGGCATCTGTCCTGTTGATGCACGTCTCTTCCTCAGTTCTGGACCATTGGGCTTTTCCACATCTTTTGCTGTGATTGACACAAGCCAAGAAATTGAATCCGCAAACCTGAGCTAAATACATTAGTAAATCACCCAACAGTTACTTACTTGCGCTTGACATGGTTAAAAATGTATCACCATCAGTAATATTCCCTAAATGACTTCACTCAGCGACCATCTTGGTAACGCCAATGCGCAATTATTTTCTACTCCCGTTCAAAAGTTTGGTAAGATTTAAAAAACAAAAATTTTTGGAAACATTAAATTTTGCTTACCAAGGCTGCATTTATCTGATCAAAAATACAATAAAACAGGGCTGCACGATTAGGACAAAAATCTTAATTGTCGATTATTCCCTTGAAATTGTAATTGCGATAATTAATTACAATTATCACAATTTACATTTGAATAATGTTTTTATACCATTGTTTGAAGCAACAGCATGCTATATTTTTATATGAAAATAAAAAAAGACTCTCTGATACATAGAAAGTTCAGAGTTGCTTTTGTAGCTCAAAACATTGTTCCAGCTAATAGACATGCATGTTCTTTAGTAAATAAAATGGCAATGTCTATCAAAAAGGCAATTGGCTCTTTTAAATGAAACGCAGGACTTCCTGTCCTACAGATGCCATATTAAGCATTATGATTTCTCCCATTCATTTTTATTTGAGTGGTTTGTCTTCTCTCTTTATACTGTCTCTCTCCATTTGCTACAAAGCAAATGTTGTCCATTTGCGTGTGTGTGTGAGGCTGAATCTGGCTCTTGGAATTGAATCATAATCAAATCAAATATTCAAATGTAACACCAGCATGTTCCTCCAAACCAAACTCACCATCTGCCATCCTGCTCCGTGTCCTTCTGGGCAGACTGGGACTTTCATCTGATACTTCTTCCTTCTCTTTCTTGTCCTCTTCGTTCTTGTCAATGCCATTTTTAAGTTCTTTGGTCTCTTCCTGTCCTCCATTCATCTCTTTCTCCTCCGGTTGGTTCGCTCCTTCTCCATTCTCAAGCGTCTCTGTCTTGTCTTCTTCGCTGGGCTGTTTTTCATTGTGCTCAGCAGATCTCAGATCTGATTCGTCAACTATCTTAGTTGCTGTGCTTTCACTCTCTCTGCCATTTTGAAGATCTCTGGACTCATCCATCACTGTGGCGTCTTCTTCATCCTCGTCTGATCCGCTCTCTCCATCCTGGTCAGAAGTGCTGTGTCTCGAGCCATTACTTCTGCTGTTGTTGTTCTTAGTCTTCCATTCTTTCCCATTCTGATCCCCCCGCTTTCGAGCTTGCTGATTGGTCTTGCCATCAGAGCTCTGTAGATGAAGAACAACTCATTAAAGTGGTTTCTTTCATGAATGGCATGGTTTAATAATATTTAAAGCTGATGGAGTCAATTCTCACCTCCTTGCGGAACGGTTTCACCTTAATCCCCTTAACTGTCTTTATGACTCCATCAAAAAACTTCACTGTGTAGAAACCTGAGACATCATAGAAGAACAGCCATGTGTAACGACCAACACTTTCATAATGTAATACTATAATAATTTAATGCCCAACACTTTTATAAACAAACACTATCATATTGTAATGTTAAACACTTTCACAATCTAACACGATCATAATGTAATGCCTAAAACTTTTATAATTGAATGCTATCTGTGGCTAAGGGGGCGTGGTAAAGGGAAATCTGCAACGGGAGAGCGATTGCGGAGACAAACGGTAAGAAGCAGGTCAAGTGCATGATGACCAACACCCGTCTCTAATTCTAGTAACTGGCGGAGAGACTGGAAATAAGTGGCCTGCAGTCCTTGCAACGTCAAGGAAGTGATCGACCTGGTGGTGCTGGAGCAGTTCATCGCTCGGCTGCCACGTGGGATTGCCAATTGGGTCCAGTGCCACTGCCTGACATTGCTGAACCAGGCCATTCAGCTGGCAGAGGATCACCTGGTGGTGAGCCCCACCCTAATATCTCTTTCTCAAGCCCTTCTCCCTCTTGGTCTCATCCTATCGCCATTCCCAGGTCGCAGAGCAACGCACCTGCTCTCTGAGATTGAGAAGGCCTGGGTCGACTTGCTGGAGATGCAGGGACCTGGATCATTTTCAGGACAGGTGTTCAATCATGAAGGTGGGAACTTTGATCTGGGTCCCCGACTCCCCATAGGCTGCCCCCGATCACGCCGGGCAGTACCAAATACCTGATTATTAAGGGGGTACATATCAGGCTTTGGTGGATTCAGGTTTTAACCAAACCTCCATTCATCAAAGCCTGATGAAGCAAGGAGCATTGGATATGAGCCGCAAGGTTAAGGTGCAGTGTGTGCACGGGGATGTGGTGGATTACCCTCTGGGGCCTGTTAGTATCCAATTTAGGGGGAAAAAAGCATATAATAAAGGTAGTGGTTAATCCCCAGACTGTACGATTTTCAAAGTAGTCAGATCACAGTTCTTTTCACACCGGGGAGACACAGGGACCAAGGATTGTGTTCTGCAAAGAGAGTTGGAGGTGAATAAATATTTTTGCAATGTGCTGCTGTTGTGGCTGGTCAAGCAAATGTAATTGTACATGTATCTATTAAAATACTGATATTCTGGTCTATAACTTCTCTCTGAACTTCCTGCTGCCCTGTATCTTGCTCTCTCATTGGCTGTAGGTCATCACAGATGTAATTTTCAGTCAGAACACATTTCACACAGCAAGATTTTGAATCGCCGACAGGTCCAGATATTTAGCATGCCATATATCTCATGGGCGTCGGCGACTCGTCTGTGATTCTCTCAGATCGCGTCTTTGATAATTCACACTGTGTAATTGTCACTTGCGTGAACGAGCACCGATTTGCCTATGATTTCAGGCATTTGTCGGAGATTGTGCAAAACCTGCCGGCGAGTCAAAATCAGCCATAAAATCGTGCAGTGTGAACTCGGCATAAGGCTGTGGACATTGTTCCAGGACTGTCACAGACTGACTCAAAGGAAACTAGACAGAGGAAGATTTTAGGAAGATAAGTTTTTAGTACCAAAAATTACAGTCCAATGGCAGGACACTTAGGGGAGGGGAAGACACTAGCATGATTTCTTTGGCCGGGCATTCACGAGAATGTCCACCGGTGGTGTGTGGCTTTGTTGTGTTGTGAATGTCAGCTGGTTAACCCATCGGCCATTTCTTGTGCTATTGCGCCCATTACCAGTCATGGAGGGCCCCTTCAAGATAATTGGTATGGACCTCTTCAGGCCATTAGAACGTTTAGCACACGGCCATTGTTTTGCACTAGTTCTGGTGGACTATGCAACACAAGGCGGTGCCGCTACGCACAATTCTTTGCAAAAAGTGTGGTGGACGCGCTGTTTCGTATTATCTCCCAGGTGGGTATCCGGACAGACTGGTGAAACAGTTTAATTGCACACTGAAATCCATGGTTCGTAAATTTGTAAGAGAAGACACCAAAAATTGGCATAAATAGCTCGAGCCGCTGTTGGTTGCGGTGCAGGAGTTTCCACAAGCCTTAACAGGACTTTCCCCATTTGAGCTTCTCTATGGATGGCAGCCCTGTGGGGTGCTTGAAGTCATTACAGAGGCTTGGGAGGAGGGGCCTTCAAACAGCCGTAGTGAAATTCATTATGTCCTGGACCTCCGAGCAAAACTCCACATGTTGGGGTGGCTCTCCATGGAGAATTTGCTCCAGGCACAGGACAAAGTCAGCTGTACAACAGGGGTACGTGGCAGCGTGAATTTACACCGGGAGATAAAGTACTTGTATTACTTCTAACATTCAGTTCTAAATTACTTGCCAAGTGGCAAGGACCCTTTGTCGGGATCTCGATTATGAGGTACAGCGAACAGACGGGGGTGGCGTATGTCAACTTTATCACCTCCTAAAACACCGGAATGAGGTGACACCGGTCGAGCTATCGACGGCCGTTTCAATAGAGGAAGATCTCGGACCAGAAGCGGCTATCCCAGTCAATCCGCTTGTGCTGGTCCTCGGGGAGATCACCTCTTGCCAGTGCAGCTCACCGATGTAGCCAAGTTGCAGGCAGAATTTGCAGACGTGTTCTCACCCCTGCCTGGTCGCACGGACCATATACTGCACCATATCGAAACGATCCCAGGGGTGGTGGCGCGCAGCCGACCCTATCGTTTACCTGAACACAAGAAAAAGGTGGTACAGGATGAGTTAAAAGCAATGCTACATTTAGGCGTAATAGAAGAGTCTCACAGAGACTGGGCGAGCCCGATAGTTTCTGACGGCTCAATCCGTTTTGGTGTAGATTACAGAAAGGTGAATGCGGTGTCAAAGTTCGACGCTTATCCAATGGCTCAAGTTGACGAGCTGCTCGATCGGTTAGGTTCGGCTTGCTTTTAACCCACACTGGATTTAACATACGGTTATTGGCAGATCCCCTTGTCGCCATTATCCAAAGAAACAATTATTACCCTTCCGTTTGGGTTGTTCGGGGCTTCTGCTACCTTCCAGCATCTCATGGACAAAATCCTCCAGCCACATTCTGCGTATGCCGGCAATCTGGATGACATCATTATCTACAGCAATGATTGGCAGCGGCATCTGAAACATCTGCACTCTGTTCTGAGATCGCTGAGGCATGTGGGGCTCACAGCAATCCCGAGGAAGTGTGCAATTAGGCGTGTGGAGATACGGTATCTCGGCTTCCACTTAGGACATGGTCAGGTGCATCCCCAAATTGACAAGACCGCTGCAATTGCAGCCTGACTTATCTCACTAAGCACCGGATCCGGTCCAATGGATGGAGCAACAGGCTCCAACCCAAGTGAAGGCTGCTCTATGTGGCGGGCCGCTCTTGCAATCTCCTAACTTTGATCTCCCCTTTGTGTTGCAGACAGACACATTGGACGGGCTGGGTGCAGTCCTGTCCCAGGTGGTCTGATGAGAGGAACACTTGGTGCTGTATCTGAGTCGAAAGCTCTCAAATAGAGAGATTAGATACAGCACCATTGTGAAGGAGTGTTTAGCCATCCATTGGGCCATCCTCACCCTGTTATTACCTCCTGGGACAGGAATCTACCCTCTGTTTGGACCACGCACCCCTCCAATGGCTCCACCGTATCCACCAACGTGGATCACCTGCCTTTTACAGCCTTTAAAGTTCAATGTGATCCACAGGCCGGGAGTGAAGATGGCTGTAGTGGACTTCCTCTCTAGGGGTGGCCCTTGTGGATTATTTTTTGATTTTGAGAAATAAAGACTCTGAAACTTTATCGCCACCCTGACTCCTTTGTCATTTTATTTGAACCTGTTTACACTATCATAATGTAATGCTAAACACTTTCATAATGTAACACTGTTATAATGTAATGCCCTAAGACATTCAAAAATGAATCATTTTGATTTCATTTTAACTTAAAGTGAACGTTAGATAATGGCAAAGGTAAGTTTAAAAGTTTGGGTAAGATTATTTTTTATATTTTTGAAAGATCAAACATATAGTAAAAATAGTAATATTGTGAAATATTATGACATTTTAAAATAACTGTTTTCTATTTTAATATATTTTAAAATATAATTTATTCCTGTGGTGGCAAAGCTGAATTTTCATGTTTACTCACGCATCAAGTGAAAACAGCACAGAATAAAAGATCCATTCTTGGGATTTAGGAATCAAAATCAGTTCATTAAAATGATTATCGATTAAGTGATTTTCAACCCAGCCCTAGTGTAATGCATGCTTTTCAATAAGTTTTAATTTATTTCAAGAAAAGTAAAAAGAATGGAAGTATAGATTTTTTTATTTGACTTTTTAATAATTAAATGAACAAATATATTTATAAATTATTATTGTTTTCTTTTTGTATTTAATATGAGCCAAATGATATGGTACAGTACTGTTTCATTTCCCAGTTGGTAAAAACTTAACAAAAATAGTGTTTGAACCTGGACTGAGAATTAACATTGAGAAGGTTGTGAGTACACACCATCTTTGTCCCGGGACAGGATCTTAGCAGGGTAGTATCGACAGTCTGACCAGCTGGCGAGAACTTTCTGGTTGACATGAAAGCCCTGAGAAGAAAAACATCTATATATAATCGTGCAACATTATGAGTCAGAGTGTAACTTTGCCCATGCAGACTCTGAGTGATTCAGCACAGTTTGAAAGGAAGTACTCACTGGAGCGCTCTGCCGTTCATTGAGACCTTGTTTCCTAAGCTGGATTCGTTCCACAGGTCTAAGGTACGGACTGCTCCAGTCAAACCATTCATCATAACGATGACTCCACTGTCTGTAGTGGATCAGAACCTTCTCGTCTTCATAGTCGATCTTCTCAATGCTAGCTGCATACCTGTAAACACACACAGAGTTTGCTTTAAATTACCTACATGACATTACTGACTGATTACATCTGGGTTTCTAAAGGCTGAAAAAGATGTCTGAGGGGAGTTTTATTTTTACGGTTAATAAGTAAAGCTTAAAAAAAACAGTGTACAAAGTGCTTAGAACTAGTGGTATCAGCACCAGAGAAGTATCAGAATTTCAATCAGGCCGAGTGAATGAACAGATGGAAAAACGGAAGCAGAGGGAAGACACTGACCAGTTCTTCAGACTGTCCCTCGCCTCCAGCTGCGATCCCACCTCGAACGTGATCCCACGCCTGTGAGGAGGGCTCTTTGTCATGCTGGTCACACACAGTCACCAACCTATGAAACCAGAGAAACACATCATGAGGTCAAAGGTAACAGATGGTACGGTCATGGGCGGCACAACCCAACTAAGGTACTCATAAATGAAGTGTCATACTACAGCCTACGGGATATCAATTAGGGGTGGGCGATATACCGGTAGACACGATTAACTGGTAGAAATTTTGGACTATCAGAACTTCAGTTACACTCATGTGATATTGCTTCGCGGCGTGGTCACAAAATCTCATTGTTTGCATGCATTTTTAAGCATTGTGAATTAAAAACAAGGGATTTTAAAACGCTGAAACGCAATTAGCAGCAAAAGAGAACTCATTTCAGTATATGTGCACGCTCTCTGAGAGACTGTTTCTCAGCGCTGTCTAAGAGACCTGAACTGAGTGCTTTTTGCCACCTAATTGGGCTTGAACAGTTAAATACACATACCTATGTGTCAAAGTAAATATGTATTAGCAAGTAAAGGGTCATTTAACGTTAACAGTTGAGAGAGAAAACGCACAATTATAATGGATCGGTGCAGTCGGTCTAAAAGTGACAGCATCCAAATTTACCTGCTGTTGTTATTAATGCTAATCAAACAACAACAAAAAGAGAGAAAATCTCTCACTGCTCTTGACTGAATCACTTTTGTAACTTTAATAAGAATAAATGTATATTTAATCTACACAGTAAAAACCAAGCATGGTTTTTTATACATTTGCAGAGTTTGAAATGAACACCCGCCAAACCGCCAAATGCGGGTAAAAATCAACTGTGACAGGTAACGCTGTCAAATCACTAGCCAATTTGGCGGGTTACTTATGTTTACTCACTTTGCTGGGGAAGTTCGTGTAAGCCAAATCTGTGCAGATTTAGTGCAAATACTCAACTCATGAATCATCATGATATATTAAATACAGCGTATATTAAAAATCTGCGCATATCTGGCTTACTTGATGTGAAGCCACTTAATCTGGTTTATTTTTGATTGTTTTTTGTGCACAAAAAGTATTCTCGTCACTTCATAAAATTAAGGTTGAACCACTGGAGTCACATGGACTATTTTAACAATGTTATTGCTACCTTTCTGGGCCTTGAAAGTGTTCATTAAATTGCTGTCTATGGAGGAGTAAGAGAGCTCTCGGATTTCATTAAAAATATCTTCATTTATGTTCTGAAGATGAACGAAGGTCTTACGGGTTTGGAACAACATGAGGGTGAGGATTTGAGGAGACGGCTGGATGACTGGATATTGTTTGAATAAGAAATTAATGTATGAAATCCAAATTTTACAAATATATATATATATATATATATATATATATATATATATATATATATATATATATATATATATATATATACACATATACACACACATATATATATATATATATACACATACATACACACACACACACACACACACACACACACACACACACACACACACACACACACACACTCACCTAAAGGATTATTAGGAACACCATACTAATACTGTGTTTGACCCCCTTTCACCTTCAGAACTGCCTTAATTCTACGTGGCATTGATTCAACAAGGTGCTGAAAGCATTCTTTAGAAATGTTGGCCCATATTGATAGGATAGCATCTTGCAGTTGATGGAGATTTGTGGGATGCACATCCAGGGCACGAAGCTCCCGTTCCACCACATCCCAAAGATGCTCTATTGGGTTGAGATCTGGTGACTGTGGGGGCCATTTTAGTACAGTGAACTCATTGTCATGTTCAAGAAACCAATTTGAAATGATTCGAGCTTTGTGACATGGTGCATTATCCTGCTGGAAGTAGCCATCAGAGGATGGACATGGTCAGAAACAATGCTCAGGTAGGCCGTGGCATTTAAACGATGCCCAATTGGCGCTAAGGGGCCTAAAGTGTGCCAAGAAAACATCCCCCACACCATTACACCACCACCACCAGCCTGCACAGTGGTAACAAGGCATGATGGATCCATGTTCTCCCGTGTATGTATATATATATGGGTCAATGACGTGACGCCTACATTTTCTGTCCGATTGCATTTCTTTCAGTTAAAAACTGGTTTAAATGCATAAAAAGATACCATATATATGTAGTACCTCTCCCATGTATGTACTCACTGTAACTTTTCAAAAAACATTAGTTATTTGTAATTTTTCTGTTATTTAAAGTGTCAAAATATCATGTGGTGCGACCGTCCGGCCATAACTTCTGTTTTGGAAACATCTTTGAAATGACTCTAAATGTATTCAGATTTATTTTCTATACTATTTGGCATGATTTCCAAAGTGTTTTATAATCCTGCACAAAATTGCAAAGCATTTGTTTTTTTATTGTTTATTGTTTTTTTATTTCTTTCATAATATACAAACAAACATTGTCCAAGGATATCCATTTTATGAAATATCATGTGGTGCGACCATCAAGAAACTACCCATTTTTGGACTTTATGTTGAAATCCATTCAGAGACACGAAGTTGCATCATATACCAATTTGCCAAGGACCCACTGAAGCAGCAAGCAGGTTTGTAACTTTCAAATTTGGAAAAAAAGAACCTTTTTAATGGCTGGTATGTAGTTACCACATTTGGATATCATGTGGTGCGACCTCAAAAAAAACAATGAATATTAAGTTATTTCTACAAATATATATTTTTATTATAAATTTCATAGTGACCTTTTGTGGGAATCTAGCTTGTTTTGTTTAGGTGGCCAATTCTATGCCTGTAAATTTTGAGTGAATTTAAAAATATCATGTGGTGCGACCACTGTTTTCCATGATAGATATATGTCCTAGATTGGCAGTTTTTGTGCTTTTTTATTCAATTGATGGTTTATATACATAAAGTACTTTATTTTAGCATTAATTTTATTTTAGTAATTATGCATTTATTAGTAATTTATTATTTATTTATTTATAACAATTTACGTCTATTTTACCAGTGCCACTGCCAAGCAAAGAAAAAAAACGCTCGCCATAGGCAGCGTGTTAACTCTGACCCTGCAGCAAGAGCAGAGTATCTTGCCAGGAGAAGAGGAAAGTGTGTTAAAGAAATGTTAAATGAAAACGATAAATAAAGCAACATGGAGTTGCTCTTGTGTGTTTTCCATTACCTGGTGGAAATGTATTTTTTCATTAACATGATCATCTGCTGTCACCTATCATTGGTCCAAAGTAAACCTGAACCAACCTCTGGCTACTCTAAATTGAGCAGCCAAGATTGGGCAAAATTCAGAAATAACTGGGTTTAAAGAAATGCCTGCAGTTAACACCATGTGCCGCACTTTCTCACAGATGTTACAAATACCCATCAGCAGCATGATGACTGTCAAATTTAATTAAACGTTTGTTTACAACAAGGCCAAAAATGTGTCATATAAGGGTCATTTTTTTAAATCTATATCATCATCTATAAGCTTTTCATTGATGTATGGTATGTTAGGATAGGACAATATTTGGCCGAGATGCAACTATTTGAAAATCTGGAATCTGAGGGTGCAAAAAAATCTAAATATTGAGAAAATCTCCTTTAAAGTTGTCCAGATGAAGTCCTTACCAATGCATATTACTAATAATAATACATGTTTGATATATTTATGGTAGGAAATGTACAAAATGGAACATGATCTTTACTTAATATCCTAATGATTTTTGGCATTAAAAGAAAAATCTATAATTTTGACCCATACAATGTATTGTTGGCTATTGCCACAAATACACACGTGAGATTATGACTGGTTTTGTGCTCCAGGGTCACAAATGTGCATTTACTTAAAACTCTTCATTACAAGGCATCATTCCATGATTATACATGGTTCTGATCAAAATTAAATCGTCTCCATTGTCAAGTTAAATGAAATGTTGCACTTGATTGCAATTTGATTTTTTATTTTAAAAAGGATATATAAAATGTTTATGTTCATAAAAACAATCCTGTGAAATTAATAAAATGTGGTTTAAATCGATTTTTTGTTTAAAATTGTTTATTGATCTCTTTAAATTGATTTTTAATAATATTCGAGATGTTCATGTCATTTAGGAGCGACCACTCATCATGTGTTGCGACCAATAATAGCAATAACTGTATTCAATTTAAAAATAAAAGATCTAATTTCTGTGGCTGAAATAGGAATCACTGATACAGAATACTTGGTGAATGGTATTTTTAAAACATTTTTATCAGGTTTATGCAATTTGCAAGAAAAACTCAAAAGAAATGCAAATACTTTGTTTATAAACACTTTAATTACTGAGAACTTGTAAAAAAAAAAATGTTAAGCATGTTAAGGAAATAAATTAATTTTAAGAAAAAATTACGGTCGCACCACATGACATTTTTTAAGGCTACGGCCAATTCATCTAGGTGAAAAAAACTGTAAAACCACTACATTTAAAATTTTAATATGAATTTATGTGTACACAACATTCTTAATGTTTGAACAATTGCGATAGATATTATTTTTTGTATTTTAAAATTGGCCTGTTAAAAATCCTTATACGTCATTGACCCATATATATAGCTGTCGATTTAATGCGTTAATTAGATTAATTAGTTATGGTAAAAAATAACGCATTAAAATTATTAACATTTAACGCAATTGCCCCACCCCAGACCTACTTAGGTCATCTTACATTTCATACAGTTGAACTTGATTGATGAAGAATATGCAGGGCAACAACTCACTGTGTGATGAAGCCTATAGCATGCAGTTTGAATGTCCATAAAATTCAAGATATGATGCAAAAATGTCCGTTTTTTAGGGCACGTTTGTTGTGGTCCGCGTCAGAGCGCAATTGTTCCCGCTGGTGCTATGCGCAAATACACTGCAGGCTCCCTCTCGCTCGTATCCAAGGTAAATCATCAACACTATCATCCCTTACATGTGTTTTATTGAACTAAATACAATGTCATCTGATAAAACGCATGCACAGGTTACTTTTCTTGCGCACCCGAGTCCGTGTTGATTTCACATTCACGTAAATCGCAGCACAGTACGAGCACAAGTTGTGCAAATGAACACAGAACACCTCCTACAGGTGTAGGTCTCGAATTCGGTACCCCTGAGCTCAGCTCACCCGGGTCCTCATGACAGCTTTCACATTACCAATTTTTCATGTGAACCGTGCCCAGTTTCAAACTAAGCTGCCAGTGTGAAAACGGTTTCACATTTACATCATGACATATAAGCAATATCTCACGAGTTCTGTTTTTCTGTCCAGAATAGCACGAGTGCAAATGCGATACTGATCTTATACAACAACCGTTAAATAAAATAAGTAAGTTAATATTGTGTTGTTTTAGACAACATGGTGTTGTTTTTAGACTGTTTTGCCCAGTTTTGCCAACGAAAATATAAAGACAAAGCAGAACTCGTCTTCGATTCAGAGCAATACACAGTGTCGTTTTATTTATGAATCCGCGTTTTGAACGAATCGGGTGAAGTTGAACCAATGATTCAATGGACCATAGAAAGAACCACTTACAGTTACCATTTTCATAAAGAGAACCATTTACTTCACTCCTGAATGAACGAATCGAATGACTCAATTAGACATTTACCACCACATACTGGCAGTTTCTTATTTAAAGTATAATTTCATGTTTCCATATGACTAAAAACAAACATTAAAAGGTATCGTTTACCCAAAAATATTTCTTTCTGAAGCACCTTTTTGTAATGTCTATTAGATTTTTTACGCAATAATGACTTTAAATTATCTTTTGGGAGTAATTTCTCAGCCAATTGGAGGTAATGGCTCTGCAGTGAGTAGCCTCTCGAAAAAGTTAATTTCAAACCCTTTACATTTAATTATACATTTTATGTAGTATTTCTAGTGCTTGAAGTTTTTCAGGTAGGTCTATTTCATTTGTTTAGTTTTAGTTTGTTGTCTTTATCACGGTTTACTTGTCTTCAGTAAGCTAGAAGGCTAGTATTAGTTTTAAATCGCTACAGCAAAACGACGGCTCACCATTGGCTAGCTCCTGTGTCAGCATCACATGCATAGTCACGTGAACAGCATCGGCCAATGGTAAGCTGGCATTCTGCCGTAGCGCTTTGAAAGCGCTGCACTGTATTTACAGTGTAAACTGCATAGGAGACAGACACCGACAAGACATTGTTGAATAAAGTCGTTATTTTTGTTTGTTTTTGTGCACAAAAAATATTCTCGTCGCTTTATACAACTGGAGTCACATGGACTATTTTAACGATGTCTTTCCTACTTTTCTGGACCTTGAAAAGTGGTAATTACATTGCTGTCTATGTAGGGGTCAGAGAGCTCTCAGATTTCAGCAAAAATATCTTAATTTATGTTCCAAAGATGAACAAAGGTCTTACAGGTTTGGAACGACATGAGGGTAAGGAATTAATGACAGAATTTTTATTTTTGGGTGAACTAACCCTTTAAGTGGAGTAAACAGTTGAGAAAGAAAGAGCACACGTAACATTACATTAGATTCGTGCAGTTCTTAAAGTGACAGCAGCTTAATAAACCTACTTGTGTTCTTGATGTTAATCCAACAATCAAAATCACTCACTGCTCTTGACTGAATAACTTTTGCAGCTTTAAAGGATTAGTTCACTTCAAAATGAAAATTTCCTGATAATTTACTCACCCCCATCTCATCCAAGATGTTCATGTCTTTTTTTCTTTAGTCAAAAAGAACGTTTCTTGAGTTTTTTTCCTCCATATAAATGTACTTCAATGGCAACCAACGGGTTGAAGGTATCTAGTGAAACGATCTGTCATTTTCAAGAAAAAATTACAATTTATATACCTTTTAATCACGAATGCGCGACTTCAGTGTTGTGATTATTCACGGCGTATGATGTCATCACGTACGTGGAAGTATCGACCCAGTGCCGAAAAACTCGACCCAGTGCCGAAAAAATCTCATGTTCTCCTCCAACTTCAAAATCGCCCGACATCGTTGTTTTACCTTTATTTTTGTAAAGGGCGATTGATTTAGTCTTTGCACGTTCATTTTAACACTGGGTCGGTACTTCAATGTACGTCACGGCTGCGACCTTTCCGACGTAATGACATCACACACTGTAAAGAATCACAACACCGAAGTCGAGCATTCGTGGTTAAAAAGTATATAAATAGTTATTTTTTTCTTGAAAATTACGGATCGTTTCACTAGATAAGACCCTATTCCTCATCTGGGATCGTGCAGGGCCCCCTGAAGCCCTTTGAAACAGCATTAATTTGGACCTTCAACCCGTTGGTTGCCATTGAAAACCATTATGTGGAGAAAAATTCTGGAATGTTTTCCTCAAAAAACTGAATTTCTTTTCGACTGAAGAAAGAAAAAAAAGGACATCTTGGATGACATGGGGGTGAGTAAATTATCAGGAAATTTTCATTTTAAAGTGAAATAATTATTTTAATAAGAATCAGTGTATATTTAATTCATACAGTGAAGACTAAGCGTTTTATTTTTACATTTGCTTATTCAATTTCTGTTAAATAAACCTAATGTAGGCCTGCCTGAAACCCTAAAGCCCTTGGTTTACACTGACATTAAAATGACAAATTTTTTATGTAGCCAATGCTACAGTAAACACTGCTGTTCACTTTCAGAAGTTTTAGGGATGCTTTCTTCTCTTAAAAAATAGAATGTGAAACATGTATGTTGGTTATATAATTTTCAGCTTTTAAATATAATTTACATTTATTTTACACAAAGCATTATCGTATCGTATATCGAAGATCGCATAATTTAAAGTTATTGCATCACATTTTATTGCAATATCGTGTGTAGCCTTCCACTTAATCTTGTAAATGTAACCTCACACCACACAATAAACAGCAGCATCGTAAACAGTCATTATGCACAGATGCATAGAACACCTAATAATGGGTCTAACCAATTACAGACTGTACATCGAAGAGCTCATCACTACATCATCGAGAGACTTCATTACAACATGTCAAACAAACCAGAACACAGACAACTGACCACAGAAGAGCAGAAATAGATCATGTAGAATTAGAGAGAGGAATTAAAAGAGATATTTAAGCACACAGCATCATTCAAACCGTAAGTATACTAGACATCATTTAAGACCTTCTTAGTGTTTGGCAACAGTTATACATTGAAAAATGTTTTATATGATCTATTTCAGATTTTTAAATTTCACCATTACAAAATAATTTAAAAAGACATATTTAAACCAAGGGGCCAATATTAGTCATATTGAATGTTGACATACATGGGTTGGACAATGAAACTGAAACACTGGCAAATATAGTTGGTGGAGATCTCGCGCCAAAATATGCACTGCCTGGTGGCCAATCTTCACTGATTTCACATTCCATCAGTAAAAGCAGAGTGTGAAGGATTTGTATCTGTCATTCGCAAGATGAATTGATGCTGTACTGGCTGCAAAGGGACGCCCTACACCATACTAAGAAATGATTGTGGTCTAAAACCATGCGTTTCAGTTTCATTGTCTAACCCCTGTAATTATATTTTTAAAAAGAATACTGTATTAGCAGCTCAAGAAATTAATTACACAATTGTTGTTCAACTTATTGAAGTACTTATTGAAGACACTATAAATGTACCACCCCTGCATACTGATTATTTTATTAATATTTGTCTGATAACCCACATGAGAACATGCTTGTGCTGTGATTATATTGTAACACAAGATAAATGTCTATAAGAATAATACCAGATCAGATGTGCAGTATACAGTCATTATTATAGTTCCTACCACTGGAAAAAAACACCATCATTCAATTTAAACTAAACATTATTTCCCCATCTCAGCAATGAGGTGGTTAAAGCCACAATATGTAATTTTTCGCCGCTAGAGGTCGCTTATTCAAAACAAAGGCGTAGCTTGATTTCGCAGAGCTTTTATTATGCTGAACACTTCCGCTTCTTCCGCTCATGCGTATGTGTGGTAACGCAGCGCTGTTTTATCATATTAGATGCATTTGAGCGTGTTGGAAGTTATGTTATAATGCTACTCTGTGTGTTCTCTCGATGGCTACTATGAGACACTTGTTCACACTGCAGTGAGCCAGATCGATATTAGGCATGGTAAAACATGGTACTCACGGTAAATCAAGAAAACCAGATTTAAACAATAAGACTAACTGTGTTGAGCCAAATAACAATGATTACTTTTCTGTCGATGAATGTTTCCAAACAGTTTCTCACCAATCTAATAAAACACATCATATATTAAAGCATCTTTGGTGTTTCCAAGGTTTCTACAAAATAAAACTGGAAATTGAGGGTAACGCGGATATGATGTAATTGATCGACGACGCACGGAGATGGTCCATGTCCTGGTTAAAATTACTTATTTCTCTGGATTTAAACATTCTTGGAAACATTTGGGATAATGTAAGTACACAAGTCAACAAAATATATAACACTGTTCTAGTGGTTTTTGCAAATATGTAAGATCCAAAAATCTTACATATTGTGCCTTTAATAGTGTATTTTAGAATAATTAAAATGCATTACGGAACAACATGAGGGAGGGTAAATGATGACATTATTCCCTTTTTTGGGTGTCCCTTTAAGCACTTTTCCAAGCCTGGTAGAGTGTAGGGAAAACATTCAAATCTAAATGATATAATTTTGCCAGTATGAAGAGTGGAAAAAGGAAAGGAAACTTGGAGCACCATAAACCCTAATGCATTATTATTAACCTTATTAAATCAAATAGGAAAGACTGACATGATTCACACTGAAAACCAACGTTGTTAATCAAAAATGCCTTCATCACCATCATCACATGAAAGCGCGTCATCAAAGGCGTCGGATAAGTTTCATAGCTGACTCGCGTGCTTATCCAACTAGCCCGCGCTGCGCGCGCAACCGCCGGGCTCGTGTCCGTCCTCGTGGACAGACACGTTCCTACAGGGTGCATACATTTTCAATACGTCATAATCGCGGGAAACCGGCACATTAGGTTAAATCAAAGTATTCACAAACTCCTCAGCTCTCCCGTTTAACGGTCACTCGTATCGACAGACGCTCGAGCGCTGCGTGACGCATATGGCGCGCAAAACGTTTCCTCCTCGTTGTTTACATTGTCAGGCAAGCGGCTCATCTTTACAAGCCTGTCATAACAAGTCACAATCAGTACATCCAACGACAGAGACTTAAGATATACGTTTATATGGTAAAAAGAGGTAAATAGAAACGCAAATATCAGAGAATTCATGCATTTGACTGTTCCTCTAACGTACTTCTCATGCGAGGAAAACGTGGGGGCAACGTTGCCTGCGAACTTGACGCTCACTGCTGTGTGTAGTTTAAGATATCAGGAAAACAGAAAATGTTCTGCGATGTGATCTGCTTAACACAAAAACGAGTCACGCCCCCAAAATAAAGTTTAAGTAATTACCGTGGCATTTTAAATGGCTATTTTGATGTTACATTGTTCAGTTGCCGAGAATGATGCGCAACAACAGAAACCCGTTTGATTGGTTCAGAGCCCTGACTGACGCGGACTCTAACGTTCTGATTGGGCCGCGCATCTGTCACTCAAACCCTGACGCTCAGCGGCCTCCGCTCGGCCTACTCCTTGCTGCATGGGACTACCGTGAGTATAAGTCGAAAAAAAGTCTTTCAGCTATTTAAGAAGCCCTAAATGTGCATTTAACCCGATCTATTTAAAGCCTATGTCTGTAACTGCCAACATTTTTCATTAATGCACTATTTGGCAAAATCAATAATATGGGTCCCATTAGCATCAAACAGGAGAACACATGCATGGAGGCAAGTTTCTTTTGAACAGAACAGCATCATCACCAGATAAAATGTACAATTACATCAAATAAACGACCAAGACAGCTCATCATTATTGTGCAAATTATATAATCACAGCGCCGTTTACCTTTATTGCTGATAAATGTACTCCGACACCAAAGTAAGCAAGTCCAAATGCATGGAGAGTGCTAGAAGTCGCATGCTTTGAGAGCGAGCGCATCCACGCAGTTTGTTTTCTCCGGCGCGAGCAGCAAGGCCGGTGTCCGCGAGGTGGAGCCTGTCTGCGCATGCGCGAAGGGAATTTTCTCCTGGTGTTTGTTTCCTCATTTCTCATTTTTTTTGCATCTTAATTTCGTTCCTCACGCTTCCCATTTAAAATCGATGTGATAGTTTAAGCCTGCGGTAAAGAGGTGATGTTAAGTTCAGAGCATTTTGGCGCTTCTTCTCTGAAGATAGATATGTTATTAGAATAGACAGAAGCAGATGTCCTCCCTCACTCAAGAGTGAAATTATGCGAGATAACACTGATTATCAAACTACTTTTTTCTTTCTTTTTTATATAGTGGAGATGAAAACGTACGTTGCCTACAAAAGTAGCCTAAGTAAAAGCTACTTATATTTATTTTGCCATATCATATGTTTTTGTCACAATATATAAGTGGGGCAAGTTGTCACACCTCATTAAACACCGGCTTTTTTAGTAAATAATGCAGGGTGGAGGTTTCGGAATTCATAACTATATTTTACTCGAAGAAAGTTTTGAACTAGGTGTTTAAAAACAACATAAATCTCACAAGCATTTTGAATACCTGAAA
The DNA here is from genome assembly GCA_039654625.1 of Rhinogobio ventralis. Lineage (NCBI taxonomy): Eukaryota > Metazoa > Chordata > Actinopteri > Cypriniformes > Gobionidae > Rhinogobio > Rhinogobio ventralis. The sequence goes on along the minus strand of CM077203.1, from coordinate 24,904,166 downwards.
TTTTCAGTCAAAACCTTAGTTATTCAAATACAATCCTTGTAACCACTAGCTTCATGTGACAGTTTTTCCATAATTAAATTTAATTTAAAAATGAACATAAATAAATGGATGTTACTTTTGAAAATCCCGCCGCCCAGCACATTTGCATGCGCATGCGCATGGCCCTTTGTTTTATTTTGATAGTTTATTATTTTTAATTTTTACTTAGGCTACTTTTTTTATGATGTAATTAATAAATAGCTTTCCATTAACTCACTAGCTCCAGGGCTGTACGTTAACTTTTTTTTGCACAGAGGTTGAAAGTTTTGTAGCACAGGCCAAACAATTGTAGCACATGTATAAAACGTCTGTTATCATGTCTAAAAATGCAATACAATATACAACAGTGTATTTAAGAATACATATAATAATAGCAATTATTATATTTTACAGAAAACAAATCATTAGAAAGGTCTAAGGTTTTATTATAAAATATTAAATTATGATAAAAAAAAAAAACTGACTACTTAATCGTCTTAATTTTTGTCAGGAAACCTTATGCATCCATTGAGAGAGAAAACAAAGTACTGTACACTTTTCTACACCGCGAATCACTTTACAGAATATAATAAAATAATATAATTTCTGCCTCATTCTGTGATGTGAAGCACATCTGATCTCAAAAGTAGGTTATTTCGAACACTCGATTAAATGTTTTTCTTTTGTTGGACAACAGGTTTGTAAACGCTTCTCATCACCAGTTTGGAAAGGTGTTTGGCACATGTTGCCTTTTGGTCTGGTTTCACACTCGACTTGATTCTTTCGAAACCTGGTGCATTTGCGGTCATCTCATCACAAACGTGCACGGCGCATGATAGAAAACAGGCACGAATCGCGGCACAGTTCGTACACCACCTCCTACAGGTAGTGTCGGGTTCGGTACCTCAGTGCGCACCGAGCTCCGGTTGTGCAGGAACATACCATTCACCTGCACATATATTTGTTTAAAAATTGAAGCCTTTGCGATTACATAATCTCACTAAGCCAAATTGTGATTTTGGTTTAATTTCAGTCAATCGTGCAGCCCTAGAAAACCTCACAAAAGCACAAAACAAATTCTCACCTCACACAAACTCTCTCTCTCTCTCGCATGCTAAACTGTATCGCACGCGTGCTACTGAGGGAAATGTATTCATCGCACAGACCGTTTTTTTGTAGCACGTGCGACATATGAGCTCCCTGACGGGGTTCACGGTTTTATTATTCATATAGAGCCAGTCATCATGTTAAGACATTTTGAGATCAATGATCAGCTAAATACTAACTTTATCACTTTATCTCGGTTACTGGCCACTTTCACGCTTGATCTGGACTGTGAATGGAGCATTTCTGCCAAGGCATCAGTGTTTGAAACGTTTGCTGTGATGTTGCTTTTACAGCACTAGGTGTCGTTATAAGACACCTGCTATAGCAACACAACTAAGGCCCTGTCCCAAATAGCACTTCATATGCACTTTCGGTCTTGTGGACTTACAATGGCCGCTGCGTGCACGTGTCTGTTACGTCTATGAGACAGTAGGGTGTCCCATTTGTCCTTTTAGGTTTCAGAAGGGTGCTCTTTGCTCCACAGCAGACTTCTTCCTGACAGTCAAAGCGGCGTCATGTCACAAAAGTGCGGACTAGTAGGAAGCTGTGTCCCAATTCAGAGGATTGTTAATTAGGATGGTTTAGCCTAAAGAAGATTGTTTACTGGTGTGCAATGAAACTTGGGATAGGCTAGGCTGAAAAGGATCCACTTATTCTATCCTTTGTGGCATAGGAACGGACGATGCATTTGTTGACCACAAATGCGTCCGACCACTGTGACGCATTCGACCTTTGAAGGCAGCCTCTGAATTGGAACACAGCGATAGTCGATCAACCTTTAATTCAGTATTTAAAATATGTTCAGTATGTATTCAAGTCAATGTGTGTATGATTTTGTCCCCTCTTTTTCATGTTTTTTTTTTTTTTGTAGATCTGGGCACATCATGCATTGACTAAATTCCTCTGTTCAATCAAAACTGATATTGAAGCAGCACGGAAAATCCATGATCAGATGACTACCCAAACTGAGCAAAGACAAAAAGAGCTGACAAAGACACGGCATACTAAAGAATAGCAGTGTATGAGAAATGCCATGTTGTAAAACTTGTTTGTTGTTGACGTGACATGGCATTTTCACTATGACACAAGATTAATTTAAAATGCAGTAAATGGTTAAACATTTCTTTGTCTTACATGGACCTATTGATATAAAAACTTTTTTAACTTTGAGCCAAATCTTAAAATGTTCCTATGGTCTCAAGCATGGTTCAATAAATTACTACTTTTATAAATTAAAAAGGAAAGCATACAAATGTTAATAAATACCTGTCTATTTTAGTAAATGACAATAATTTTTTTCATCCATTTATTTCTAAAAGCGTAGGAACATTTTGTCACTGAAAACCATGTCCTCCGGTATGACACCATATCCTGATTTTAAATCAGGCAATTCTTCTGACAAGTTTAACTAGTTGAAGGACCCCCATCAAGGTCATGTTACTGAAGCTCATGACATGAGCATATGGTAAGTTTTTGTCTCAGAATTGTTTAAATATTTAACTTTTGGAACCACTATAAAAGTTTTGTTGTCCTTTGATGCGACACCCCTATATTTTTAATTCTTTCTATGTCACACCATAGGACACATTTCAGTAAAAAAGTAAAAAAAAAAAAAAACAGTTAAAGAATTGACAAAGTTAGTGACCCCTTATATTTTCTTAAACATTAAACTTCACACTACATAATAATATGCATTTTTTCTTCAAAAGTGGTTTACAAAAAAAGCTTTTTTACTGCCTATTTATTGTCAATATACTGTACTTTTAGAGGCATGTTGTTTGCACAATGCTTCATTTAAAGCTGCAGTCCGTAAGTTTTGCCTCTGTGTCGCCATCTCTGTTTGAAACCTGCAATTGCAGTTATTTGTTGAATTATCATCTTTGCGTGGTTTGTGCATTGGTGCGGCTCCTCAGTGCGGATGAATCTAATGTTTTGAGGAGTGTGTGCGGCTGTCAGTCACCGCACCGGTGTGGATACTGTACTTCAGAATCACAGATTCTACGTCTTGGAGTATAACCTAAATAAGAATTTTCACCGGATGTCTGCCACTTTTGTTCTGATCAACTGAGAAAAAAGCATTACAATAAATTGTGCTACCAACGGTAATTAAAGGAGTCATGAATTGAGAAATCAACTTTTCATTCAGCCTTTGATATATAAAAGTTAATCGTGATATAAGAATATCCTTTAAGTTTCGGAGCTGAAAACTTCCTTGTTAGTCAAAGAAAAGCTTTTATTGACACCAGGCCCAGCAAACGCTCAATCTCAGAATATGCCAACCTTAGACGTCATCGCGTGGTTAAACGCCGCCTCAACAGAAGAAGAACGCCTGATTCTGTAGCCCAGCCCACCGACTCGTGGCGCTAAACGGATTGTGCTACCGAGCAATAAACGCAGAATAAATGCCGAAGATAGCAAGATATTGTGCTGTGCCTGGTTGTGGAAGAACACAGTCGCTGCATAAGCTTCCTTTGAATTCTAAGATTAGGAATGAGTGGTTGAACTTTATTTTTAATGAATATCCAGCTCACGTGGGGAAGACATTGCGCGTTTGTTCCTTCATTTCACCACAGATTTGTTTGTAAACAAGAGACTGGATTTGCAGACAGGATGAGATTACATGAATAAATAAAGCAACACACTAATGTGAGTAAAAAATGTTTTTTATATGTGACAGTATTGCATTGTTACAGATCGTTTGATATCTATTGATTATGTGTATGTGTCTAACTGAACATAACTTAGCACACTGTCACAGGCTGAAGAATCCTTTATTTGAGGTGTTGTTGGTTCATTGTGCTGCGATTCGTGATCAGACTCGGACATGTATGGGTCAGGGCTCGCAAAGCCCAACGTCCCGGGGCTATGTGTTTTCCAGACGGGCTACCAAAACGGAAGCCCGTCGGCAGGCCGGTGAATCTTAAATAGTGAAATAACATTTCTTTCTTGATGTGCGTTGTTCACTCTCTTGACTTGATATTTGGAGGAAAAATACAATCGCAGAAGTTTTGATCATGCTGATTTGTCTGACTCTGCAGTGAGGCTTGTGCGTGTGTGTGTGTTAGTGATGCACGGTTCGCGTTTATATCCACCAGTCGGCCAGGCCAAGTAATAAAAAAATGACATTCCAATCAATCGTGGGTGGATGAGAGATAAATCATTGTGTTTGTTTGATAAAGACATTTTGCGAGCCCTGTGGGCGAATCATTCCGATTGCCGTTTTCCCACACGCTTTCAAAACAATTCCTCACGAGTACTCACGGGGGAGCCAGAGCTCATTATAATATGCAAAGCTTATCCAATCATAGCAGTGGGCGTTTATTTCCAAGTCTTCAATGTGGCACGCCCATAAAAACCAAGCGTTCCATGAGAGAGGCTCAAAACCAGGGTAGAAAATAGCCTATTACTTATTCATTATGATGTTTTTGAATGTAAAAACCACGCAAACGTCATAAGTTGACCTCAGACAACAATTTAAAACAGCCAGTTCATGACCCCTTTAAATCTAACGATTGCTCATATAACATCAAACCGTGCAAATTATTATTATTGTTATACTTTGTTCTCAAATTGTTAATGTTAACAGCCTTAGCATTGCGTGACTACGTGTATTTAGTGTGTATTAGCGTTACCTGTAGATTTCAATTTCCGTACAGTCTAATCTTTTGCTTTTGACTGTGGGTGAATCTCCTGTTGTCACTGATGATGTCATTTGGACCTTTCTGGATTACAATCCACCTTCAAAATGATAAATTTAATTATTTCCGCTGCTGTGAGAAAATACTATAAATGATCCGCCACCAGCATCCTCACATGTGATAGCCTACTAGCCGGACTCCTCCTTTACGCAAAGACGAACGGCGCCAACGGCGCCATGCTCAAATTTCCCACCGAAATCCACCAGTACCACTCAAATTATAACACATTATTACAAGTTTACCGTTGTGAATCGGGATACGGTAAGAAGATTTGAACACTGGCTGGTTATGTACTTGCTTAAATTTACTTTGGATCATTTTAACCAAAAAAGGTAGGTACTGCAGCTTTAATTTGGCTGATTTTGAAAAGGAGTACTAATGTGCAGATTTCAGTTGTTTTTTCTCTAATCTTTGTTTCTAGATTATGACAGAAATGTGCATTTCTTCAGCTCACATGGTTTTGTGTCTGTATCTGTTTTTGTTCCTGCGCTGTTCTGTAAAGTAACAGATTTCTGACTTCACCACAAGAGGTCAGGAGAGCTCAGAGTAGCTTTTTCTATACCTTTGCTTGAGAGGTTTGTAAATGTTCTTAAGCATATTATTCATCCAGTCTTGACTAATACTTTTTTTAGTAATAGAGTTACAGTGTAGGTTATAAAACTGGTGCATAGCCCTCCATTTTTATTATACCTCAAACTTAGCAGCAGATGAGCCAATCGTTAATCTTGGGTAAAACTGAAGAAATGGTCTTGATGGCACACAATACTCAGTCTTTGCTTCAGAATTCTCCCGCTCTGTGCATTTTGTGTGTGGAAAGGCAGAGACAAATCAAGGAACTGAAACTCAGAGAACCATTTTTGTACAATTATACAAATTTACAAATTTTATTTTTAGAGTTCTTTATGAAACTATGCAAATTTAAACACACATCATCCATGTCATAATTCACTGCTGTCTCCTACACATCCTCACACAGGTAGAACAAAATAAGACAAAAAAATCCTTAAAGAGCAAGTAGAGTGCAGGATGAGTATCAGTGATCTCACTGGTGGCGGAAATGAACTGAGGGGGAAGTGCAACAAGGCAGGGGCTCATTGACTTTCACTATTCAGATTTAGAAAACTATTCATCAGATGAATAGGGGCCTATATACAAAAAGCACAGGCAGAGCTGATAGTGGATCCCACATTATATCAATAACAAATGATATTTTTTTTTTATATCAGAGATTTTGGATATAAAGTTTAATTTCAAAATTTGCATAAACTGTCTCCTATGGTCAGTTTTCTCTGTCAGGTAAACAACTGTCATGGCAGCAAGTGTAAAGAGATTCTGAGTAAGTCAGTTTAAAGGCACACACATATGAAGGTAACATCTGGCTGTGTCTGAAATCACCCCCTTTATCCTTGTACATTGCACTATTTGAGGGGACAGCCATTTGTAGTGGTGTCCAAAACCATAGACATGAGTGTCGCACCAAATTAATTCTCACGTCTCGCCAGTAGATATTTTCTGCAGCATTGTCGGCACTTCGCTCAGTTGTTTTTTATTCACTCCTTTGAGTAGACTATATTAGTGGACTAATGTAGGGAATAGTGAATGAGAGTAGAGAACTTAGTCAAGGGCAGATGCCATATTGAATTTTACACGGATGAAAACGAGGTTGTGAGAGATAGACTTACAGTCCTTACAATGGTACGTACTGTATAAAGATACTAGATCATGTCATTTTCAAAACTCGCAACTCAAGTTTTTTGTCTACTGAAAGTTTATCCACTGAACACACTGTACTTCTATCCCTCACAACTTTGTTTTCATTCCAGTCAAAACATTCAATATGGCGCTGCCCTGACTAAGGGTATGTTTACACGACACAGCTTTCAACTGAAAACTGAAAACTTTTGATGCGTTTTGGCTATTTATTTACACGACAACAGTATTTTGGGGGCCTGAAAGTGAAAATGATGAAAACGATGCCTTTACAAAAAACCCCCAAAAAACGTGAATTTGTGAAAGCGGCAACATCATGTGTATTACGTGTTTGCAGGGGTTTTCTTGACAGTGACATTGCCAACTACTGGCCTGGCCTTTATAGTGGGTGATTTCGGATTACAGCTTGTATCTCCCCTTTGATTGATGAAATGTACTACGGCCACAGTAACACAAGAATCCTTGTAATCTTTTTGAGGTTTAAGTAGTTCCTATGTCCTAACTTGTGTGTCCTAATGCAGCGACAACTACAAGTAAGCCATTTGTACATTGATTTCCCTGAAAAGTGTAAACATTTTGTTTGGGTGTTTAGACTACTAGCCTGACATGGCAACATCTCAACCTTTGGTGTGATTTTGGGGCGGGGCTATCTGTATGTTTGACCAATGGCAGACAGGAGAAGAGTTTAGGGGAAAAGTAATTGATAAAACCAGTATTAGTATTTTTGTAATTGCATTTGGTGATGTTAGTGGCACAGATATTACTCTTCAGCTATAAGTACTGCATACGTGTTGGCCATGCTTCAACCTGGGCAAATCTGATCGTGAACACTATCTTTTTGGCCATCTGTTGATGTTGGAGCTGCTGGATCAGCTGAAACCTAGTCCGCTTTCAGTGAGCCAATAAGCAGCAGCTATTTTGTGAGAGTTGCGGGACCTGTAACAGATCTGCCGATCTGGTTTAGTTTGCTACTGTTTAGTTCTGCTTAATCATCACTGATGTAGCCAACCCACATCTCTAAATGGGATGACTGGGATAACTACTGATGGACAGATTGAAAATTGCCTGAGGTACCCATTCATTTAGAGCCTCTGAAAATGCAGAAGCATGGAAGTTGAGTTTAAGTATATGGGAACTTCTGCATCTTATACATCAGCGAACATTCTCCATTTAAGGCACCAAACCTCAAGCTTCGCAAAGTATTTCAGAGCTGTCTTTGTGGTCCACAGCTCTGCAATATTAATTCACCTCTTCTTGCTAGCACTTAGCCTTATACACAAAACTGAAGCCAGTAATTCTCCCTGCACTCATACTTGAGCTTACAAACCTTTGATATTAAATAATCAGAACACTCATACCATATTAAATTAAGAAAATGCACTGCAGATCATATTGCATGTGTGTTATTACGATTAAGATTGTCCAAAGGATGTATTTCCCCGCTAATCAATAAAAAAAGGACAAAGGTCATGCATTTGTTTTGTTTCAATGTGTGATCTTTGTGACGTGGAATCAAATTCAGTCTACTAATTCAGTTCAAATAGAGTCTGGCTTCAAGAAGAGTCATAAGAGTCAAGTTCAGGATGATTCACATTGAGCCAAAGCTGGAATTTTAGGCATTGGCCGAACTAATATTGTGATGTTTGAAGATGAGAACGATCTCTGAGCAGAAGAATGTCTTGATACCATCATCTCCTGGATGATTCGCTCAAATGACTCAATTCTGAGTTATGCCACACAATAATGAATAAAATGTGATTGTCAGATTAAACCCTTGATGAAGCTGGTGTCCAAGTGGACAATGAGTATGCGGAGGAAGGACATCTCCTTCCGTGTGTTTTCAAAGATGACTCGAGGATCGTCAGACTGACAGCGCAGGCAGTTTGGAGCCATGACCATTGCCAAATTATTCACATCCATCTTAGTCCTACTCACGTTCACCGGCTGAGTAAAGACCTGGGATGAGAGAAAGACGGGCCTTTGAAATATTCACTGTTATTGTGTGTAACACTGCAGGGATGTGCTCATGTTGCAGGGCGTTACCTGTAAGAAGTTGATGAAGTAGCAGAGCACGAGTCTGTTGAGCTCTGGGAGGGACTGAACCACACTGATGGCTGCATCAGGATCTTCATAGTGACTGATGCACTCCTTATAGAAGCTCTGAGGAATCACCGGCTCCTCCAGCTCCCTGTACCACAACTTCAACAGAGACGCTGACACAGAGGAAGAGACAGGTTTTTCATCTATGTGCTGCATGTTCAGCTTTCATTGGCATTCAGCCATATTCACTCACATAAAAAGATAGGCAGAAATAGGGATGTAACAATATATCGTGTCACAATATATCGCAATAAAAAAGCAACAATATATATTGTGGATAGTGACAATATACACTGCTCAAAAAAATTAAAGGAACACTTTTTAATCAGAGAATAGCATCAAGTCAGTTAAACTCCTGGGATATTGATCTGGTCAGTTAAGTAGCAGAGGGGGTTGTTAATCAGTTTCATCTGCTTTGGTGTTAATGAAATTAACAACAGGTGCACAAGATGGGCAACAATGAGACGACCCCCAAAACAGGAATGGTTTTACAGGTGGAGGCCACTGACATTTTTTTCTCTACTCATCTTTTCTGACTGTTTTTCACCAGTTTTGCATTTGGCTAGGGTCAGTGTCACTACTGGTAGCATGAGGCGATACCTGGACCCTACAGAGGTTGCACAGGCAGTCCAACACCTCCAGGATGGCACATCAATACGTGCCATTGCCAGAAGGTTTGCTGTGTCTCCCAGCACAGTCTCAAGAGCATGGAGGAGATTCAGGAGACAGACAGTTACTCTAGGAGAGCTGGACAGGGCCGTAGAAGGTCCTTAACCCATCAGCAAGACCGGTATCTGCTCCTTTGTGCAAGGAGGAACAGGATGAGCACTGCCAGAGCCCTACAAAATGACCTCCAGCAGGCCACTGGTGTGAATGTCTCTGACCAAACAATTAGAAACAGACTTCATTAGGGTGGCCTGAGGGCCTGACGTCCTCTAGTAGGCCCTGTGCTCACTGCCCGGCACCGTGGAGCTCGATTGGCATTTGCCATTGAACACCAGAATTGGCAGGTCCGCCACTGGTGCCCTGTGGTTTTCACAGATGAGAGCAGGTTTACCTTGAGCACATGTGACAGACGTTGTTGGGCATGCATACAAGCATGTGGGGGCCATACAAAATACTGAGTACCATTTTGAGTTGCTGCAATAAAATTTCAGCAAAATGGACTAGCCTGCTGCATTTTTTTTAACTTTGATTTTCGGGGGGTGTCTTTGAATTCAGTCCTCTGTAGGTTGATCATTTTCATTTCCATCAAATGATGTGGCATCCTTTCGTTCATAACACATTACCCAGACCATATTAGTATGGATATCCAGCATGATATTTTTTCCCCATTGAGATCTGATGTGTTTTCAAAGTGTTCCTTTAATTTTTTTGAGCTGTGTATATTGTGTATAGTTCACCCTAAATGAAAATTACTTATTTAACTTTTAATCAAGTCAATTTCCATAATGGTATCTGTACTTTTACTTGAGTATGGAATCACAAAATGAATAATGGTTAATTAATTTATTATATCATTATAAAGGTCTGACATACACTCAATTTCTCCATGGAAATGCTGAGTCACATGTATTGACACACGTTTGAATGTTTCATATCGTGTTTGATGTTCTCACCTGGGACATTGGGATCAGAGAGGCTTTCAGGAATCCTCCACTGCTCCACCTGCAGCTTGAGAGCATTCACCTCATCAATATCCCCTGGAACTCTACAAGATGGAGACAACAGGTTCAGCCACGACAACTAATGATACACTTATTCATCCGTTTGTAAATGTTATTTACCTCATTTAATTGCCATAAGTGTTTGGACAAATCAATAGCACTAAGGTCCTGTCCAAAATGCTGCCCTCAGCCCTTGCGCTCAACACTTTGGCAACATTGTAGCCACAAAGTGGCCTTCTAAATCATAATAGAACAAATGGGAAACTCTAAAATCTTATGGACATGCACAAACAAAAGCCATATCAAGTGAACCATTTGGCACCAGGTTGTACGCTGTAACGTGCTGTAACACTTGACCACAAGATGGAGCCAATTTGACACTCATGGCATGACAGAGCTGTCATACACAGGATTTAATGAAAACATGTCCCTGTTACATGCAATATCACTCAGATGTGTTTGTGTAAGAGTGTGTGTACTTGCACACACTTTTTCCTCTGAAGTATCCTCACACATGGGGACTTGATAGGGAACACAAGACAATTGAAATGTGTACAGTAAGTGTCTCATATTCATAAGAAAAAGAGAAAAAAAACCCATCAGGAATACTAGAGACCTCTATCATGGATGAAGAGAGAAAAACAGATAAAGAAGGAATGAGAACGCAAATTCTTAATACTTCAGGATGGCCATGTAGTTTAGTAATTAGACCAACAAAAACCGAGTTTTCTATATATGAAACACTTAAGACCCTCTTTCCTGATTCTCTGTATATGTTGTCTCACCTGAAGATGCCCTCCGTCTGGGCTCCACCCAGGGCTAGTACACACTGAGAGAGCTGCACCTGCACCCAGGGCAGTTTCCTGTCGGGGAAGAGCTCACTCTGCCTCTCCATGATCTCCTCCAGAGCGCTGCCGAAAAGAGATGGTGTTACGATGGCGTTCCTGCCGTGATCAAGTTCCTCCAGAGTGGGCTTCCTCAGACCCTACAGACAGAACAAGGCACACACTTCAATCACAGATATAATATATTGTAATTTGATTAAAACAATTGAAAATGTAGTGGTCTCAAATGATGTAGACCAGGGATGAACAATGTACATGGTTATAAACACTACAATTCAAGAGTTTGGGGTCAGATGTTTTTAGTGTTTTTGAAAGAAGTTACTTATGTTCACCCAGGCTGCATTTATTTGGCCAAGAATACAGTAAAAACTGTCACATTGTGAATTTCTTTTCTATGCTTACTAGTGTTTTCTGTTTTAATATGTCATTTATTCCTGTGATCAAAGCTGAATTGTCAGCATCATTACTCCAGTCTCCAGTGTCACATTATCCTTCAGAAATCATTCTAATGTGATGATTTGATGCTCAAGAATTTTTTTTAAAATTATTATTATCAATGTTGAAAACAGTTGTGCTGCTTAATATATATATATATATATTTTTAAATGTTTGCTTAAGAACAACATTTTTTTTTGTGCAAGTACAATTTAATGCATCCTTGCTGAATAAAAATATTAATTTATTTCTTTAAAAAACTTTACTGACCCCAAACTTTTGAACTGTAGTATAGATATTAGAGATTTAAAAAAAATATTACAAACAATATTGTATATTTAATTGTGGTGCTCATTTATTTAAATATAATTCCATAATCTAACTCACTTAAAATTAATCTTTAAAAACAGTAATAATCTAATAACACTGTTAAATGTGATCTTTAGTAAATCTCAAAATGAATATTTACTTTTAATGCATTATAATGTTGTGATGTATTTTATTATTATGTTATTTTAGTTAGGGGCCAATCACCACAGCAAATTCGGATTCTCTAACTCAATCCCTCTAGCGCCACCCCCTGTCCAAAGTTTCACTTACATTTATGCTAATAACTTCTGAACCATAAGGGCTAGAAAAAATGTTCCGTCATTAAACTTTTCCCGCCAAAGAGTTTGAACTTTTTAAAACTCCTAGAAGGCTGCTCCAATTTTCATGAAAATCAGATAATCTTCAGAATATGGTGGCAAAAAGTTACCAAAAGCCTTTTGATATACAAAATCTTAAATTGCCACTAATTACAATAAAGCATATGAAATAAAATGCTATATTTTACTGATGATTTTACTTCTTGTTTGCTTTGTGCTTGGCCCCTTAATGGCTGCTTGCAACTATATTTTTAATGTATTTTTATTTGGAAATTAATAAAATGATTTATTTATTAGGTATTATTTATTTAGACAAAATAGGACAACATTTATTGGGCAAAATTTTAATATCAGTGCATCCTTAATATAAACTACTTTTATAGTGCTTTTGTGTACTTTTGTGTTATTTTTTGGAACTTGGCAGTCTGTTGTCACTATATGCTTTTCCTGCATAAAAAAGAAAAAGTGTGGAAAACAGCATGACGATTAATGGTGACAAAATATTCCTTATTAGCTGAACTATTCCAGTACAAAACAGCATCACAACAGAATTAAGTTTTGAATGCCAACCAGCCACTGGCACATAAAGCTTCTGTTGATCAGACTATGTGTTTGCCTCATAACTATGTGCAACAGACAGACACCATCTCAACTGTAACACAATATGGACAGCGCCGAGTGGGATAATACGTAGCTGTGTGGTGCGGGGGTAAAAATAGCCCACCCAGTAAAAACGTTGGAGACAGAGGTGGGATGGCTGATTACAGGGTGGGACTGGTGAAAGGACAAATAGGGAGGGGAAACAGTTTCTGCTAGTGCCAGTGTCGTTACCAGTGAAGCGTGTGCATGGACGTAACTTATGGACGATGCTTATAGAAGGGCCTGGGGGGGGGGTTGTTGTAACCTTTTCTTCTTAGTTTGGGTTAGTGGATTAGTAATTCTCATGGCGTGCTCCTAAAGGCCAGGTGCTGTGATTGCTCACAGATGTGACCAATTTTAGACGGCTGTGCCATATACTGCTTCTTTTGACCATTTGGAGACTCCTGGGTTCGATCTAACAGCATCTACAAATAAACAAAACTCCCAGAAAAAAACTGCTTTCAATTATCATTCGACATGATTGAATCATCCAACTTCATGTGTCTGGTTAAAACCATATTAGAAGTCAGTGAGCGTGTTTAGAGTCAATGCTGCAATAAAGAACTGATTAAGAACCATTGCCTGCCTATTGAAATTAAACGGCGTTAGATGCAGATCAGGGCTGATGGGCAATGTGTGTTAATTAGTTAAAATTTTGGCCGATATGTTAAACCAATAATTATATTCAAGTTATGGCCAATATTAAAATTTGATGCTATTTTATCTAAATGAATAAATAAAATAATAAAACACTAAAAACTAAAATCAATAATTTTAAAGACTACAAGTGAATGTAAGCATCACAACATTATAAAAATTATGAAAACAAATATTTGCAGATTATTATTACAGTCTTTAAAGTTTTACTTATTTAAATCAGTCTTATTTAAATCTAAAAATAGGGAAATGAGCAGTACAGTTACATAAATCCAACATCTACTGATATCAATAAAATAATAAAGATTTTTTTTTTTTAAGTTTAATTTAACTAATAATGAAAAAAAAAAAAAAAACCTCTTACCTTCTTGCCCCCAGTAATGGCCACTTTTTGCAGCTTACGGTAACAGTACTTGGCGTAAGTGCTGATGGGAAGACCTGTCAAAGAAAATTAATATGAAATATTACTGACCAATTACAGAACTTGAAAAGGAAACAGCATAACTGACCACTGAGTTTTTTTTTTTGGTCAAATTTGCTAGGATTTAAAGATCTTAAGGGGAGGTGCGGTTTGGCTCGTGAATGAATCTTCTGACTTGTATCAAAGTCCTAAGTATAAAAAAAATATAAATAAAGAAGTCTTTAGAAACAATGCCAATCCACTCATTCTCTACGGGTTTGGAGTTGAGAAAGCTTTTATATGGCTTTGCAGCACTGATCTATATAGAGATCAGTGCTTTGCAGGCATTTCAATAGTTCAAATATGATTTCAATGTTCCATTCACAAAACAGAAATAACCCCAACAACATTTGACAGCATGGTCAGAACAAATAAATATATTGGAGATGCTTGACCAAACCAGTTAAACACAAGATCAAGCAAACAAGGGTCAAACAAACATGATATTGATACTAACATTCTTTTGAATAGACTTGAACATTATGTTGGCATTAGCGAAATTGCATTGGCATGGTTTACCATTGTGAATTTGTAGCAGTAAATGAAGAGGTATCATATCAATCACAAATTCAATATGGAGTACCACAAGGCTCAGTACACTCTCAAAAAGGATGTTAATTTTTTACACATTTTGTATAATTTTATGTTGAATGCAAGTAATTTTTTGCAAGTTGCAAAATGCAAGTTATGCTGAAATGATATGCATAAAAGTTATGCTTTTATGTGTGTAAAAAAAAAAAAAGAAAAAGAAAAGAAAGAAAACAACACTGTATCCAACACAAAATGTGTTAATTGTCATCCAATCACATTGCTGCCTACCTCACTCAGCAACTTGTTAAGTAAATTAGCGCCTCTTTTTCACCGGTGGGCGACGTGAATGCGCCAGGTAATGTATTTGGATTTATTTGTTATTAGAAACTATGAAAAATGCCTCTTTTTGTTGTTTGTGAAATTTTTAGAGAGTCAAGGTGCATTTACACAGTTAGTGTCCTCTCCTGCTTACTTTTTACTACAGGGGAGGCGGTGCAGTGATATCTGACGGGACTTTCACAGTTTCTCCTTTATCCCTCTTTTTCATCGGTCAACTTCTTGAATGCTCATATGGTGTATTTGGATATATTTGTTATAAGAAACTATTAAAAAAAGCATCTTTATTTGTCGTTTGTGAAATTTTTAGACAGTCAAGGTGCGTTTACACAGCGACCTCTCGTGCTTAGTGGTACTAGATTTTCAGTTCATATACAAGATATAAATATGTTTAAAATGTCTATGAAATTCAAATGACATGTATATTGACAATGTAAATGTACCTGTCAAGTTTTAATAAATACATATATTTAAAAAAAAATGCTTAGTATTGCATTCATTTTGTTAAACTGATTAAAGCACATCTGACACAAACTTGTGTGACACATTAGTGTCTTAAATATTTTAACACACTGTCTGTGTTAAGAAGAATAACACACTGGATGAGTTAAAACTAACACACAATATGTTGTCCTTAACTAGACACACAGGAGTGTTAAGAAATAACACAGGTTGTGTTGTTTTTAACACATCCTTTTTGAGAGTGTACTAGGACCGTTGCATTTCACCCTGTACATGTTACCATTAGGGTTGGGTACCGAACTCTGTACTTTTAAGGGCACCGACCGAATTACGTCGGTACTTCCGAGTACCGATTCACCAAATTTTGGTACCGGAGAACGCATCTAGTGATATAGACTAGTACTGTGAATAGCAAAAAGACTATTTAAATACTATTTGATTACCAGAAAATACACAACACAGAATTTGTGGGAAATCTTTTCATAGAAATTGAATTAAAAAGAAAAAATAATAATATGGTTGTTTTGATGAATTCAATTAATTAAGTAGCTAGTAGCCTACTATTTACTTGTAAATATTACAGTAAACAAACATCACAGACAATGGCAGACCAAGGCAGCTCTGGCATAATGTCAATAACACTTCTATAAATGACTTACAGTTTCTTTACAATTATTGATGTATCCCTAAAGTACCGAAAAAAGGTACCGTTGGGTACCGGTACCGAATTTCAGGTTAAAATGTGAACGGTACCCTACCCTAGTTACCATTGGGAGATATCATTTAAAAACATGGCGTTAGTTTTCACTGTTACACTGATGATACTCAGAGAGCTGCTTTACAGCAGAATTCAACAAAGACAGACAGAGACAAAGACAGACAGAGAAAACTGATGAGGCATAAGTGCTGTACAAGTAGCTGCTAGTCGATCCAGAACCTGACAGAGCCTCTTCTCTAGCTGTGAAGACCAGCTTCAGTGACTCATATGCGGATAAGTGTTTTCCAGACACTGAAAACTGAAACCCTCAGTCTTGCTAAGCATGACTGCTCATCGTCCTGCTGGGTGAATACTGGATGTGAACATTTCAAGCGAGATGTGAACGTTTCCTTGCAGCTACAAGGTACACGAGGCGTGAAGTTTAACTGTTACAGGAAACCAGTGTTTAATGTACTAATGGAATCTAAGCTACGCCGGATGAAATATCGCTCACACTGATATTAAAGTGAAATTGATAGAGCTACTAGTGGCGCTGGCTAATATGCATTACACAACAGTGTGAGGTGATATCTGTTTCATTAAACAGAAGAACACTCTCAAAGCAGTTCCCTCCCTTGTTTCTCCTTGGAATGTGACTCATTCCTTGGCTGAACAACCTTACGTGGTTATGCGGGTCTGAAACAGATTTACAGTGAACAGGTGACTGAGGTTTGACTGGGCTGAACTGAAGCCTGAGAGACAGTAAGAACAGACACAGAGAGGCTTCAGGGCTCTTCACAGCCATTACTCACACAAACACAGAGGGGACGAGAGAGAAACCGTTTTATATGGGAAAAAAATGTTGAAGATGAAAATCTGAAAAGAAAATTCTCAGTCAAACAAGCTCATTATATGAAAACAAAACTAGCATAACTTCTTAAATTTAGCAGCTGAAATAACTACTGAATGGATTGTGCTGTCAAATGAAACAAGCTATAATATTTGCATGTTTAAGTGCTGGCAAAATGCTGTGAACATGTGTCTTGTACTAACTCATCATCAAACATGGAGAAAATAAGGATATTTAGTTTTTACTAAAAACTTGAGGCTTGAGGCAAATGAGACTTCTCTGTTAAACATCTGAAGAACACCCTCACAAAATAGATAAACACACAATGACTGTGAGATTGTTGTGAAAGTCAACGTTTCCCGATATCAGACTTGACAGGAACAGGTGGGTCTGTATGAGTCTGTCTACTAGGCAGATCTGTGAATCACAAAGACGATGAGATTTACAGCTCTTGTTGTGATGACTCTTGTGTGTATGAAGCTGTAAACTCGTGTTAAACGAGCAGGTCAGGTATTTCACAATAATCTGTCTCACCTCTCTGTGACATGCTCTTCTCTTCTCCCTCTTCAACAATTTTTTTATTATTTCATTTCCTGATGTTTGACCCTCTTCCCTCCATCTTTTCATCAGTCCTCATACCTAAATGAATATGTCTGGCCTAGGAAATTCTTCAAATATTATTAACTCATTTTAGCATTCACAAAACTTGAATGGCCCCCATAATATTTTGTTGTATGAATATCTGAACAAAGAAAGATCAATAAAAAAATGCCTTCTTTTTATCAACAATTGAATGTGGGCAAGTTAAATAAAAAAGCAACATTTTGAACAAAAACCTAACTCATGTTTTTGTCAAAGTCTACATCCGGAACGCATTCAGAACGATGATCAAAACATCGATGCAGTAGATGGAGCTCATCAACACCCCCCAAAGCTTCACAGTCCTATAGCTCTACGCAGTTTTGATTTCTGTTGTTTAATGTTTGATGAACGCATTATTTTAGATGTGCATAAGCAATGCTTCTATCGCTTGTTTCTGCTTCTTCTTCGCCTGTGTTTTGATCCAGAGATTCTGTACTCTTTAAGAAGATGCGTAATAGCGTTCCCTACCCTACCGTATAACAGTGAAAACATGGACTGTCTGAAAATTACGTTAATAGGCCTTTTTCACTGAAGTTAGAATGCACATCCGGTTCAGCGTTTGTTGTTGAAAGCCACTTCAAGGTGTCACTGCAGCGTCCCTCATTGTGCAAATAATAAGCAGCGACAACCATATTTGAGTTTTCATGCATTTCCAAGCAAGGACTGAGAAAGGGAAAGTGGGGAAGCATTGTATCATAAAAGATGGAAAATTCTGTCAATGGCGGGGAAAGAGTTAAAAATGTGTTAAAGATTTTGTAAGCATATTGTTAGTTGTGCTTAGAGTCAATTGTTGTATTTGTGATAACACAATGAAACATGCCAAATTGTGCGGATATCATTTTTGTCAGACTGTCATACAAAGAAATTATGAATAAGAGAAAAACAATGACATAAATAATAACTCTGTGTCAATGATAATAGTCAGTGTAAGCTTTTTCCTGTGAGCTTTTTGTTTTTCTATGCCTTTTTTTCCATTGTAAAATAAAACATAGCTGTAGTTTGCCTTTTTTGCCAAATAATTTTGTCAGATAAATACCTTAAGTTTAGTGTTTTGTACTTTCCTCATATTTAAAATATATATAATATTTTCCTTATTTTGATATTTTAATCAAACTTGTAGGCTTATGTTAACAGATGCTTTAGATGTTTTTTTTTCAGGATCTTTTGATAAATAGAAAGTTAAAAATTTTAAAAAGCATTTATTGAAATAGATTTTTTGCCAGTACTACCTCTTTTTAAATAAAAACAAATGACCCCACACTTTTAAAAGGTGGATATATATTATAAAACACATAGTTCTGACTTTAAATTCTGATTGGATGAACCCCATTTAATATTTTTAATAAAACTTAATAAAAATACCCGGTTGAGTTCTATATTAATGCATGAATTTCTGACGTTGCTCGTAACAGCAAACGTGCTCAACAACCGTTTCACGTTGAGCCCTACAACACTCTTAATAACAAGTTATTCCTCTTGTTTGGGACACGTCCCACACTATATTTTCACATTCCTCCATGTTTCTTTGTCATACTCGTGTAAATGACAAAGATAATCTGCCTCATCATATCCTCCTAAATTATATTTACCGCAGTATATACAGCAGGATCTCTACTGTTTGACACTGCTATTATAACATCATACCATCCAGCCCTACTGTACTATTCATTTGTCAGGGTTATTCCTCTTCGTCATGAGCGATGAGTGTAATTTGTGAATGTGTGCAGCTTCTCATCCTTCAGTCAAACACACTTTTATCATCAGCCTCTTTGAGATAAAGACAGTTTGGACACTTCAATAGAAACCTAGAGAAAGGAAATGTGCAGATGAGGACTGTTTTGCATACAAACAGTGCCAATGTTGTAACGGCACTTCTTTGAGCCCATAAAGGGCGTCTCCCCACCCCCCCACAATGCACCTCTAACCTCAGAGGAGGCCACACCCCCACATCCTGAAACAACAGTGGGAGAGTAAAAGGGCATTACTAAAAAAGAAAAACAGTGCTACATCATATAATAAAGTCCTCTGAGAGTGTTTATTCTCTTTCAAAAGGGCCCCTGAACTCCGGCCCTTCCCACAATGCCATCTCCTGGGGCACACGGCGCTGGTACACAGCTGGTGAGGCCCTGCAATACTCTCAAAAATAAAAGGGTTTTTCGCAGCAATGCCACAGAAGAACCATTCAGTGAACAGTTCCCAAAATAAATTTATTTTCTTTGTGTGAAGAACCTTTTTCATTATAAAGAACCTAATGGATGTTATAGGTTCTTCATGGAACCATAAATGCAAATAAAAATCATTTATTTTTTATGAGTGAATGGTAAAGCCATATACTTTCTGCCATTCTAGAACGTTCCCAGCATCCATCTGAGCGAGCCACACAGTCAAAGAGCAGGAAGGTGCAGAGTTGTCACTTGGAATGTTCCAATCCAGCCAAAACAATGCTTTGGATGACTAAAGTAAACCGGTAGAAGTGTGAAGTTGTTTCCTTTGTACTTTCCATAGTTGTTTCCATTGTACTTTCCATACAGTAGAACAGGGGTGTCCAAACTCGGCCCTGGAGGGCCACTGTCCTGTAGAGTTTAGCTTCAACTTGCCTCAACCACTTGCCTGGAAGTTTCTAGTATGCCCAAGACATTGATTAGCTTGTTCAGGTGTGTTTAATTGGGGTTGGAGCTAAACTTTGCAGGACAGTGGCCCTCCAGGAGCAGGATTAGACCCCCTGCACTAGAACCACAAGATTCCTGATATTTGGCTTCCACATACACACATGACGCTGGAATTATCCAGTGTTTTTCTGGCTTAGTTGTAGCTTATCACTTTTACAATCACTGCCACCATAAGTCCTCCCACACATCCTGTAACCTTGACCTTAAAGGTCAAAGATTGTGGTCTTGTTAATTGAAGGCCAGTGTCAAATGAAACCAAGTCTGTTGCAATCTAACAGAAAACAAACATTGAAACGAAAGGAGCAAATCTGTGATGCAGTGGTATCGGTACACGCAAATAACAGGAATAAAGAGCAACTGAATACACCTTTACTGCACTGGGAGAATAAAAGCGCTTTTTTCTGTTCACATGCAATCAAATATGCTAGCATATCTGAACTACAGTAAAGCTTCATCAGCCATGTTAAATTTATGATGTTATAAATAGCACAATGACATAAACAGAGGAAAGTCATAGAATTATGGGTAAGGGTCAATGATTATCAACCATGGTGGTTTGGATATAACATTATACCCTGAATGATTCAAAATTGATTTAAAAATCTCTTCACTTAAGTGGACACCAGAACCAGTGGGTTCAACATACAAGCTCCCATTTCAGATATGAAATGCAGTCTGCTAACAGTCGACCGCTGCGTGTTTCTGAACTCCCCGCTGAGTTTCACACTGTGATGTATCAGGCAGTGCAACGATTTCATCAAAGTCAATTATAGAGTAGTAATAAAATTATGAAATGGACTGGAGTCAGCCAGCGGGTTGCTGAAAGAAAAGTCATGCGCTAGAGAATCACATGTAAAACAGAAGTTAAAGAACTAAAAGATGTGTACTAAACTAAAAGTGTACAGTACTAAATAATATCTTGGTAATGAGAGTACATTTTAGCCTTGCCCTTCCACCTCAAACAATGACAGTGGCCATTACTTGAAGTGAGCACATGTCTCGTGTGGCACTGCCCCTGTGAAGACAGTGTAATTAACCAAGGCCGGGCTGGAGCTGCATTATTAAATGCCCACGCAAAGCTGTCTCGTCAAACTCTTTGTTCTGGAGCGGGTCTGTGTGCGCGGGGAGTATAGAAGAGGTATAAAAGAACTCACAGGGTTAAGTTGGATGGCAGCCACTGAGGGTGTAACCTGATAAAAATGTCCCACTCTGTGTTTTTTTGTCTCAATCTGCCTGTTCCTCTTTCTCTTTCCATCTCCTATCACTCTCGCTTCAAGACTGAAAGACGTTCTCAGGATCTTTGCTGCCTCTCAACCAACAAACTCACTCTCTCTCTGCCTGAGCAGTCTGGAATTGGGCCAGGGAAGCGTGGGAGTTGTAGAATGTCTTGTTGCTCAAAGCTTTAATCTTGCCTCTAAAAGAGAGAGTGAGAAAGGGGAGAGGAGGGGGATACTCCCCTCCTGTGCTGGGCCAGCTGCTCTCTCTTTGAGTGGTCCTCCTTCACTAGCGGATCCAAAGCATCATTAATACTCTCCCTCAGCCAAACGTGCCACCAGGAAGATTCCCTTATTGTACACCAAACCCCCTTGACACTGTATGTGAGTGTGTTTGGGAGCTTGTCATTCAGTTAAAGATAAAAGATGCCTTACCTTACAGCACATGAAAAACAACATAAAAACAGCATTCATTTAACTTCTGTAATGTTATGTATTTCCATTTTTTTTTAAATAAATCAGAATTTGACTAGACCATCAAAGTTAAGGCTGCTATCACATTACTAAAATCATTTTTAAGCAGCTACAGTAGATACATGTGGCTATGCTATGTTGTAAATATATAGTCATGTTTGAAGGTATATAGGGTTTGTAATGAACTTTTTCCTCAACTTCCACAAGTGTTGTATTTTTTAATGTAAAACTATGTGAGTGACGCTGTGATGTGGCATGATTTTTAACAGCCGAAGTCATAGAAAACAGCGTGTTTGAAATTTAAAGACTGTGGCATTTCTCTCAGACTGTGTGTGACCGTCTTTATGTGTTGTTTTGCTAATGTTTGAGACTCCTTTTAGGGGAAGAACTCTGATAGCTATGCCATGCAAAGTGATAGAAAATAATTTCTGAATTATAACCCGGCAAATAGGCTTGTGTGTTGATATAGGTTACCCGGCACAGTGGATTTTCACCAGCATTTGGCGGGTTGGCGGGGGTTCATTTCAAACCCTGGATAAAGGTATAGATAGAACGAGAGAATGACGGACGGACGGACAGATAGACAGACTCAACTTCCTGTTGGGTGTTGCCCAATTAAATCAAAAGCCAAATCTTCCAAATTGTGTCCAATATGTCCAAAATCTCTTTTCTCAAGTGCGTATGCATGTTTCCCTAAATGTGTGTGTGCAAATTACACATTCCAACATAAACTCACCCTCATCATCTTCTTCCTCATTGTTCTGTCTCCTCTTTTTTCTGGACTTTGAATTCTTCTTGTTTTTTATGTCCTGCTGCTCCATGATGTGCTGAAGTACTGTCAGATACAAGAAACTGTTAATTTTGAACACTCATATGCTCCAACAGTCTGTCTGAACAATACTTGACTTTATTGTTCCACGACCTGTGTGACGTTTAACCTGCTGCAACCCCAGCGTTTTATTTTTCTCTCCTCCACAGCATTATATCCTGTTTGGGTAGGCACAATGCCATAATAATTTTAGAAGTGTAACCAATATCAACCGCGCTCTGTTTGTATGTATATGAGTGTTTCAGGTTTTGAATCCATATGGGACAGCCTAAAACATAAACACTCCCCTGTGTGTGTCCTTTCCCTGTCCTACAAACAAAAACACTGGACTATCCAAGACATACACTGGCCTCAAAGTATTTGGACTTTTAAGCCACACTTACAAATGTATGAATTTCATTACATTAGATATAAAATATCAAACCAAGTTGTATTTATCTTAAAAAAAAAAAAAGAAACCTACTTTTCTTATCATTATTGGGCTCAAGGTGTCGTTGGATGTAGCCTTCCAAATAGCGTCTAAATTTGGGCGAGGGCGAGAAGAACGCTAAGCTGATGGCCATCAACTCCCAGCCCCCCTCCAAGCTTCTCAAACTCAAGTTATCGGTGGTCTGCCGCACCAGCTGCACATACAGCTCGTCCCTCAAACCTTGCATCCCCCAGCACTTCGTGACCACCTGAAGGGCCACGTGGCGTTTGTCCAATCTGGCCGGCCTGTCGCCCATGTAGGCCTGGACCAGCTTGAACATCTCGCAGGCTTCCTTCTTGACAGTGCGGTCGCTGGTGATCAGCATGGGTTTCTTAATGGAGCCTCGGTTCCACGACAGCATATTAGCGATGGAGACGCGCCGGCGAAACAGGCCTTGCGTGTGCTGGTTAAGGTTCTTGCTGGCCCAGTCCTCCATGTTGGCGTCAGGTGTAGGTTTGCAGAGGGTGGTGTATGGGTACTGGTAACCCGAACCCGTGCTGGCATGAGGAGGAGGGGGACTGTTATTGTTGTTTTTATAAGTGAGATGGGCAGTTCCACGACCCTCTCTGTCATGGTCATCCTGGGGCGAGACGTCCTGCTGAGTTTTGGATTCCAGTGTTCCTGTCTGGAGACAAAAAAGAAGAGATTGAGAAACAAAAAGATATCAGTACGGATGCAGCTGTTCTGGCATTTATTTGCATCATCACGACTGCCGCAGGAGCTTGAATCTGAGTGTGTGCGTTGCATAGATTGCAGCCGATTGGCTTACTCACTCTCCCTGCAGAAACCTGGAAACGCTTTTTGTCATGGATTACACTCGCTGCCTAAATAGGTGACCCAATATGGAAATCACATCCCAACATCAAACATTACTGCCTCCCCTCTTCTCCTCTCTCTCTTCCTTTCTCCCTATCTCCTAACTCATTAATGCTCCAAAAACCCCTGTCCGACTTCTACACTGAAAAAAAAAAAATTTTACAACTTGCTAAAAAGGTCCACTCAGTATTTTTCTCTCATTTAAAAATGTTCATGTGCATATATAAATGAATAGTACTATCTTTAAAGTCACGATGAAACGGAATTAGCGACAGATCTTTTCTTCTATATTGTTACATACATCCAAGTGTAACAGATTTGGTTCTATTCATCGGCTGTTGATTTGATTTTGAGATACTGGCGGTGCATTCAAAAATCAATGCAAGCTTGCAGTCGATTGTGTTTAAGTGGACTATAAGCTGTTTTATTTAAAGGTCGGTCACCTCATGGGGGCAGCCATTTTGAAATCACATGACCAGATATACTCAATAAATCATGATAGCTGATATCCAATCGGTAATGTATGGAAGCTTGTTTCCGCCACAGAATAAAAAATAAAAAAGGTAATTGTTACTTTTTATCTCACAATTCTGACTTTTTTCTTACAATTGCAAGTTTACATCTCACAATTCTGAATTTTCTTTTCACAATTGTGTGATATAAACTCACAATTGTGAGATAAAAAGTCGCAATTCCCTTTTAAAATATTTTATTTTGTGGCAGAAACTAGCTTCCATAGTAATGGGATACTCATAGTCTACTAGTGAATTAGTCGTTCACTGAATAAATTGATCATGGCTGACTGCGAAAGATTGTGGATGTGATCGTATCACATTGTGCTGCAGTTTCACGGTCACTGTGGACAGACAAATTGTTTGTCACTGGGCCCTTGTTCTGTTGTGACTGGTTAGGACATGGAATAAGTCCAGGATGACTGCCAACGGCAGTGAAAATCTATAAAAACATCAAAATATACATGAGAAATGTAAGATCTTTGATTCTTTAGTATTCCAACAGTGGCAGCCAAAACATATGATACAACCAGACACAATCATGCTGACATTATTATGGTTACAAAAAGAGTCAATGAGAGATGACAGGTTATGATGTCATCTGTATAAGCAGTGGCATACATATCCAGCACTTTACATTTGCGATATATTCCCGTAACATTTCCTTTCCTGCCTTGGCGCCCCTTGGCATTACGTCAATGTGACACTGTGCCCTAAGTGATACAGATTTAACAATGTGGTCTGGTCATATTAAATTGTAAGAATGGAGCGTTTCTCCATGCGTCTGGACATTAGTGGGGTTCTACCTCAATTAAGATGTAATAAGCTTGCTTTGAACCAAATCACAGAGTCAATGTTTCCAACCTCACTACTCTGCCTTTACATTTATTTGTAAATCAGATGTGAGAGTTTGAGAGAGAGACAAAGAGTTAATGAGACAAAGTTAATGAGGCATGTAAAGGCAAAAAAAAAATCTGCAGGGCCAGCAGACATATAGAGGAGGCTGAATACTGTAGGTAAAATGGAAATTAAATCTTGAAAAATAACAAAATTAAAAAAAGATAAAAAACTAAATTATCATTATCCATTCACAAAGACTAACATAGGACTACCTACATAATGCTTAAGAAAACGGTCATTTTGATTAGATTATTTTAATCGTTTATGATCATTTGATTGATGGCAACCCTCTCTTGGTGTATTAAGATCCATAATATTAACTCCACCAGCTCATGCTCCCCAGGAGAAGCCAAACCACATGTGGAGCACTACACTAATGACAAATGGAACTGTCAGCACACACATCGAAACACATTACCTAAATGTGCCAAATCACAATGAGCTGTAAGAGCAGACTGTCTTGTACAACCACAACACCTGGCTGAGTGAATGAGGGGACTAGCCTGGTCTCTGTTTTCCTTTCTCAATTATTCTGCAAATAGCACCAGGGCTTGTATTTCTGTTATGTTTTAAAACAGACAGGTTGTTTCTGGTGGAGCACAGACTAAAGGTTAATTTATGTTCCAGTTTTTCCAGCACTTGTGTGGGAATGACTTCATGAACAGCATTAACACACACGCTAATGCTACTGAATGCAGAGCCCAGATCCAAAACACTTAATCTCTATTTCAAACCCTGCTGAGATGCACTGCAGTCAAATCCCTACATAGACAGCTGCCTTCTTAAAGGCACAATGAAATCAAAATAAACCATTCTTATTTTTATGGAATATTGCATTACCGTTAAAGAACACAACACAATTCCTGTAGAATTCAACCAATCAGATGACGACTTCAAAACTCCTGAAGTGTTTCCAGAAAAGTGTGCCATATGCATCAGATGTTGAGCCAGCGGTCCATGGGCACGACGTCTGAGGCTGAGACTAGGGGTGGGCTAGGTAACTTTGCTTTCCATTTATTACTTTAAAAGAACACGCTGACTTTTTTGGACTTTAGCTTATTCACCGTATCCCCTAGAGTTAAGATAAGTCCATACATACTGTTTTTATCTCCGTGCGTGCCATAACTCTGTCTGACGCACCCACCGATAGCCTAGCTTAGCACAAAGACTGGAGGTAAACGGCTCCAGCTAGCTTTAAGAGCTAATGCACGGATCCAATATAATGATACTCATTCGATTTCTTTCTCAGCTGCTTATGATTACGTCAGACATAACCAAATGTGTTTATGAGCAAGACTAAACGTGTGCAAATTCTAAATTTTCATGCAATTAATCTTGCAATTAATCCACAAATCACATGCGTGCCGAACCGTGGGGCCTAGTCCATACAGATCAACTACGATTCGTTTAACCTCTGCCAACTTTTAAGGTCTGTTCATAATGACAGCGATAAAAGTCCCTCCACTGTTTGCTAGTAAGTGTTCTTGCTTGACTTCAAATGTATCATAAAGCAGATTTCATGAGTTCCACTGCCTGCAGTGTCAGTAGCTGCAGTATTGTGTCATTGACTGTGTATTTACACTGCTCAAGTAGGATATCTGCCTTTATTATGACCAATATCCGTTATCCACATAAAACACACTCTCCATACAGTCATCTATGAACACAGCCTGAAAAAGTAATTTGGTTCTCAAGCTCTACACTGACCTACTTGCTACCCGATTCCCATATGTACATCCCACACAAACAAACAAACACACACACACACACACACACACACACTTCAGATATTCTTTTACTTTTGACACTTTTACATCTCTCTGTCATCAATCCACTAAAGGCTACACTCACCGGTTTCATAACCTTGCATTTTCTCCTTAATCTCTTTCTTGAGAAAAACAACCACTGGCCTTTGTACAGTCCTCTTAATCTAAGCACAACACACACACACACACACACACAGAAAAAGTAAATCTCCTTAAAATGTAACATTCACACCCTCTTCAGCTCAGGAAACCCCAAGCCTCACCATCTACAACAACCGGATAGGAAGCGTTGTTTTGCTTTACCACTCCATAAGACACAGTGGGACCCTTAAGTGTGAGAAGTAATACAAGATAGAAGGGTAATCAAAAGAAAAAAAATAGAGGAAAAGGGAACCAGCCAGATTACCTCACTGAACCGACCATAACAACATTTCCAGACTTAAACACTCAAGCAGACTTAAACACTGGACAGCTGCGAAAAGTGTTTGTACCTGTGAGGGTGACCTGGGCGGTTCTGGAGAGGACAAGCTGGTCTGTGATGTTCCGCTCTTCTCCAGCGAATCCACTTTCTCGTATGTCCTCTTTTGCCGGCTTCCGAGCCCATCTGTCACCAGTGGCGACAGCAGCACGTCACCATGGTTGTTGCCCCCGCCCCTATACAGTGATCGGTTACTTGATGTCACATCCTCCCTTGATCCACACCCTCTCGTGCCCATCTTCAATGAACTGACTGGGGAGCGGGCAGTACTCCCAGAAGCCTCTGATCCCATCTCAGTGTCCAGACTAGCCTTGCTGCCATGAAGTGCATTGGAACGGTTCACCACCGCCCTCATTTCTGCCATCAGCTTCTCATTCAATGCGCTTAACTCACCACTGCTGCCCACCGACCCGGGCCGACCAGACCCAGTACCCAGAGCTGCACGCCGACGGTTTTTCCTTCTCAGACTTGGGGATGGCCCAGTGGAGTAGCCAGAATCTTGGTACGTGACGGCAACAGGGCCTGGGTACTCCTGAGAGGCCAGGCTGCTTTGACGGCTATGGCGAGGCTCTAACAGCCTCCATGACTGCTTCTTCTCCAGAGAGATTTCTTTCTTAATCTGGGCAGAGACTGGAGACTGGGGCTGGATTTGAGGGCTGGCTGGATTTGAAGGACCCTCGATGGGATTAGACATCTGGGGCTGGTGCTTGGATGCAGCTGAATCCACATTCACCATGTGTTTGATGCACTCCCGGCCGGCAGGACTGTACTCACTAGCTGAGGAACTGCAGATCTGTTTGGAATGGGGGAACTGGAGGAGTTTAGGAGGCTGAGGTCCTCTCGGCAGGCTGTGACTGGTGGGGTAGGGACCTCTGTGTAAGTGGTGCGCCCCCTCTACTTCCATTTCCACTGGGGGTTCATCGTAAATGGGGGGATCCAAAGGTGGAGGTTCATCATAGATGGGTGCTGAGGGTGTAGCTCCATATTGAGGGGAGGAGGGGCGGGGTGTACCTGCACCAGAGCGCTGGTGGGCAGAGCAAGTGGAAGTGCTAGAAGTGGGCAAAACCAGACAGAAGTTGGCATCCCCCTTTTTGGGGTGGTAACCCTGCTTGGAGTCTCCAGGTAGGGCCATTTTGTTGAGCAGACCAGTTCTGTCAAGTTGTGCTGGTTTGGGTGAAGTGCTAGTGTTGTTGGGGTTGTGGTGGAGAAGGTGGTGGGCAGTAGCTGGTCCCAGAGACTGGTTTCTTCCTATGCTGTTAACTTTCACCAACATGGCAGCCTTGGATCCAGGAGCAGGCTGCCATCTTTGAGCGAAGTCCCTGAAACACAAAAAGAGGTTACTGTCAACACATACTGTGTTGTTCTCTACTGCCTAGAGCTGCCTTTAAATACAGCATTCTAACTAAAATGGAACCTTGTTAGTGACTGATTTGAAATGCTCTACATTAGTTTTGTAGTCAAGACCAGCTCCTTTAGGTCTGAGTCAAGACCAAGACCAGTAGAGGGTCGAGCTTGAGTCAAAACCGGGACCACATGCTCTCAAGTCCATGACAGGACCATGAAAATATGGTCTTGATCTTGGTCCAAGTTCTTAAATACAAAACTGCTCTAGGCAGCAAAATAGTTCTCTTCACATTAAATACAAGGGAGACTCAACTTGCAATTGATTCCAAAAGAGTTTGATGATAAGATCCTGCTAACAACTAAAAATATATGGCACAAACAGATATTTGGAAAAGTAGTGCAACTGAACCATATTTATCAAAACATTTAAAAAATAATCAACATTTGAATGTGCATAAACCAAAAAATCCAATTATACAATTATACAATTCCATTCATTTGTAATATGTTGAAGTTATAAACATTTATCTAGTATACTAGTATTCTTGCTGTGGAGCATAACATCTGGCAATATCCTGTGGGTATTTGAGAGCTAAACATGAAACGCTCTGTAAATCTATCCATATCTAAGAGAGAGGAATATGTGGTTGCGATGCCAAGGCTGGCATAGTACTTCTTTCTTATTTTCTTTCAAAGAATATCTCATACATGCAAATACAAAACAATAAAACAATGTGCTTAGCCTTCAGTAAAAAAAGGGTAAGCGATAACAATTTTAGTATTTACTAGTCTGAGGATATTATTTTAGTATTAGAGAGCTGCTTGTAACAATCAAAGCACAAACAATGTGCAGACACACACACACACACACTATCCAGGCCACTGCAGTGGAGTGTGTAGGAGAAACACAACAGGAAAGGTTGAACAGACAGTTTGTTCCAGCAGAGTTGAAAAACAGGAATCCACAATGGACTGCTATAGTGACGCTATCAAAATGTTACAACAACATTACCAGAGCATTGTAACAGCACTATAAAAACCTCATCATGTAACACAGTTACATTCACTTTTCTCTTACCTACACATGCAGAACAAATGTAACACAATTTCTGCATGAAAGAGTCACACACACACACTTTGAAGTTTACATTTGGTGTGTACACTTACATAAAAGTACACATGAACACAATGAGTTATATGTATACAGTTTATGTGTGTTTGTGTATGTTTAAACACACAAACCACATGTGTTCCTTTGCACAAGCATAAATGGCTGTCAAACGCACATGTTCCTGCAAATGCAGAGAAACCCTTGAAATTCCAAAGCAGCCTGTAGAATACAGCACACACACCATGATACAGCCATAAACATACTGCACGCAAACACATAAGAACGCAAAAATCAACATTAGCTGATCTTTGTTTGGGCTGATTACCAGTGTAAACCACCTTCAGACCTTAGACCACTAATCCAGATTATAGTGTTGCTCTGTGTGTACATGCTAATCTGAACTCTGCCAGACTTGCAGTTTCCTTCCCACCACTCGCCCATCAAGTACATTTCACTCAGACGTTGGTGCCCAATCACACACACTACAACTGAAACAATAAACAACTCAATCGGATCAGTTTAAGAACTTCTAACCACTTTATATAAGCACTGCTAATCAAACTACACAACACACAGTCTCATGTAACTTGTTCACACCAAGGTGACAACTTTTCACATTACAAGAAACGAACCATTTAAATCCAAATATGAGCAAAATTATATTCTCAATACAATTGACTTCAAGATACACCTGTTGCACAACTATCTAAACCCACCTGGGACAGTGATGCATAGCATATGTTTGAGCGTGCAGTCAGCAAACATACTTACCCATGGCATACCCAAAGGTGGCACGGCAATCTGTAAGGGTGCTTGGGGTGACTGAGAATTGTAGAGGACACCTCCCTCAGCTGGAAACGCAGAAAAAAACAGCCAAATCGAGGAGAAGAAGCAAGTGCCCGCTGCTCTAAACGTCTATTTTTAGCTAATCGAGCTCTTTCTGCAATCCTGCAGGTTATCAACTTCGGCTCAAATTCTTACCATCATCCTGTGATCGTTTAATTATGGAGTGGTACGGAGAGGGACAGCAAGAGAGAGCGAGGGAGGAAAGGAGGAAGGGAGGGTGAGAAGGACAAGGAGAGAGGGAGGGAGGGAGGGAGGGGGAAGGCGGCTACTTTCGGCCCTCCTCTGGGTTACAGTAGCAGGAATGCGAGTCTTGCCATCGTAACACACACTTACACACATTAAACTTGGATTGCCACTCCCATGGACCGTTCTCAATCTCGACTCGATCAGATCAGAATCTCGGAGTGTGAAACAATACATCTTCAGCTCCCTGAGAGGCTTGTATTAACTAAAGAATCACTTCAATGCTTCAATACAGTCCTCAAGTTCTCGTCTACTCTGAGCTCATTTATAAAAACACACTCTTTGTTTTATTCAAGTGGCTGTCTACCTCTTGATCAGAATCTTTTTAGCCCAAACGTCTCTCTGTTTCTCTGTCCGCTGTGGTCTTTCCCACCCATTGTGTCTACTGTCTCATGGCCAAATGTCAATGATCTATTCACAGTGTTGAGTAAATACAATGTCGCAGGCTTGTAAATAATCTCAACACAAAGAACAAAACAAATCATTCTATTCTGTCTCAGTCAATAAAGTTTCTTGGCATAAATGTTAGGATAAAGTTATGTTACATTGGGATTGTATGCCCTAACAATTTTTTGTTGTGAACAGTAATGGGCAGTCATTTTTTTTTAAATATAATGTTACATTTCCTTGATTGTTATCAGTCTTTCGTTACTCTGGCCCTGTTTACACCTGATATTAATCTAAAGGAGGGTCTCTTATTTACACACATCATAAAGTGCCATATGTTTGCTTCCAAATATACATAAATCTTAATGTGGTGGTGGTTTTAGTCGAGTAATACTGTAAAAAACTGTAATATTGTAAAATAGTATTACAATTTAAAATAGCTGTTTTGTATTTGAATATATATTAAATGCAATTTATTCCTAAGTCAGCTGAATTTTCAGCATCATTACTCCAGTCTTCAGTGTCACATGATCCTTCAGAAATCATTCTAATATGATGATTTGCCTTCCAAGAAACATTTCTTATTATTGTCGATGTTAAAAACAGTTGTGATGCTTAATTTTTATGGAAACCCTGATTTTTTTGATAAATAGAAAGTTTAAAAGAACAGCATATGTTTGAAGTAGAAATCTTTTTTTATCAATAAAAAAATCTGGATCAATTTAATGCACAACAACTTCTTACTTCGATTTCTTACATGCTCTTATCAGGTGTAAAAAGGGAATCTTTCATTTGTTCTTTGCACGCTCTTATTTAAATAAGCTGAAAGGCATAGTTTTCAGCATGTATTCGTGACTTAAGCTGTGATTATTACCGACTACATCAGCTCATTTATCTTCAGATGGGTGAATGCGTCTGTGATGACCGGGTGTTAAGGTTCTCACACACAGTCATTCACAAACCCATCCACAAAAGACTCCCAACATCTTGGCGAGTGCAGAACATGCTGATTGTGTTATTTGCACTGAACACAAAGGGATGCTGAGAGAGGCTGGACAGGGGGCCGGAGTGCAGAACGGGGGTGTCCTGAGGGAGTGCATGTTGGAAAAGTTCAAAGGGCGTTTCTCCAACAGCATAAACAGGAAATACCAGCGCAGCGTTCACACTGAGCGAAACCGAGAGAGTAATGCGTGTGCTGTGTTATAGTGATGGAGGAAACTCAAACGAAAGCACGCGCTGCTCTTTCCCTCTATGACGGTCTCGAATACCAATAAGGTCTAATATGCCTGAAGATCTAGTATTCTTATTCATCTCAATGGCACTTAATGGCCCGCGGAAGTATTTAACCCGGGTTTTTTATTTTTTCAGCCAATCATCTAAGATGTAAATGTCATGTTACTTATCACTATATTAAAACTCAATGCAGGAGACAGGAACAAACTATATGTCAAATTTTTAAGAGCCCTAAATAAATATTGTTTGCAAAAACGGCATTTAGTCAGAATACATGGCTACTTTTGAAAGGCTGTTAAAGAAGAATGGATGCATTTTTATTGTGTAGTAACAGCATCTACCAGCAGGGGATAATTGGGCCATCTTAACCAGCCAAACTTTGACCCCTTGATACCACATATCAGTTAAAATATATTTGAGATTTTCTTAACCCTTAAAGCATTATCAGAATCAATCAATCAATCAATCAATCAATGGCATGCCATATATTTCTATGATATACAGCTCGGAAAAAATTAAGAGACCACTTAACATTGAGAAATCGGTCTATCTATGATCTCTCTATTACTTTTTAGTGAAGAGAAATAATGGCAACTTTGTATAGATAGCATTGCTTATGGAACATACATTTCTTTTCTGATAATGTGAGCACAGCCAATATGAGGTCAGAAAAATATGAGTTTAACCTCTCAGTAGAGCTAAGAAGCTAATGAATAAACACACAGAGATCCTGAGTGGGCGGGTGTGAGGGGGCAAGCCAGTCATATGTGCCTTTGTTCTTGAAACTACATATCTCCCACTCGCTGCAATGCTGTTGTGCTCTTATGGATAAACAACATGCAGTGTTTCATAGGGTTCCAACATCTCCTTGTCCACCTCCCTCACATATGCATTTAAACCACTGTCCAGTATATATGGTTCTTGCTTTCATACTTCATGCATACAACTAAAGCCATCCTAAATCACATGTAAGCTGACTGAGGAAATGTTTACATAAGCGGACAGTAAATATGTTAGTTTTATGACATCTAATTAAACTATCACAATGTATGTGTTTTTTACTGAATATTGCACTGAGATACAGTACAACAGCATAATTGTGAAAATGGACAGTGATTTTGTTTATTTTTGCTCTGCCAACCGAACAGTAGCAAAAAGTACCAGCGGATTAAACACCAGAACTATTAGAACACCATAAAAAGTACTAGGAGACTAAATAGCAGTTTTACTGCCAACACCTGAGATACAAAAGTAGTTCTGCAAATTACAATTAATTCTAGTAAATTTCTTCCTAATCTGTTCTTTTTCTCCCATAGTTGTTACGAACTCAAAAGGTTGAGGATCCAAATGCAGCTTTATTAGAGGGACAATCCAGATACGTAATCCAAAGTACAGGCAACAGGTCAAAACACAGGCAGGCAGTCCAAACAAACAAACACACAAGGCTGGAAACAAAGGCAAATGGGTAATCCAAAGACAGGCAAGAAATCCAAAAACCAAGAGACATGAACCAGGAAAATGCTCAGAGATGCAGTGCAACAACATACAAGACTTCGCAGTGAATGACAGGGTGAACAGGCACAGGTAAATGAGACCCAGGTGTAAACAATGAGTGCTGATGAGTCCGGGCAAAGGATAATGGGTAATGTAGTTCTTGATGGAGTGACAGTCCGGGGTGGAGTGCCCTCTGGTGGTAATCACGGGCACTCTCACTGGTGAATCATGACAATAGTAACTAATCGGTGTGTCATTTTTAATTTAATCTCATTTACATGAGCCATACGAATTCAGTAGCACCGGTTCAATAGAAGTGTTGAATCAGTGAATAACACTGATTATCTCTTCATCACAGCACCTGTTAGTGGGTGGGATATATTAGGCAGCAAGTGAACATTTTGTCCTCAAAGTTGAT
Organism: Rhinogobio ventralis; assembly: GCA_039654625.1. NCBI lineage: Eukaryota > Metazoa > Chordata > Actinopteri > Cypriniformes > Gobionidae > Rhinogobio > Rhinogobio ventralis. Next base: position 24,869,462 of record CM077203.1, on the reverse strand, counting down.
GTGTTAGAAGCAGGAAAAATGGGCAAGTGTAAGGATTTGAGCGAGTTTGACAAGGGCCAAATTGTGATGGCTAGACGACTGGGTCAGAGCATCTCCAAAACTGCAGCTCTTGTGGGGTGTTCCCGGTCTACAGTGGTCAGTATCTGTCAAAAGTGGTCTAAGGAAGGAACAGTGGTGAACTGGGGACAGGGTCATGGGCGGCCAAGGCTCATTGATGCACATGGGGAGCGAAGGCTGTCCTGTGTGGTCCGATCAAACAGACGAGCTACTGTAGCTCAAATTGCTCAAGAAGTTAATGCTGGTTCTGATAGAAAGGTGTCAGAATACACAGTGCATCGCAGTTTGTTGCGTATGGGGCTGTATAGACCAGTCAGTGTGCCCATGCTGACCCCTGTCCACCACCGAAAGTGCCAACAGTGGGCACGTGAGCATCAGAACTGGACCACAGAGCAATGGAAGAAGGTGGCCTGGTCTGATGAATCATGTTTTCTTTTACATCACATGGATTGCCGGGTGTGTGTGTGTCACTGGGGAATACATGGCACCAGGATGCACTATGGGAAGGAGACAAGCCGGCGGAGGCAGTGTGATGCTTTGGGCAATGTTCTGCTGGGAAACCTTGGGTCCTGCTATCCATGTGGATGTTACTTTGACATGTACCACCTACCTAAGACCATGTACACCCTTTAATGGAAACGGTATTCCCTGGTGGCTGTGGTCTCTTTCAGCAGGATAATGCACCCTGCCACAAAGCAAAAATGGTTCAGGAATGGTTTGAGGAGCACAACAACATGTTTGAGGAGTTGACTTGGCCTCCAAATTCCCCAGATCTCAATCCAGTCGAGCATGGATGTGCTGAACAAACAAGTACGATCCATGGAGGCCCCACCTTGCAACTTACAGGACTTAAAGGATCTGCTGCTAACATCTTGGTGCCAGATACCACAGCACAACTTCAGGGGTCTAGTGGAGTCCATGCCTCGACGGGTCAGGACTGTTTTGGCAGCAAATGGGGACCAACACAACATTAGGAAGGTGGTCATTATGTTATGCCTGATCAGTGTATCATTGGATAGTTATACATTAAACACTATACTGTTCATTTAAAGGGATAGTTCACCCTAAAATTAAAATTCTGTCATCATTTACTCACCATCATCTAAGTGCAAATATTCTTTCTTCTATGGAACATAAAATATATTTTGAAGAACATTGGGAACCAAACAGCATTAGAGCCCATTGAAAAAACACACTCAAAAAGTAGCTCATAGCAGCGCTAGCCTCTTTTTCAGAAACGTATATCTTGAAGTTAAACTAAATTATGTTTTGCATGTAGCTTGACAAGTTAGTTTCAAACTATACTGAGAAGCTTCTAGAAGAGAAGCTGCGAAGCACAGACAAATCAGCAGACAGACAGATACAGCTGTGTTGTGTTGTGGTGAAATCTGTGTAGGTGTCATTGTGGGACTGGATTTGAGCATGACAGAGCGCATAGACTCACACACAGCTACAAAAACACACCCCAAACACACAGTTCCCAAATAAACTGCACAAACACTTAATTTGCCACAGAAAAAAAATAGATCCATTGGTAAGGAGAAGAGAGAGAGAGAGAGAGAGAGAGAGAGAGAAAGAGAGAGAGAGAGAGAGAGAGAGAGAGAGAAAGAGAGAGAGAGAGAGAGAGAAAGAAAGAGAGTTAGGGGGACGGGTGGGTTGTCCTAAAGGGATTTGTCATGGGAAAGTCAAGCATGGAATCCGAAGAGACTTGTAAACAAAGTATATAAAATTATGCATGTGCTTGTTTGTGAAAGTGTCTAAGTATGTCTATGTTTGCAAAGACTTGAATTACTGATACCTATAAGCATGAGAATGATAGAGTGTGTGTGTGGCTGAACACAAAGGGAATATCACTATCCTTTCTTCATCTCACTTCACAAGGTCAAAGCTTTTGACCGCTGACCTCCAGGCCGACCTTATTGACCTGATGTGGGAAATACGAGCTCAAAATACTCCACATTCCATATGGCAGCACTCACACACCCTTATCCATCCCAGATCGCTCACTACATTTGACAAACACGCTCTATGACACTCACTCGGCTCACGGATCAACACGTGTCTGTGGGAGAATCGATTTGGCAGTCGCAGTGTTTAGTTTCATATACTGAGCTCTCTGTCATCCCCGTCGCTGCGTCAACAACTTCTGAGAGGAAAAATATGTTTCAAGTCGCTGAATTTGCAGGAAGAGAAAAATAGAGTTAAGATCTGTTTGAAATGTGAGCTAACTCAATTTGGTCATGGAGAGTCAAATTGGGTTAGTAGTCAGGGTGTTTTAATTAGCGTGGCAGAAACGGTGACAGGGCGAGATGAGGGGAAGAGTTTCTCTGAACTGTGAGATGGAGGAAATAGCTAAGGAACAAAAACAAGCTTGTTATCGTAAGGCTTTCGGTTCTTAGCTTACAGAAAACAGTAAGCCAATAGCTGCAATTTTTAGCATGAACTAGCATGAGCTGCCACAAAAACTTTAAAACTTATGACAGAGCAAGATGGCTGTCAAAAAGAAATGCCTTTAAATGTAAAGTTGTGGTCACAATTATTGGCACCTCTGGTAAATATGCTGTAAAAAATAAATCTGCACTGTAAATAAATCTTGCAAAATTCGCAAAAATCTAACCTTACAATGAAGTAAAAGAATTAAAAATGAGGGGAAAATCACATTATGAAATAAATGTTTTTCTCCAAAAACACGTTGGCCACAATTATTGGTGCCCCTATATTTTTTATGAGTAAAATATCTCTGAATTATATTCCCATTAATATTTACATTTTTTAGCACACCAGGGTGAATAGAAACATGAAATTGTCTAGCTATGACTTCACAGGAGTATAAATATGAGGAAATACAAAGTATTTTGTATTCCCTTAATCATTCATCACAATGAGTAAAACCAAAACAGTGTTTCCCATAGGTTGAGAATTTACTTGTGGTGGTGGGCAGGGCGGAGTGGCTCGGCGTGGTGCTTGATGAGCGGGTTCAGAATAAACTAGTCAAACAAACGTTTATGAATTAATATGCAGATAAAATTTACTTTTATTAACAACAGTAATGTGCAAAAACCTATAATTATTTGGCTAATATTAAATATTCGGCTCTTATGTAGGCTACCATTGTTCTTCTATAGTATCACACTGAACTGACCGACAGCTTCAGTGATTATAAAAGGATCGCTCTTTACTTGTTTTCTGGGTAATTAAGTCACAATTTGAAGAAAAGTTTTTGTTTTTCATGAAACTTTGTGACTTCCTACTTTTTTCCATATATTAAGGAGTGGAAATGGCTAATAAATCAGTAAGTGCTCCTCTGCTGCCAACTACTGGTTATAGTAGTATTTTTTTTTTTTAAATAAAAGTGCTTATTTGCCACAAAGTGCCACAAAGTGCCCTACACAAACAGACAGTCTTTTGTGGTTTTAATAAGGACACAAAGCCTTATCGAGCGGCGCAAAACACGTCATTAAATACCTTTTATGTTATTATGAGAAGTTTAAATATGTTTTCGGGCCGTCACAGTCTAGTAAATAAATGGGAAGCACTGAAATCTATTTGTGGCGGTCAATGTTGATATTGTGGCAAATAAATCAATGTACAGGAAACACTGCAAAGAATATAGTTCTGATGTGCAGCAAAAGATTGTTGAGCTTCACAAAATAGAAAGGCTGTGGGAAAATAGCTAAAGCATGTATTGCACAGGGCAATAATTAAGAAGTTCCAATCAACTAAAGATGTTACGAATCTACCTGGAATAGGAAATGTGTCTATATCGTCCTAATGCACGAAGAGGAGGAGAGTTTGAGTGACCAAAGACTCTCAAAGGATCACAGATGGAGAATTGCAGAGATTAGTTGAGTCCCAGTACTTGTGTTCAGAGGGAAAAAAAATAAAAATAAAATAAAAAATAAAAATAAAAATTTCAAACAACCACTACATCACCACATGTTTGAGAGGGTTTCAAGAAAAATCCTCCTCGCTCATCCAGAAACAAACTCCAGCATATTCAGTGTCAGACACAACTGGAACTTCAAAAGGGACCTGAAACTAAAAAAAGAGCTTTTGGCAGCAAACTCACCAGATGGCTTTGGTGGAAACGGGAATAAAAAGTCCCCCATGCCCACGGTTAAAAATACTGCTAGATCTTTAATGTTGTGGGCCTATTTTTTTGCTGGAGGTCCTGGACATCTTGTTCAGATGCATGGTATCATGGATTCTAGCAAATACCAACAGATAAAAAATCAAAACCTGACGGCCTCTGCTAGAAATCTTATAATGGGCCGTGGTTGGATCTTCCATCAGGACAACGATCCAAAACAAACATCAAAATCAACACACAAATGTGTCACTGAACACAAAATGAAGCTTCTGCCATGGTCGTCCCAGTCCCCTGACCTGAACCCTATAGAAAATGAGTGGGGTGAACTGAAGAGAAGAAGAACCAACATGGGTCTGGGAATCTGAAGGATCTGGAGAGATTCTGTATGGAGGAATGGTCTCTGATCTCTTGTCAGGTGTTTTCCAAAGTGAATTGTACATGACAACCTGGACAAACCAGGTGATTAAGGTTTGGATAGCTTCGGCAGATGTCAGAACTACACCTTTCTGCAAACAAAAAACCTATTGCTATGTGTCATTCGATATTACATTTAAAGTTAATGTATTTTAAATGTACTAAATTGCAACTTCATTACAAATGTGTCATTTTAAATACATAACATTCAAGTTTCAATAGAAAAGACAAAATTTTAGTTTACCATAAATGTAAGTATATTCAGCATTTACCATACTTACACAATAGAATTATGAAATGACATATAAAGATGTATTTAAAGGGATAGTTCAGTTGTATGAGTTTCTTTGTTCTGCTGAACACAAAAGATGATATTTTGAAGAATGTCGGTTTTCTTCCATACTATGGAAGTCAATGGGGTCCATCAACTGTTCGGTTACTGACATTCTTCAACATTGTACTTTGTGTTCAGCAGAACAAAGCAATTCATACATGTTTGGAACAACTTGAGGGTGAGTAAATGATGACAGAAGTTTCATTTTGGGTGAACTAACCCTTTAATTCCTACTTGAGTGGGTCAAAATAGCACTCGAATGTTCAGCTAATAGCGTTTCAATTGAAACTACTATATTTTCATTTAACTGCAATTAACATGCATTAAAGTGTTTAAAAACATTACATTCAGTTCACACTTAAAGGTGCACCATGTAACATTTTTTCAGTAAAATATCCAAAAACCACTAGGCCAGTGTTATATATTTTGTTCAATTGAGTACTTACAATATCCCAAATGTTTCCAACTATTTGTAAATCGTGAGAAAATTGCTATTTTAACCAAGGAACCGGGACGTGTGAGGGAGTCGCCTGTCAATTGCATCATATCTGCGTTACCCTCGGTTTCCGGTTTTATTTAGCAGAAACGCTTTACTCTCACTGCAGTGTGCAACAAGTGTCATAGCAGCCGCCGAGCGAGTGCACAGAGTAACGCCATGACATCATTTTCAACACACTCAAATGTATCTAATATGATAAACAGAGCTGCGTTACCTCATACTCATAACCGGAAAAGCGGAAATGGCGCCGGCGACTGTGGCATAATAAACTATGGCGAGGTGTGTGTTGCGTTAATCTTATTACCAATTGCTCCAGCGGCCTTGCTCAGCTCCCACAACATCAGTCCTGCTCTGCTTCATACTACAGTAACGTTAATAATCGCATCCATGAACATGATTTCTGCCCGAGTCCTATCCCGATTCTTTTCCACCGGCTGTGAGGTGAAGACCACATGTCCCAAGATTCTGCGCTCAAACTAGGCGTCATCAAACTACGCCTTTGTTTTGAATAGGCGACCTCTAGCGGACGGGAAAGTTACATAGTGCACCTTTAAGTATATTCTTTCCATAACAATATATTAATTATTAATTATTCTTAAGTATTCTGAAGAGTATTTCTTCAGTAGGGAAGGAGTTATGTATTGTAACTTATTTTTTTATTATTATTAAATTTAATATTTTTGGTACATTTTTAATGAATAGAAAGACTGTAATTTTAAAGCATATATCTACTAAAATTGAATTGTCAACTTTTAGTAGCACACTCGCATACAGAAGACCTCGAAGTAATGGACATGACTAAAAACTAATATTTTCATTTTAATTTCATGGCATGAAATTGAAGTTTAAATTACACTCATTCAGATAGTTTACTCAATATATCAACTTAATAGTGTTCATGTTTACTTAGTGAGGAGGAGCCAAATTCATCAAACGTCCCAAGGTGAAGTGTATAGTCTGTTAAAATGTTAAATTATTTGTTAAAAGTTAAAATGTTTTCTCCTATTCAATCTTAACATGCAGAGACAACTAGAAGTAAACCATTCATATGTTGATTAGTGGATTGATTTCTCCCAAAAAATTCAAAACATTGCTCTGTCTGTTTAAGCATCCTGGCCAGGATCTATTTGATTTATCGGAATGATAACAATATAACAACCTGATGACCTCCAGATATAATATAAGATATATTGTATTGTACTTTAACAGTGTAAAGTAGGCATTCTTTGCCCATAAAAGAATAATAAAAATATAAATTTAGGATCAGCAACTTCATGACAGGAAGTGAGTCACTGTGCATGTGTGACAGTGATACAGCAGTGCTCTCCTGATAACGGCCTACATTCTGAATGAGGCCATGAGTGATGTGACACAGGACAAACAGATTAGAGAGTAAATGTGACCAAAGTCTGGCACAACCCTTTGTGAATGTGAGAGCTACGTGCTGAGCGAGTGCGCGCTAGCGCATGTGACCCCATCATACAATAACACTCAAAACAAAACCTCACACACAATCAACAAATAAAATGGGGTAGTGTAAAATCTCCCTTAATTTCTGTCTCTCAAGGAAGGGGTACCATCCATATTGAAGAAGACATGTATTTCTCATGGCTATGTGCCACTGAAGAGGAAAATATGGCAAGTATTCAGACGGGCATAAACACAGACCGCTAAAACACGTGAGTCCTCAGTGAGAGGGCTTCTATGAACTCAATAACCCTGCTAATGTTACTCAAGACCTACAAACTTCAGCAAACATGTAGAAATACAACGGCTATTTATGATAAATTTGATCATTTGGTTGCTAATATAAAACGTACAAATGCCCCATGAATATTACAGTGATTTATTGGATCATTACGTTTCCTACAGTCATGAAATTTGTAATATTTAAATAGTGACTCTTAATATACTGTGAAGCGTGTAATTATCACCAAATGACATTTAAAAAATAATTAAAGCAGGTTTCCAGAACACTCTCCCAATCTGCCAATGGATGGTGAAGCAAATAGCCCTGCCCAAAAATCACACTATTGTTTTCACAATTGATAATAATATAAAAACCATTATTAATAGATGAGCATAAAATTATCATATTATAATGATTTCTGAAGGATCATGTGACACTGAAGAATGGAGTAATGATGCTGAAAATGACAGGAATAAATAATATTTCAATATACACTCACCTAAAGGATTATTAGGAACACCATACTAATACTGTGTTTGACCCCCTTTCGCCTTCAGAACTGCCTTAATTCTACGTGGCATTGATTCAACAAGGTGCTGAAAGAATTCTTTAGAAATGTTGGCCCATATTGATAGGATAGCATCTTGCAGTTGATGGAGATTTGTGGGATGCACATCCAGGGCACGAAGCTCCCGTTCCACCACATCCCAAAGATGCTCTATTGGGTTGAGATCTGGTGACTGTGGGGGCCATTTTAGTACAGTGAACTCATTGTCATGTTCAAGAAACCAATTTGAAATGATTCGAGCTTTGTGACATGGTGCATTATCCTGCTGGAAGTAGCCATCAGAGGATGGGTACATGGTGGTCATAAAGGGATGAACATGGTCAGAAACAATGCTCAGGTAGGCCGTGGCATTTAAACGATGCCCAATTGGCACTAAGGGGCCTAAAGTGTGCCAAGAAAACATCCCCCACACCATTACACCACCACCACCAGCCTGCACAGTGGTAACAAGGCATGATGGATCCATGTTCTCATTCGGTTTACGCCAAATTCTGACTCTACCATCTGAATGTCTCAACAGAAATCGAGACTCATCAGACCAGGCAACATTTTTCCAGTCTTCAACTGTCCAATTTTGGTGAGCTCGTGCAAATTGTAGCCTCTTTTTCCTATTTGTAGTGGAGATGAGTGGTACCCGGTGGGGTCTTCTGCTGTTGTAGCCCATCCGCCTCAAGGTTGTGCGTGTTGTGGCTTCACAAATGCTTTGCTGCATACCTCGGTTGTAACGAGTGGTTATTTCAGTCAAAGTTGCTCTTCTATCAGCTTGAATCAGTCGGCCCATTCTCCTCTGACCTCTAGCATCAACAAGGCATTTTCGCCCACAGGACTGCCGCATACTGGATTATTTTCCCTTTTCACACCATTCTTTGTAAATTCTAGAAATGGTTGTGCGTGAAAATCCCAGTAACTGAGCAAGTTGTGAAATACTCAGACCGGCCCGTCTGGCACCAACAACCATGCCACGCTCAAAATTGCTTAAATCACCTTTCTTTCCCATTCTGACATTCAGTTTGGAGTTCAAGAGATTGTCTTGACCAGGACCACACCCCTAAATGCATTGAAGCAACTGCCATGTGATTGGTTGATTAGATAATTGCATTAATGAGAAATTGAACAGGTGTTCCTAATAATCCTTTAGGTGAGTGTATATTACAAAAGACAAAAGACAAAAAAAAAAAAAAAAAAAAATCACAATATTACTGTTTTTCAAATAAATGCAGCATTGATGACATGTGTTCTCTGGAGTAACAAATCACGCTTCTCTGTCTGGCAATCCGATGAACGAGTCTGGGTTTAGCGGTTGCCAGGAGAACGGTACTTGCCTGACTGCATTGTGCCAAGTGTAAAGCTTGGTGGAGGGGGGATTATGGTGTGGGGATGTTTTTCAGGGGTTGGGCTTGGTGAAAGGTTGGGCTTGGTGAAAGGTTCCAGTGAAAGGAACTCTTAATGCTTCAGCATACCAAGACATTTTGGACAATTCCATGCTCCCAACTTTGTGGGAACAGTTTGGGGATGGCCCCTTCCTGTTCCAACATGACTGCACACCAGTGCACAAAGCAAGGTCTATAAAGACATGGATGAGCGAGTTTGGTGTGGAGGAACTTGACTGCCCAGCACAACCCGATGGAACTTCTCCAACATCAGTGCCTGACCTCACAAATGCACTTCTAGAAGAATGGTCAAAAATTCCCATAAACACACTCCTAAACCTTGTGGAAAGCCTTCCCAGAAGAGTTGAAGCTGTTATAGCTGCAATATATACTATGCAAAAGGAATAAAAACAACTAATAGTTTGCAAAAACGGAATAGAGATTATTGACTATCATACGATTTGTGAGTAATTTAGGGCACAGAACAACTTGGTTAGATAAAGGCTTATTAAGGGAAGTTTCTGGCAAACAAATACATTTAGAACAGCTATAAAAAAGCCACTGTTGAGGTATTTGAAGCTGCTGGAGTCTCTGTAACCTCCCCATGCAGGCTGGCAGTTGTGCATAAAGTTGCATCCTTTAACCAAAGCTCACAGAGAGAAACGTTTGTAGTGGGTATAGAAATACATTTTCAAACAGTTTTATTGCAGTGGTGTTTTTTTCAGCATTGTCCTTTTATTTCAGAAGGCACTATCCTTCTTTTTATGCCATAGCAGAAAATGGTCAGTTATGAACTCCACATATCTTGCAGAAGTCATTTTGACACCCTCAGAGACCCTAAAGGGACCTTTCATCTCACTTCCCAATATTCCAGCCCAAATCATCACACCATTCAACAACCATCCAGAAAACCATCCATCTAGACCATCCATTGGAGTATTACAACTATACTGAATACAACTATTTAAAAACGAGTCTTCGTGTATTTCTAAATCCACTGTAAAAAAACACTTTCTTTAAAAAACTAAAATCTGAATGTTTATTCTACTGAAATCCTACTGATACATCACTTGCATAATAATTTGGAACTCAATGTAAATAAATATATAAAACTAAAGCATAAAATAGAATGCTCCAGACACCTTGGCATTGTACATGTGCTTAATATAAAAAGCATGAGTGTGTGTCCCACTGGGTGGCCCTTTGAGTTGAGCACTCGCCCTCTGTCTCTGACTCTTCCTTTATCTCTTGCAGCCCTATAATAACACACACACACACACACACTACTGAGTAAATAGTACTAGTGTCTAATTGATGTTACTAAACTTGCCTGCTTTATTTTAGTAGAAGCAGAAGATATTGTACTACTTTGTTTATTCCACCCCCCCCTTCATTTCTTAACCTGTATTCCTGTAATTACCAGTCAACCCACCTTAAAGTCTGCTATGCATTTGGTGAAGCTGGTTTTAAACCTGAACAGAACATTTCTGTGTTCATGGGGTGGAAGGCTCCTCCTCTGGGTCAGGAAGCATATGAATACCTCTCTGAATACTGCGTGAGTGAGTGTGTGTGTGTGTGTGTGTGTGTGTGTGTGTGTCTGTGTGTGTGTCATGTCTGGGCTTGGTCAAAACTTTCCTCTGCCATTTCTGGTATGGTGCTGTTCAGATCTGGTGACATTTTAAGACATGTGTTTTTTGAAAATCAATGGCTAGGTTGCATACTATGTGTAATGATGTGTGTGCTAATACTGGTGCTAAAAATTATATTAAGGCAAGACACCACAGGTGAGTATGTTAACTAATACGTCACCATGCTTTCTCCAGTAGACAATTATTATTTATTACAATTTTCAAAAGTGTTGTTTAAATATGGAAATTAGACATTTTCTAATTAAATATGCAATAATTCAAACACATTTCCATGACAGAAATCTGAACTTTGGATAAAGCCAGGTTTCAATTTGGACGTATTAAGAATTATTTAGAAATAAAATGGTATATAAATCAGGCAAATTATACATCAACAAACCACTCGAATACAGAATACAGATAGGAAATAAACACTAAAGTGGAGATTTCTGACATTTTCATAAAATGGCCTTTAAAGATATGTATTTTAATTGACATCTACAGATACAAATAGATAAAGTGTAATAAAATAAACTCTTAAATGTGTACTTTGGTTGTTTTCTTTCCACTAGTCTAAAAGAAGTCAGCACAAAATAGCCCAAAATCTCAAAATAGTGTCTTGCCTTATAAGCAATAAGCAATTTTACCATGGTAAGAATGATCTTGATCTTATGCACAATATGCAGCAGACAACCACAATAATATGATAAGACACAATATTATTTTATTATTAATAATTAAAATTAATAATTAAAAAATATTATTATAATGATCAATAACCCTTAATACTCAACTCAGTTTATTATATATAAATATATAATGAGACCAAAAGAGACCACCAGTGAGTCTTTATGATGGACTCTCTATATACTAGTGTTGTCACAATACTGGAATTTACAACTTTAATAGATATTTCCGATACCATTTTTGATACCTCTGCGAAATCTCATAATTTGTTTTATAATTTTGTTGCAATAGCTTACACACAGCACAGGGAGGCTTTATTTGAATCTTTGAATTAAATAATTCAGTAATAAGTAAACAATCAGTAATACAATAAGAACAAATAAACAAATTGCAAACGATAAATAAAAATATTGGTGTATCGATACTGCAGATAAGGAGTATTGAACCGTTTCAGATATTTCAGTATCGATGCGTATCAAAGTTCCCAAACACCTCATTTTTTCCTCCCATGTGTCATAGACTGGATTTGACCCACAAATGTGTAAACATGAAAAAGCACATGGATTCTGATATTCTCAGATTGGTTTTAGGCCTCATTCATATTTGGAAATAAATCTGATATGAATCGGATACATGCTTTTGCGTCTGCCATGTAAGCTGTCAGATCGGATATTCCCATTACTTGGCATTTACATGTGCACCAATAATGAGATTATTTCTATTAATCAGAGTAAGGTCTTAAAGGTGCAGTGTGTAAATTTTAGCAGCATCTAGAGGTGAGGTTTGCGAATTGTAAAAGCCCACCGCTCACCCCTCCCTTTCGAAGCACACAGAGAAGCTACGGTGGTCGATACAGGGCAAGGATGACGTCGCCTGAGACAGCAGAGAGTAGCTAGCTCTCTGTAGAGCAGTTTGTCTGTTTAGGGCTACTGTAGAAACACTGTAAGAAGACCCGCAGTGTATGTGGATAGAAATGGCTCATTCTAAGGTAATAAAAACATAACATTATGTTCATTATGTAAGGTCTTTATACACCACTGAAAACATAGTTATGTATATTATATTGCATTTGATGTGCCAGCCAGGCAGTTTTAATCTACTCACATCAAATTCAAAATACATTTTCATGGACATACTGGATATTATTCGGCGCCGTGATGAACATCGTAAAACTTCAGAATAATGTTACAGAGTTCATTAATGAAATTGTGTGAACAACACACGGCATCCGTGTAGAACATGCCTGTTTATTGTGATTTCAATCGGCGTACGCCACATAGTTTAATGCGAATATGGTTACTACGATTATGAGCTTAATCGCATTAGTTTGATCAAAGTATTGCATTTACATAAGGTAAAGTTTAATTGCAATACTGCCAAAATCCCATTATAAATCGCATTATGAGGATGCATGTAAATGCACTCAGAATGACATTAACTCAGGTGGACACTAACCGCGATCACATGACTCTTTTCAATAGTGCAAAAGAGGATGAAGCTTAACCCAATATTTTGCTGACCTTTAAAGATGGTGCGGAAACTAAAAGCTTGTATTATCATTTCGTCTTCGTCCATTGCAAATTGCACCGTTGAGTTGGGTTAAGCTTCCTTTTCGGCTAAGCTTTTCTGGGTCAGTCCATCAACCTTGAGTTGTCTTGCCAAGTGTGTAGTGTAAATGCCGATATTGGATATATGGTCACGTTTAAAAGAAGATTTAAGCTGGTCATCAAAATAACTGGATATAGTCAACAAATCGGAATTGGGCATCAAGACCTGCAGTGTACATGCGGCCTAATTTGTTCAAATCCCAACCTGCAGGTAGGAGCACTAGTGACAGTGACACCAGCTTAGCAAACGGCACTCACGAAAAGTTGCAGGCACGTGAAAGTATACAATTTACCAGATCCTTTTGTCTCAAAAGACCATGTGCCACTGAAATATCTGCATGTCAGATATAACGTCGCCCCCACAGAGGAAAGGATAATGCATGAGATCTAAAAAGGACACATCCAATTAAAGCATCCGCATACAGGATGATGGATCCAGAGATAGAAATAAAAACAATAACAAAAAACAACATGAGGTGGTCTGTCATGAGATGATCTCCACAGATTAAACCACGTCATGCTGTTTTTCAAACATCACGTACCGCATACTGAAAACACATTCAATGAAAACAGACAGACACAGACCCTCTTGCTACTCATAAAAACGTTTCATCACCATGCCGTTCCAAACCAATATGCTGTTATGTTATTAGCTGTAATTATGAAGAACTATTGATGGAACTAGTAAAAGTGCTATAGAAGTGGTTCATATGATTTGTGTACTACATTTTTCTGAAGTAGGACTAGGCTATATTTCGAATATTGACAATATTACCACTAGAGGTTGACCGATCGTGGATTTTACCAATAACAATAATTGGTAACACTTTATTTTACAGTGTCCTTGTTACATATGTTATATGTACTTACCATAGTAATAACAGTAAATTATGCATAATTACATCCAACTAACCCTCAACCAAACCCTAATCCTACCCTAACTCTAGAGTAAGTACATGTTGTTCATTAATATCACTCAGTACTTAAATATATAATTACAATGTAACAATGACACCTTAAAATAAAGTGTAACCCAAAAATTAGGTTGGCCCACGCTGGCCGATAACAGATTAATCAACCGATAGTTTTTAAAATGGATACTGAATGAAAACAAACACAACAGTATAACAGAAAATTGAAAAACAGTACTGGACCATAAAAATGTACTGTACTTATTAAATATTAAAAATATGAATATATTAATTGTACCTTGATCATTTATGTTAGTTCATAGTGCATTAACTAATGTTAAGATATACAACTTTAAAATATAAAAATGTATTGGTAAATGTTGAACATTAAACATTTGGGTCGGACTTGCGTGTTTTTGTCACATTGTTTTAACTGCTTGAGGTACTACTAATGTTAGCATCCTCTCAGCCTCGACGGCAAACATACTGCTGTACTCCACTAATGCAGCATCTAGTCAGCAAATTAATTACTTTATAATGATATGAAAGCAAATACGGTAGTGTACTGTATAACATACCGTTTCATTGTCTTTTTTAAATCTGCATACTTTATTATCATGAAAATACCCAAGAAGGCTTGAAGAACTCAGATAAACCATATATTGTCGTAGTCGTGTTTATTAGTCATGTTTAATCAAAGCGTTTCAATCTTCTGTTTATTCAGCTACAGCGATAGTATGATGCCCACAGGGATGCGTTATGGTACTTCTGGAGTTTCTGCTCAAGAGCGCCCTCTGGCTTTCAGATGGAGCTATGCGTCACTGAAAAGCTGCGCATAAAATAATCACAGCCTTTGCCAAATCTCGTGTGGTTTAATTCCGATTAATCGTGCAGCCCTACTCACGAGTATGCTTTATTTAAACAAACAAAAATGATTTTTTATATAGTTTTAGTTAGCAATAACATCACTGCTTTTATGATACTTCTATGATGCTTTTGGTCCTTATTGGAGCTTGATAGCCTCTGGTTCCTGTATGGAAAACAGCTGCATGAAAATTCTTCAAACATTTCCATTTTGTGTCCCACAGAAAAAAAAACAACAACAGCATACAGGTTCAAACCCATTATGGTGAGTAAATAATTTTTCATAATGGTTTATTTTTGGCTCAACTACTCCTTTAAGCACAGATTTACCGTCATCAAAGTCTTATTCTGGTTCTCTCCTTTAATCCAATGAGATCCTCTCGTCTCAGTGTCCTCGGGTGCATGTCTTTCTCTGCTGGGATGTGGCTGGTAAAGGGGGATGAGGGTTTAAACCCGTCCTTTGTTCTCAGCTCTAATCTGAAGGGATTTCTGTCTTCTACAGTAGGACATAATGCAAGAATGTATGAGACAGATTACTGCTGCCCACCTCAATCCTCTTTACCAGAGAAACCTCACAGCAAGAAAAGAAAAGTAAACGAGCGAGAGGGAAGGAAGGAACAAAGGAGGGAGTGAAAAAGACAGATTGAAGACACCCATAATTCCATTTGTCTTTAGCACATAGTTGAGTCACGGGAACCCATTCTGAGACTATTCTCTAACACTCAACACATTACACACAAATTGCAAGAATAAATGCAAATTCAACTAACTGTCACATTATTGGCAGCAGCTTGCATTTTTGTCTTATTTTAATATTAGCTAATCAAAATCCATAACTCTTTCTAAGCCCAAACAACTTGATCAACTTGTATGCCATTGTAAAATGGGCAGGGACTGAACGGCCATGTGGAGCTATTGGGCACCAGGACTCCACGATTGATTTCGGTAAACACGCACAAAAATGTACATGTAATTGTACCAGTTACTAAATACATTAATAATAGTAATTACATAAACCTTATGAAATTACTAATGATCATTATTTGTAGGTTTTCACTGCAAAACAACACAAAACTGCTGCAAATTGAAGATTGTTCTCATCCATTGAATATTACATTTCAGCTTTTACCATCAAAAAGACGTTTTAGGCAACCTCAAGCAAGGAAAAAGGTGTATCAAATGTCATTTGTGCCAACTGCCGTTAGAAGTTTAAATACTGGGATCTGAGTGTGGGGGTGATGGTGTTACTTCTTGTCTTTTTATGTGATTTGTGTGATGATATTGAATGTGTTTTTTTGTGGTGAAGCCAAAGACAAATTTCCACTTGTGGACAATAAAGTGAATAACTAACTAACAAATATCCCTGCAATATTTAAGAATTACCACAGCAAATTCAATCCTTTTGGTCTGAAAAAGTCCTGTGAAATCTTAATTGAAATATGCAAACACATGATAGCTGTTTCTCAAAACTTAGTGAATGATGCCCAAAAATGTTGTCTAGGTAGGCGGGCTCAAGCTAGTAAATCAGAATGGCCAGCTGTTTACCAGCAAGCTAAATCAACCAAGTCCTGCTGGTTAAGCTAGTTAAGAAGCATGGTGGGGATCAGCATTCAAAACATCACAAGCTAATGATCAACTATGACATATAAAATGTAAGGACGACACAGAAACTATAGCATTACAGTCAAGCAACCAGTCATATTTAAGAATAACAAAATTACAGTCTTGTTACTATTACAAATTACAATATAGCTCTACTCACCCACATAACAGAGTACACAAAAGTCACAAAAACTGGAGCACTAATACATATTTGTTGTGTGTGTACGGAGCCAAAACGAGTGCTCTGTGTCCATCTCTGGCAAAAAAATCAACTCACACATTGACTAAGCCAGAGAGATGGCCCATATGTTAAAGGCGAGGGGGAAGAGCCCTCACATTGCCAATGCCCCATTAGCAAAAGGATAAACACATGCACACACGTCTCTACCCCCATACTCCAGCTCATACAGTCAGACGGGTGGACTAGCAGTTTTTTCCTAAAAGGCTAATTTCCATAACTATAACTTATTGTAATTCCAAAGGCGATGTTTAAAGACCAAAACTGCTGTCTACCTAGACAGCATTTTGGACATCATGTGTGTTTCAAATTAAATCGAAACATTTCAACATTCAGAACGTGCCTAAAGATGCCCAAAGGCTGCTATCCACACAGGCAGTTCACCAGGTTTTGAAACACAGCCCAAGAACCCTTAAAGAGTCGGCATCTTACCCTCTCTGACATCCACAGGACATGCAACACATGTATAAGTATAGAGAACCAGGTTTCCTCCATGACCTCAGGAACGTGCGATGTGACTGTTGTAGTGTACCCCAAAACAGCTCAGCATTACTGGGCTACGCTCCTTCTGACGGCAGCTTGTGCTGGACGTCCTCTAGCTGCACCACACACACACACCAAAAATATGTACAGGCTGGAACACTTGCCCTACTTTTAATTGAGTGTGAGCTGCTAATTTGCTTTCCTGAGAACTAGCGCGTGCTAGTTACTCAGTGTAACTTTACCATCAATGAGATTGACTTGAAATGAGATTGAAATATTTGTATCAATATTTTGAATTAGTTTTTACTTTTACATTTTCAGTTTTAGTAATTTTGTTACGTTTTGTCATTTTAATTAGTTTTTTAATTAATCTAAATATTTTTTATTAATTTAAATTTTAGTTGTAGTTTGTTATCAAGTTATACTAAATGAAAATGAGAAATTTTGCCTTGGCAACTAGCTAAAACTCAACAACAAATTCAGTTTATATTCATTTATTTATTTATTTTTATTTCATTTAATGTTTATTTTATGCGAAGCAAATTATTTTTATGGTGATTAGCTTTTATTTTTATATTTTCAGTTTATTTAAATTAGAGTTTTTTGTTATGTGCTTTTGTTTTCTTAAAATATTACTATTTAGCTTTAATTTATCTTCGTTTGAAATCAGTTTATCTCATTTTCATTTCCATTTTTTACGTTTAAGTTTTTCATGATATTTCATTTAAATTTCAGCTCTATTTCGAATACCGGAAACTATTTTTAATAATTTTAATTTTAGTTAAAAATTACAACACTGGATGAGAATTGTGTAGTTAACCTAAAAAAAAGAAACAACTGTGCATCCGAAAACCAGCTGCTGAAAAACAAATAGGTCTGAAGTATAAAAGGGTGGAAGTGTGTGTGAGTGTGTCCCACCCAAGAAGCTATACAATCAGCAAACAGGTATTAACACAGCAGTTTAAGGGCCGCAGAGAAAGCGCATTCCAGGGTGTGTTACGGGTGTGTGTTAACAAGAAAAAGTGTGTGACCATTTAAGGCTGATTTTGTTAGAGGAGTCTGCTAGGCACCTTTCTCTCTCTCTCTCTCTCTCTCTCTCTCATACACAGTGTTCTCAGTAGCTGGCGCTCTCCCAAATGAACAGTGTATCTGTGCCAAAGCAGCTTCAAGATTCCCAAATGAAGAAAATATTAGAAGAACAGACCCTGCATGTTATTTTTACCCACAAAAAGGCAGAGGCTGACCCAGAAAGACAAAGTGTGACATCATATGTGTGTTAGACCAAGTGAGACCTTTTCCAGCATTAAGTCACACAGTGAGGCTCTTGGTTTCCAATGAAACAATGCTGATTATCTACAACTAAGTGAATGCAAATTCTTGTAGCTATCTAAAAACAATTCTGTGCACTACTGGGTTCAGAAATGGTTCAGGAATTCATAATGCAATCCTTGAACGCTGCATTCTTAGTGTGACCTCAAGGGGCACTCGTTAGCATAAACATTTCTTCTTCTATGGTCAATTTTGATGAGGCAAGAAAGTGAAGAAAATCTTGCTGAGGAAATGCCTTAACATTATA
The DNA here is from genome assembly GCA_039654625.1 of Rhinogobio ventralis. Classification (NCBI taxonomy): domain Eukaryota; kingdom Metazoa; phylum Chordata; class Actinopteri; order Cypriniformes; family Gobionidae; genus Rhinogobio; species Rhinogobio ventralis. The sequence continues at coordinate 24,850,844 of CM077203.1, read as the reverse complement.
AACTAGGAGAGAGGGTGTAGTGTGTGAACATTTTTTTTTTTAACCGTTAAATGCATGAATGTTTTGCCAATCATTACATATTCGGGTGACACGGATGGATCTCTACCTGCTGCAATAGTATACAACTCTCAAGATATTTTAATAACGATTACAAAAGAATAAAATAAAACATATTTTGGAAGGGTTCAGTTTGAACAGATGCCACTGTCCTCGTCAGAGCTCATTTCCCAGTACATTCAGCATCTGCCTCATATTCACCATCTCAAACATATCCGCAAAAATATCGTTTTCAACTTCTTCAAAATCAATATTTTGATCGCTGACAGCTTCTTCACTTTATCACCAGATGACTGCGTACTGTACTTCTGCAGTAAATCACTGAGCCATTTCAAGTTTTGCTGATGATACTTCCTATTCTTTAGTTTTCTGCCTGCAGTAACTATGAGTCACTTCATCATTGTGTATCACACATTGCCACCTTGTGGAATAAAGGTGAATTGCACTTATTGAGTCATCAGAGATTCAATTATTGTTGTGCAGAAAAAAATTATACTTTCACTATTATATACCTCGGGTCGCTAGCGACCCAATATAGTTTTTACTCAAAACAGACATTCTATTACTATTAATTTTTTTCTTGTTATATTGTTTATAATGAATAGTTGGGGAATAGTAAGAAAGTTGATGTCTAACTTTCAAAAATGAATGAGAGGGAGGATAGTGAATGATGTCCCGGGTCAATAGACACAAGGTATGCGTTTAAGTGTTAAACACTGGTCTCTTTTTAATGATCAAACGCTCCCTTGTTAAACATACACACAAAAACTTGGCTTCAGATCCATTTCAGCCAAATATAGACACAACAGCTTCTATAACGGTGTGTATTAGTGAGAGAGGGAGGGCAGGTGATAGAAAGAGTTCTTCTTGCAGGGCAGAACTAGAGATGTGCAAAGGTACTTATTTTCAAAAAAGACTAGTCGGTGGGCTGCCTGAATGAGTAGCTGGTCTTAAGGAAGCTACAGTAGACGGTTGCCTTGACAAGCTCTTGTGTGAGATACTCACAACTCTAGTCTAAATGAGTGCAAAGGCAGTTTAGTGGTGATAAGTTCTGCACATAAATACTGCAGCAGACAGTGAACAAGGATGAAACTTTTTAGTGCACAGCGTCTGTGTTTGCACATGCTATCAAATGGAGTATACTTTGAAAGGCTGTGTTTTTGGCTGTGCGTATACGCTAAGTATTCGCATCAAAACTGAAGTATACTTGGGGCTTAAGTTTTCAAGAGAACTAGTGCCGTTCTCTGGTGCTCTGAAAACAGATTCCACAACAACCAAATGAAACACCCAAAGAGTGTGAAATGGACTTAGGTCCACACCAAAAGCTCTAGTGTGAAAGTGCCAGGAGCAAGAACACCAGCCTGTGCAGAACTAATGTGCTAACCAGACCATGATGAGTCAAGATGCTGAGATGGCATCCCAACAAAGAGGTTAATCTGAAAGCACACTATAACCTCATGATTAAAACACCATTCCAGGCAATAAGAAATCCCATTAAACACAGCCACGAAAATGTGAGCTCAAGGGTTTGACTTCATTCCAAACCTGTATGACTTTCTTCTCCAGAACACAAAGAAATACAATGTCAATACAATGGAAGTCAGTAGGATCCAGCACAGATGAAAGAAAGTCATACAGGTTTGAAATGACATGAGGGTGAATGAATGACAGAAATTTTGTTTCTGGGCTGTTTCAATGTTTCTTAATTGCCACCATGAGAAGTCCAAGTTTAAGTGCTCCAGACATCCTCACCTATTTCCCTGGTTCCTTTTCTCCAAACTGTCCCCTTTGCTCTTGGATGATGGCGTCTCCCTCTCACTCTCCTGCTCCAGTGAGGAGGATGAAATTAGTGTGGATGAAAGCAGTCCAGGCAGGGGAGTCCGCTTGCCATCCGCCGGTCCTCTAGGGATCCTCCCTTGACCCCTCATCTCGGCCTCAGAGCTCCTCTTCATGGCTTGGAGTTGCGCTAGAGGCACTATGTCGCAGTTTTGAGGCCTGTGCCAGACCGTCTGCTGGCTCGTACAGTTGTAGTAGTAGAACCGATTGTTATTGCCGTCGAAAAGCTCCCACCACTGGTTGCCGTCCGACTGACGGACAGGGGCGCCGGGCGGCGATTCCCACCCGCACTCGCCAGTCAGCAGGTTGACATACATGCGCTCCCTCGAGCGCGGCTCCACGATCTCCACCCAGTCAGACCTAGAGAGAGGACACATGGGTAATATAGTCAGGATATGGGTGTAATACAGTGCAATGGGTGAGGTATAGTTTCAGTAAAAAAAAAAAATCAAGCATCTGCTTTTGTTTACAGTTCATTTACAATAAAAATGTAGTGTAATAGAAAATCCTAAGACATTTATAATGATATATAAAGATTCGGTACTTGAAGTTCTTTTGCACTTTCTATTCATCAAAGAATCATGAAAACAATGTTTCTTGAGCATCAAATCAGCATATTATAATAATTTCTGAAGGACCATGTGACACAAAAAAATTCAGCTTTGACATCATAGGAATAAATTACATTTTAAAATATATTACAATAGAAAATTGTAATAATATTTCACAATAATACTGTTTTTACTATATCTTTGATCAAATAAGCATTTAAGCCTGTGTTCACCAAGGCAAATAAGCAAACAAAACAAAACAAAAAAAATCTTATCGACCCCAAACTTTTGAATGGTAGTAGGTTTTCAGCTCATTTAAGAATATATATATTTTCCATACATTGAAAGTTGATGGGAACTGAAGACTAAAGACTGAAGCTCCAAAAACAACTAAATTGCACCACAACTCATGCGTTATTTATAGTCAACATAACGAAAAATACATGCATACATACATGACAGTATTTTCATTTGAGAGTGTACTATCCCTTTACATCGCAGTTCATATGAGGAAGTCCTATTTAGACTATAGAGAAGACAGCACAAAATAAGAAGATGATTCTGTGTGACTCTTCATTCTTAACAGCTGAAGAGAGCTCCAGCCTGCCCGCATACTTGAAGAACAGGAGTGTGCAGGTGTGAGCCAGGAAACCTTCCAACTCAAAATGACTTACCATGGTTCAAACTCAACACACACTCATGCACATGGTAACCCTGCAGCATCAATCACTCATCTTGTGGGATTCGTCACTGGATATGTTCAGACAAACATACATACATGCAAGTTTTCCCACAGTCTGTTTTTGGAAAATGTAGTGAAACCACTTCCCTTAATGTGAGGTCGAATGGGCTTTCAGAGCCAGAACTGTCATTTAGAGGCGACCAGGCACACGGCCCAGAGACAAGAGCATGGAATCGTGGGTAAGATAGGGAATCTGGCTCTCTGCCTGTCCTGCACTGCTCAAATCTTCTCTCAACAAGAGTTACAACAAAGGATCTGAGGCTTGAGATTAACATCATCCTCTGCTACAGATGCCCAACTGCACGCAGAACACAGGAAACAGATATTATCCAGCACTGAGATTGCTTTAGCGCACAGTCTGAGACGTTACACTGTTTCAGGAATTACATGGTTCAGAGAAACATCTACAAACACGACAAAGCACCTGTTCACTTCAAGACAAACGGTCAAAACCTGAAGTGTACACCTGTTGCTGTCTTTTATGCAGTCTATCATTTTTGTCAGATTTTTAAGCTTTTCTTCACATACTGGAAAGGAGTCATTTAAAGTCTAACAGAAGTTATGGGTATGAGTATTCTGGGATTGATGACACAGAGGCCACTATGACAACAACCCACTCAAATATGGCACACAATAGCACAGTTACACTGTAATGTTGTATTTCTACCAGATTGACCCTTAAAAAGGATTTGGAGGGATAGTTCACCCAAAAATGAAAATTCTGTCATCACTTACTCACCTTCATGTTGTTCCAAACGTGTATGATGTTCTTTTTTTTTTGTGAAACATATTTGAAATAATATTAGTAAATTACTAAATAGTTTTGGTTACAACTGACTTCTACTGTATGGACAAAAACATTTCTCAAAATGTTCCACAGGAGAAAGAAAGTCATACAGGTTTGGAACGACATTAGGGTGAATAAATAATGACAGAATTTTCATCTTTGGGTGAACAATCCTTTTGATTTTGGTGTCACCCAATCTATTTATCTATTTAGGTTTAAATAATGCTAATAAATACCTCAATATTACATTTCTTTGACAAATAAAAAAGTTAATTTAGATGTAATCATATGGCGCTTAATTAATGCAGGATTTGTTTATGATAACTATCAACCTAGCAGCTCATAAAATACCCACAAAATAAGAAAATGACTTTACATTTTCTGCAAAAAGGTCACTTTTAAACCAAACAGCTTTCTGTAGGTCAACACTGTAAATTCACATGAAAAATGTGTGGGAAAATCTTTCGGCCTCATGCGAAATTCCCGATTGCGCTTCGCTTACAAACTTTCACCAAGCAATGGTAAATGTGACCCAACCATAAGAATGTTTATTTATATTTACAAAAAAATTTGTATTTTATGGGGCGGAAACCCTCTATGTTCAACAATTTTCTGGAAATAAAAATTATTATTTTTTTAAATAATTAAACTGTGTTGTCAAAGTTGATATTATGGATTTATACATGGTCAGACACTTGCATGAAATATGGAGATAAGAGGTTTCTGCCATGCAGTGACGATTTACAACTTGACAAGTACAGAATGTCATTACATTATAACTTACACCATAAATGATCACCAATCCAAAAAGAACAACAATCCAAACTGTTTAGCATGCTTTCATATTACAAACTGTCCCATACACACCAAAACAGCATCGGACTCTACCTGTAGGATCCCCCACACACGTCTGTCACTCTTCTTGTGCTGAAGTCATGAAGTTAATGTTCTGAAACTGAATCCAAATCCACAGAGACACCCGACAGACTACACCGCCTAAAAGCAGGGACAATCCCTCTGAGTTTGTGTCGCTTCCTCTTCTGACTCAAGGAGGTGGACACGAGAAGTGTGTGTGTGTGTGTGTGTGATATCTACTTCCACTGTGAGGGTCTTTCCAGAACAGTGAGTCGGCCCTACCCTATCCCAGCATGCACAGTGAGGGCCATCTGCTGTGTATGGGGGTCAGCAGAGAGCTCATTGGGGCCATGTAAACCTGACCACAAGCCCCTGACCCCCCACACTCACATGACCAGAGGGACGAGAATAGAGAGCCTTTGAGCTAAAGGGCACATGTCGGGAGAAGAGAAAAGGAGTCTGTGAGATGATGAGAGGAAATGGAAATAGAAAGAGTGAGAACAAGAGTGAGGAGTTACTGTGACCTCTGTGACTAAGCGCCCTTCTCCATGTGATTAAACTTTAGACACCAAGCACACATCAGCATGTTATTGTCCAAACACTCAGAGTCACCGTGAGGCATCTGAAAATAAACCACATGCAGCTTCATCATTCATGATATACACTACTGCTCAAAAGTTTGGAATAATTAAGATTTATTTGAAATAAGTCTTTTATGTTCACCAAAGCGGTATTTATTTGATTAAATATAGTAAAAACTGTAATATTGTTACAATTTAAAATAACTGTTTTCAGTTTTAATATATTTTAAAATGTAATTTATTTCTGTGATATCAAAGCGGTGTCACATGATCCTTCAGAAATCATTTAATATGATGATTTTCTGATCTAGAAACATTTATTATTATCAATGTTAAAAACAGTTGTGCTGCTTCATATTTTGGTGGAAGCCCTGATACATGACCATTCAAAAGATTGGGGTAAGTACGATTTAAAAAAAAATAAATGAATACTTTTATTCAGCAAGAACCCATTAAATTGATCAAAAATGACAAAGACATTTATAATGTCACAAAAGATTTCAAATAAATGCTATTCTTGGGAATATTCTATTCATCAAAGAGTCATGAATTTCAAAAAAATATGAAACCGTTGTATTAACCATTTTCTAAATTGATAATAAAAAGAACCATCATTAATAATTGATAACCAAAAGAATGGCTGCAGAAAGTTCAGCTTTGCCATCACAGGAATAAATTCCTTATTATATATATTAAATATATTTAAAATACAAAAATACAATATATATTTTGAAATATAAATATATTTAAAATATAAAAATACAAGTTCTTTAAAATTGTAATAATATTTCATAATATTACTATTTTACTGTATTTTTTATCAAATAAATGCAGCCTGGGTGAGCATAAGAGAATTTTTTTATTAAAATACTAAAATACTGAAATCACTATTTCAAGCAAGAGGCATAGGCAGGATTTGTTGTTTGGATGGGTGTCTGAAATAAACTGTGTGTGGATTCTGCCTGATTGGTGGGCGTGAGTGCCAAATGCATGGCTCTGTTCCCACCTCTAGGTCAGCGCATGTTTACAGGCAAAATTTTCACAGAAAACATGTGGAAGCTTCTGCAAACCTCTCGACAACAGAAATCTTAGAGTCACACGATGAAAACAGAGCCGTATTGTTCGAGAAATACACCACAACTCTCTGACTAGATAAAGACAGTATTGAGCTGGGGGAAAAAAACTGTATAAACTTTCAAATGCGCTTTTGTGTCTGTGCGTGTTTCAAAGGAAAATATGCTTGTCCTTTTGGAGACAGTGCCCCTGAAACAGCCTAGAAATAAACCAGACTTTCTTTTTTCTCTGCTTGCCTTTCATGAGAAGAGGTCAGAGGGTCATTAATGAACATTTAACTTGTTAAAGAAACTTTCTGAACAGTGTTAAATGCTTGCTGGTGGTTGTATGTGTCCAGTACTCTGAACATGTCTAGACATGCCGACAGTGTGGAAAGACAAGCTGCTCTTACTGTACTGTACATGCATACAAGTTTAAACTGCCCACCAGAAAAATGTTTCCACCTCGATTTCCTCTTTTTATGTTACTATTCTGAGATCAGTTTTGTGACTGTTCTTGACGCAAGAAAAAGGACACTTTTCTATTTCTATGTAGCTTGGTGTATTTTTATATGCAAATAAAGCAGGGCCAGATAATTATGTAATATACAGTATATAGGAAGAAACATCTAAACAACAAAGAAATAAATCTAGATTAAAAAATAAATTATGAAATACAGTATGTAAATATTTGATGTAATAAAAAAAAAATAATATTGGCATTTTATATTTTTATTTTTTGATGTATTTGCTATTGAAACAGGAAGTTCAAGACAAGACATCACAATGTATTATAATTTAATTAAAAACAAATAATAATAAATATGTAAAGTATGTGATATGTCCAAATAAATATTTTATTTTATATATTTATTTTATTTTATTTAAAAATAATTATTTTGGCACATAACTCATTTTACATATGAAATTTCAATTTCTTGTCCGAACATTCTGTTTCAAGCACATACATCAAAAAAAAAAAAAAAAAAAAAAAAAAAGACTTATTTTATTAAAATTGTAATAAATTAAGTCTTTTTTTTTCTTTTTTGATGTATGTGCTTGAAACAGAATGTTCGGACAAGAAATTGAAATTTCATATGTAAAATGAGTTATGTGCCAAAATAATTATTTTTAAATATTTATTTTGGTACATCATGCAATTTCATAGGTTCTTTTATTGTTATATATGTGCACATTTTTAAAATCTAAATCTGAAAAGTAAATAATTAAAAACCTCCTGCTGTTTAATTTAATTCAAAACAAATAATAATAAATATGTAAAATGTGTGGTGTCCAAATAAATATATTATTTGAATAAAATGTGATTTACATAATAAAATAAAAATATTTATTTTGGCACATAACACATTTTACATATTAAATTAAAAGTTAAATTAATTTATTATTAAATTAGAATTTAAATTTTTTATTTCTTGTCCGAACATCCTGTTTTAAGGACATACATCAAAAAATGAAAATATTTTATTTACATTTTAATAAAATAAATATTATTATTTTGGTACATCATGGGTCCTGTAATTGTTATATACATGCATATTTTTTCAAATCTAAAGGTATTTTTTCTGTTTTGGTCATTTTTCTGTGGCCTGCTCACAAACAGCAGGCTCTCAAGGTCTGGCATGAGGACATGGCCAACACATTAATCATATCCAGCATCGTAAAACCTTCGAGTATATGATTGCTGGGAAACCCGCACCACATTTGAATGTGTATTTAAGACCGTCAAAGCAAGGGATGAGTCTATTTCAGTCCTATCTCTCTCTCCTAAAGAGCAAGGGAAGCCATCATGTTAACTTCCTCTCGAGTGGAGAACACACATGCTCTCTAACAGCGTGTAGCGATAGCAAATACACACACACACCAGTAAACATGCAAATCCCCCTCCGGCTTCACAGCTGTGCCTCTTCCCAGGGCAACTTGTCATCTGTTGAAAACTTTATCTGTGCACACTGAGGGAGGAATGGGCTGGTTCTCTGGATGATTGCGGGCAACTCTGTTTGAGGATGTAAGGGCTTTTTTTAATCCTCCAGCACACTCCTCCATCGAGAGCGGCGCTCAGACGGGCTCCCGTGACTGTTTGGGATCAGATGAGTTTAGCATCTGATTTGTTTACTCTGTGGTCGCGGTTGGAAGCTGCACGCTACGGGAGCAGCATGTGTGTATGAGTGTGCATGTAAACATGATGCAGATCATGTTCAGTTCTGTTCTTTTTATTCTATATTTCAGAGTACATCTGCCTTCATTTCCATGTGAAGTACTCATCCATTCATTCATGTTTATTTAATCGACAGCACATCCTGCTGAAAAGACCAGTTTAAACCAACATACACTCACCTAAAGGATTATTAGGAACACCATACTAATACTGTGTTTGACCCCCTTTCGCCTTCAGAACTGCCTTAATTCTACGTGGCATTGATTCAACAAGGTGCTGAAAGCATTCTTTAGAAATGTTGGCCCATATTGATAGGATAGGATAGGAAAGTGTGCCAAGAAAACATCCCCCACACCATTATACCATCACCACCAGCCTGCACAGTGGTAACAAGGCATGATTTATCCATGTTCTCATTCTGTTTACTCCAAATTCTGACTCTACCATCTGAATGTCTCAACAGAAATCGAGACTCATCAGACCAGGCAACATTTTTCCAGTCTTCAACTGTCCAATTTTGGTGAGCTCGTGCAAATTGTAGCCTCTTTTTCCTATTTGTAGTGGAGATGAGTGGTACCCGGTGGGGTCTTCTGCTGTTGTAGCCCATCCGCCTCAAGGTTGTGCGTGTTGTGGCTTCACAAATGCTTTGCTGCATACCTCGGTTGTAACGAGTGGTTATTTCAGTCAAAGTTGCTCTTCTATCAGCTTGAATCAGTCGGCCCATTCTCCTCTGACCTCTAGCATCAACAAGGCATTTTCGCCCACAGGACTGCCGCATACTGGATGTTTTTCCCTTTTCACACCATTCTTTGTAAACTCTAGAAATGGTTGTGCGTGAAAATCCCAGTAACTGAGCAGATTGTGAAATACTCAACCATGCCACGCTCAAAATTGCTTAAATCACCTTTCTTTCCCATTCTGACATTCAGTTTGGAGTTCAGGAGATTGTCTTGACCAGGACCACACCCCTAAATGCATTGAAGCAACTGCCATGTGATTGGTTGATTAGATAATTGCATCAACAGGTGTTCCTAATACTCCTTTAGGTGAGTGTACATTTTTCAGTTTCAGTTTTTGTAATCCAAACATGTATGTGAATTAGATTTAAAAGCTTTAGCAGAGGGAAAGATAATCAAAGAACAATAATTTACATTTTGACCTGTGGGTCAATAAAACAATGCTCTTTTTTTGGCCCTGATTTATGATTTTAAACACACACACACACACACACACACACACACACACACACACACGTCTGGTTTACTATCTTTGTGGGCACTCTCCATAGATATAATGGTTTTTATACTGTACAAACTGTATATTCTGTCCCCTTACACTAACCCTACCCATCACACAAAACTTTCTGCATTTTTACATCCCCATGAGTCAGTGTGCATTCAGGTTGAAGTCCCCACCAGGATAGAAAAACATGAACACACACACACACACACAAATCTACAAATACATTAATAGAATCCACACATACAATGACTTCAAAATATCTCTTCTTTGATGAGAATATTTTTAGTTTCTCAATTAAAATTGACATTTTTGATATTAAGCCATCATGATGAAGAAAAAAAGACAATAATATATTTTCTTGAATAAATTCTTGAAAAGATATAATAACAGTTATAAGCAAATATTTGATTATTATTTCCATAACAAACAAAGAATAAATAAATTCAATAATAAATAAGCTTTCCATTGATGTATAGTTTGCTAGGATAGGACAATATTTGGCTGAGATACAACTATTTGAAAAAAATCTAAATATTGAGAAAATCACCTTTATAGTTGTCCAAATGAAGACCTTAGCAATGCATATTAATAATACTAATACTACTACTACTACTAATAATAATAATACATTTTTGAAATATTTACGGTAGGAAATTTACAAAATATCTTCTTGGAACATGATCTTTAAAACTTAATATCATAATGATTTTTGCCATGAAAACAAATTATGATTGATAATTTTGTTGGCTATTGCTACTAATATACCCGTGCGACTTGACTGGTTTTGTGGTCCAGGGTCACATATTATATCAGATAATTCTCACAAAATGTAATGATATGATGTATTTTTGTGTATGTATATATATATATATATATATATATATATATATATATATATATATATATATATATATCATGGTTGTAAAATGTCATGTGGTACGATTCTTCCAAAATGTTATTATTTATGTATTTTTACAGATATACTATATGGATATGTATATGGATATGTAAACTCATGTCATGTTACTACTTTTTACTTGACAGTTACACCACATGACGTCATTAAATGTAAACTTTAAAACTTTCTTAAAAAAGCTATACAAGTTTTTCAAAACCATATGAAACCAACATGAATACAAAGAGCACATTTCTAAGAACTTGTGTTTTTTCAATAATTATTTAACATAAATTAAGGACTATATTTGCTGTTTTCAGGTGATTTTTGTCTGTTGGGCTGTAGACGAGTTCTTCGACTTGGCTGCTGATAACTGCCAGCTCCTCTCTCTGAAATCAGGCCTGATCACTCATTTCTCATTCTTAAACGTATTGCATTTTTCTCCAGGTTCCTTTGTGTATACTTGAATACTACATCTCATAAAAAATGAAGCAGTGGAAAACAACAGACGATACATGACACAGAACTCATTTGGCTTCAAACCGCTGAAAGCACCAGAGGGAGGTGGGAGGAAAGCCATTTACATGAATTAGGATGCTCAGTCTAACACAAACTGCTCCGAAAGGAAATGTATTTGTATGGTTTGTTCTTCAGAGGGCCAGTCATTACCTGTGGGATGTGTAAATCTCAAATCAGGTCTGTTTTGCTCTATGAGAGAGTGGAGTTGAGTGAAAGCCAGACAGAAAGTCCTATTATGAGCTGACTCACGTAACACTTCTGTGTGCATATGTACAGTATATGCATATTTATTTTAAAAAGGCTAAATGCGTTGTATATGTGTACAATGATACTCTCTTGCTCTTTCCAGTGTGTTTTATTGGCATGACAACAATAGCCAAAATAACATTACATAACTTTAAAACCCTGCAAAAACAGCAAAAGTGAAAGGAAATACTAACAAAGATAATAATAAAATGATTTTTTAAAAATGTGACAAAATAAAAGGAACAATAATGTATGTAAACTTAATTTGCAGACAGAAAAGGCTGATAACTTCCTGACAGATGACTGCAGGCAAAGACTAATTTTACATAACCACACTTCTATCAGCATGTAACCACACTGTAGTTTATTTTGGCAAAGAACCGCCCACTTAGGCCCTGTTTACACCTGGTATTAAGATGCGTTTCAGTCGATCATAGACAAGGGAGACATACACGTCTACACCTGGTATTTTACCCTGTCTCTTTTTCCACTTTTAATCACTTCTGTCCTGATTCCTTCGAGGGGGAGGGTCTATGGGCATGGGAGGGTAAATGTATGGGTTTTTTCCAGATCTTTCGATCTAGTGCACAAAATAAGCGTGCCCGGAGACGGTGGCAAAACATACAGAGAGCATCAGCTTTCGTTTCTTCCATGACAGCCGCAAGACCATGCAGAACGTGGAGTGTGTGTTAGAAATCATGGTGACAGAACATTGTGCTTGGTACGTTTTTCGTTTTAAAACCAAACTTGGGTCTCCAGCCGTCAAAGTATCACATCTGGCTAGCGTAATGTTTACGCATTAAAGGGATAGTTCACCCAAAAATGAAAATTACCCCATGATTTACTCACCCTAAAATATAAAAAAAAGATAAAGTTTTAAATATGGATATTTTTCTTACACAAACTCATCGATTCACTTCAGAAGGCCTTTATTAACCCCCAGAGCCTTGTGGAGAACTTTTATAATGGATGGATGCACTTTTTTGGACTTCAATTCAGGACCGCCATTCACTGCAATTAATCGTATTTTGATTTTGATTTCAGCTTCCAACGATTATAAAAAAAGGGTAATTGAGGTAAAGCGATTATTGTGCTGCTGCCGTATTACATCCAGTGCACCATCATTTCCTTCACAGCGGTGCGCTTCGGTTCCTCCCTAAACTAAACTCATCATCCAAATCAGTCGAATAAGTGAGTGATGTAAAATGCAGTCTACTGTTGCGGACGTGATTGATATTAAACAGTGCTATTAAAAGCGCATAAAGCTGCGAAAGAGACGATGTTCCCTATGGGGCGGAATGCGCATAAGCGAAGCATACAATGGGCTTCAGATACGCACCTAAACGGTCAAATAGCCTAGTACACACAAATATGTTGAAATGCAGTTTTGGTAAATATCATCGTAAACACAGTCGGTCATGTCTTAAGTGAATGTAAACATTTGAGAAAGCGTGTTTGAAACTTGTGTGTAACAGTATAATGGGTCTGTGCAGCTCTTAAAGTGACAGCAGCCACATGACTTGTGCAGTCATTAATGTTAATCAAACAAGAAAAGACAAAGACAAAATCACTCACTGCTCTTAAATGAATAACTTGTAGTTTTAATAAGGATTAGTCTATATTTAATATAGCAGTGTTACTTTATATTTGATTACTTTATTCAATTTCTGTTGTAGGCTCTTATCTGAATACCACTGTAAGTTAATCTTCCTGAGAAACCTAAAGCACTGTTAATTTCATTTGTATTTTTGTTCTAATGCATTTTTTTGTTTGTAATTATAGTTTCTTTGTTCTTATTTTATTGCTGACTGTTTACTTGTCTTCTGTAACTGTTTTAAGGACTTTTTACTTACATTAATTAACCTAGTATTAGTTTTTGCTGAAGTATTGATAATTGTGAAATTTCACTGACATTTATAATTACTCGTATCATGAAATAAGACTTTAATCATATCACCCACCGAATATCGTGCTAAATAATCGTGATTTCAATATTGACCAAATTATGATTTTTGCCATTATCAAGCAGCCCTTCAAAACGCAGGTGTAAACCACCTACCAGGTGTAAACAGGGCCTTAGACAGGAAGGGCTTGCCTGATGGCAGAAGTGAATCTGAAATGTAGGATATCTAGTTTATGTGCTACTATGTTTCTCAAAACAAACTGTCGCATACATTCCTCTGTATGGCACGCAGAGCACTATGTGTGGGACGTTGTGTAATGTGGTCACTGAAACACCTGTTCTACTCACTTTTGTATTCACTAGTCACTTAACATTATATAAATAAACACAAGCTAACACTTCACACAAACACAGCATTTTACACTAGACCATCTGTCTCTGTTTTGAATGATGTTCCCTATCCTACGCACTGTTTTGAATGATATCCACTGACCTCACCTTTCCGACATCACTGCTGAAACGAATACACCTTCTCCAAAAAAAGGCATGTAGAGGATTGTGTACAGCAGGTCTTTCAACAAAGTTTTGATCATGTTCATAACTTGGAGGACTTATACATTTGCATACTGAATATGATACAGTAGGTTTTATAGGGTTAAAAGGTTTAACGTCCAATAATGGTGGATTCCTGGATGTCTGTGATTTTGCCCATAACTTGATATGACAAGTCAGAAGTGAAGACAGTGCATTGTGCGTCCATATTTGAAATATCTTGAGTGTTTACATTTCTGTCTGGCATGTTGTGTGTCTTCAAAGAAAGGGGAATCAAACCACCCTGCCTTATCAGTGAACTCTACATTAACACACTTTGTGTTGTGCAAATCAAGCATAAACTCCTCTATCTCCAAGTTATGTAAACAGCATTCATACACCCACAGCCATAAGAGTGATACGGATAAACTGGTCAATTTAAGAGTCCAAGTATAGAGGTATAAAGGATGCCAGAGGAATCATTATAAGAAACTATCTTTGTGTTTTGATTGGTGAGATCAAACAAACTTTTGTTTAGAGCATGTGAGCTATGGAATGCAACATAGCTTCAGATTATGCTGTGTGTGTGTGTGTGTGTGTGTGTGAGAGAGAGAGAGAAAGAGTTGAGCGCAGTGTGTGGTCTTGAGAAGAGGAATGCTCACTGCTCTATGTGTGTGACTGAAGGGCAATCTCTATCCATTCACCTCCAAGGACACCTGCATACCATTCCAGAGCACTTTGAACTGTGTGTCACTGTCAGAACTCTGTGCGTGTGTGTCTCATGTTCAAACAGAAAGTAGAACTCTTTTAAGCCGAGACCTGAGGCACATGGACACACCTCTATTCCAACCTTGATGACTTGCAAATACATTTTACTGGCATGATGAAACAGGTTTTAGGTAGTTGTAATGGTGCTTGTTAAGGCAAGCTTCACTATTAATATTGATCAACAGTGGAACTTCAAAACCTGTGTGACTTTTTTTTTCTGTGGAACACACAGGAAGATATTTTGATAACGGTTTCTGTCCATACAATGAAAGTCAATGGGGTCCAAAACAAAACTGGACACCATTAGGAGTGTTTACATTCACTAATTTTTGTAAATCGGAATGAATCCAATCGGATTTCAGATTCTGAAAGTTCTGTTTATATGAAACCTAAATTTTGCTATCCGATTCACAAATTTGTTTACATGTGCATTGAATGTATTCTGATGTCTACTTCATGCATAATTGTTATTATTTTGATATATCTAAAATGAAAGCTGACATATATGTCAGAAAAGCTTTTTTAGCAAATATTTAGTAAGTATTCAGTCTCCTGCACTGACCAGTTTATAAGACGTAAATAAACATATACACGTTCACATGATGTAAAATGGCACTATTTTAAGGTATTTTTAATACAATTGCAAAAATAGTCAGATTCAAGTGATTTTTTCCAGTTGATTGGATTATTCCAGGTTTAAAAAAACACTTTCAATAGGATGCTAATGCATTATTTCCGTGCATGTAAAACATAACTATTGACTTTGATTGTATGGACAAAAACAGTTATTCTTCTTTTGGTTTTTTATAGAGAAAAGAAAGTCTTGAGGGTGAGTAAATAAATGATGATAAAATTGTTATTTATCTCTTTAAAGATTTGAATAAACCCCTAACCCTCAGTATTAAACTTTTAAATGATCTATATTTCATCTGTCATTCACTCACAAAACCGGTCTCCACAATCTGACAAACAGTTGGTTATTGACCTGCCTGATTGGTCCTGACCAAACACTGGCCTTTTGTGATTGGTCAATCTTCCATCACTCCCTAACTGGCTTGGCTCATTCACACCACTGTGAAAGTCAATAAACGTCTCCACAGGCAGCCATTCAATCACCTCCAGCCATTTGGAAGGCCACTGCGTGTGTGTGTTTTTCTGTAAAGGAAAGAGCCGTTTACAAGTACCAACCTGCCTCCTGTACAACAAATGGGTGGTAAGAGATGAAAAGTCAGTTCGGAGTGTTGCTCGATGTCATGCTGTTGCAGTTCACCTACTAACACAGAGAATACACTCACGGGCCACATCTCATAACAAAAACACCTTTTTATAGAGCAAAACCTCATGCCTGTTTAACGCTCAGATCATAAATGCCAAATCTTAAAATAAATCTCATAAAAACTAAACTCACACTCTTTTCTTTCAAAACCTAATACAGAGACCCCTTCACAAAACCCCAAAAGACATGTATGTGGTTATTCATTCTGTCTATTAGTAAACTAATCTGGGAATATCTAACATGCTTCACTGTTACACATTTACAAAGAAGGAATGAAGCTCTTAAATGTTCTTATGTTTGCACAAACACACGATCTAGGCAGCAGCTGAACAGACAAAACACTTAACATTAATTTAATTTAATAATTGCATTTTATTTATCATCAATGTAAATACTTTAATAGCAACATATTTTTGCTTTGCTGTACCAATTAGCATATATATTTTTATTTATTTATTTTTTCTTATTACTGTCATCAAATAAAATGTGTACATGTTTAATATGCAATCAGTGATTTTTGTGTTGATTTACTTATTTACTTTGCATTTAATTTACATACTATTTTATTATATTAGCCACATGCTGTTTTATTATTAATCTATTTATCAAATAACATTTGTAAATAATTGAATATGTGCGACCAACCATTTTCAACTGCTTTATAAACTTAAATTGCATACTGTAGTATTATATTTGCCATTTGCTTGCAAAATGTGTCTCGCAAACACAATTTCAAAGCTGAAATATACACTGTTATATTATAACACACCATCTGTTGATTATTATATTCTTCATTATTAAGGCATCTGTAGTGCTGCTTTTATCACCATGTTCTTCTACACCGTTTATATAACATACATAACAGTTACATTCACAAGTTCCACATGTTCATACTGTATATAATCTTTTGAGTGATCCAGATTAACAAAGAGTAAATAGATTAGTCTGCTTATGGAGAAGCTCGAGGATAAGACTCAGCTGGATCTCTGATTAACCCTCTTTGAACTACTAAGTAATACAGAGCAGTAAACAGAGACGCATTTGATTGACAGATGCACATAAACTTCTTAAAGTACATTTTGTAAATTATTTGTATGCAGCTAGACGAGATACTGCAATTGCAGAACGAAATACGCAATGTTAAGGTTTATAACCAAGAGTCTGGCGATACGATACATATCGTGATACATGGGTTATGATACGATATATTACGATACTGTAAGAAAGGCAGTATATTGTGATATTTCTTGTTTTTTTTTAAGAAGAGGATCTAATTTTAGAAAAACTGTCAGAAAGAACACACCACCATATTCATAAAACATTATTATTTAATGAAACGATCTGCATTTGCATTTATATCATGGATCTTATTTGTGCAATCTAAGTAAAGGGAAAATAGTAAAGTACTTTCAGGATTCTTTAGGTATATATACAGTATACATATAACCTTTAAAGTTTCACAGTAGTGTAGTCAAAAATATCGATATTTCGATACGCATCAATACTGAAATACCTTAAGCAATTCCAATAATATCGGCAAACATAATATAGTGATTTTCACATGTTTTTCTTGCACCTCGACTATAACTACACATAACTGATGAATTTGCCTAATAAATAAGAGTAAGTAATAACTACCGGTATCAGTGGTTCATCAAGCCCAGTGACATATGAAACTTCTAGAAGCCCTCAGTGAATGCAAATTAACACATGAACTCTCTGGCCTATTCAATCAGGAAGCTCAGCAAATTGGCGAGTGTTAATGCTTCATGGAGTTACACAACATTACAGACAACTTAAAATATATTACGAATTAGGAACCAATTTTCCCCAAATGTCCATCTCCAAATGTACAGCCAATGTGTCCCTAGCCACCAAGATCTCTTCACATATTCCAATATCTTCCACGCACGCTCACACGATACTCAATTCACAAGATACTCTCTCTGAGATCTCCAGTCGGGTCTAAATATATCAGTGTTTGACTGTATCTGGTCATCGGTGCACTGCCAAAGCCTGTGTTTCCTGGAGATGATGGACAACAGCATTTGTGATGCTCTGGAGCTCCATATTAGATATAATCTCATGACATGAAAAGGCTATCATCTGTTTTCCATAGTACATCTTTTATTACATCAGTCCACTGTGGTTTACATTCGACTGAACGCACCATATGGACTGTATTTACATGCAAGAAGGACATGCAAATTAAGCCGAAACGACATCATACAATTGCATCATACAATAGTATGAAGATTATTCATACTAATCTTGAAACAGATTTATCTTTAATCTCACAGAATGAGCTTCATGATGATTGATGCTCCAACATTCTCATGCACATGTGCAAGTTCATGTGCATTAAACAGATTGCTCTAGAAACACAGAGGTCATCATAAAGGTTAATTACTGCCTGTTTGATGAAGAGGGCCAGGTGTGAACTCTCTTCTCTGACTTATATCACATCTGCCTCCAGCTGGGGACCTCAGAGGTTAAACTTGCTTCAGGAAACTTCCTATCCCCCCCCCCCACCTCTCTCTGCTTATTCAGAGGTGAAATACAATCTTGTGTGTCCTATGAGCCCGGCTTGATCAAAAAGAGAAAAGGCACACCTGCTGTTGCCATTCTATGTATAACACATCCTAGTCAGTCAGTGTATGTTATGTGTACACTGTGTACACTGAGAAAAGCCATGACTTTCATAAGATACAGCCTTTTTAAAATGCATAATTACGTAAACGGAAGGCACCATGATGTGGTGACACTAGACTACATATATATATGCATGGTTATAATGCTCTTCTCCATCATTTGACAAAGTATTGATGTTGAAATCAACAAAAATGTACATGGATGGATGGATGGATGGATGGATGGATGGATGGACAGATGACAGGATGGATGGATGGATGGAAAGACAGGTGGATGGATGAATGGATGGATGGGATTGGATGGAAAGACAGATGACAGGATGAATGGATGGATGGATGGATGAATGGATTGGATTGATTAAATGGATGGAAAGACAGATGACAGGATGGATGAATGAATGAAAATGAATAAATTAATCAATCAATCGATCGATCTACTACCCTGATATTGACCAGGTTTTCAATTTAGTAAATTCACACCAAGATCAAAATGAAAACAGGGCAAGACAGGAAGAAATAAGTATAAAGCCTACTAGACTTAATAATGATTTGACAGTTTAACAGCTTAAGTTAACATTTTCATGTAAGTGTAAAAGGCCTGTGAAAGTAAAACAGCCACTGTTCTCCTCATCTTAACAGCAAAAACACACTGACAGGAAAGAGAGAGAGGCCTCAGGGAAGGACCACCGACTCCTGTCCAACCTGGACAACAGTTCAAGGCAACACGCTGAGAGAGAGATAAAAACAGCTGAATCTCTCTCTGCAGGGGGCTGTATAAAGCAGGAAAGAGAACAGAGCAGATTGTGACTAACTTCTAGAGCACTTATGACACAAAATGTGTTTCCTCTAGATGAGCCCAAACTGCTGATGGTGTGGCCTCTTAGAGGATGAGGTACAATACAAGAGTTTGAGGATGAAAGGAGAGAGCGATAGGAAGTGGAACAGAGAGAGAGAGCCACGAGAGACAGCCATAAACAGAGTAAGAGAGAGCAACATCATGAAGAATGAGAAACAAAGAGAGAGTAAGAAAGTGTCTGGACTGAAGTTCAGGAGCACGTTTAGATCTTGCCAGAACATTCAGTCATTCCTGGCTGCAGAAGTATGGCTGTGCCTTCAGACGTTTTGTTTTGAGTCTAGCAATTTTCTCACACTCATCACTCTTCTGCCTGTATCCATCAAAGAAAAAGCAAACGAAAAAGCACAACAGGTCACAGTAGTTCATTCCAGTCATGATTTAATCATGAGGGGGTTATGGGTGGGTTTCAGTAGGGCCGAATTACGATGGATTACCACACTGCTGCTCCAACTCCCATCTGAAAACAGCTAGCAAAATAACTACTCATTAGCAAACCAGCATGTTTAGAATCCGGTGTGGTTTGATTTAAAGGGATAGTTCAGGCAAAAATGAAAATTCTGTCATCATTTACTCACCCTCATGTCGTTACAAATCTGTACAACTTTCTTTCTTTTGTGGAACACAAAAATAAATCTCTTAATGTCCAAGCTGCTGTTTTCCATACATGACTCTTTTTAACTATACGAGAGCCTTAGGCTGTGTTCACACTTGGCATGTTTGGTTTGATTAAAACAAACTCTGGTGCGATTGCTCTGTTAGTGTGAACGCTGCCATCCGAAGTCTGGTCTACACCAAACAAGTGGGCCGAGACCCCTGAAAAGATGGGTCTCAGTAAGCTTTTACATGAACTCTGGTGCAATTCGAATGAAATATGAACGTAACATGGACCAAAAACAGGACATGATGTGACCCTAAAAAGGACAGATTGCTCAAGCATACCTGGTTCTTCTTTTCATAAAAGCTATGTTGCCCATTACAGTTCAGTACAGGCATCAGAAGTGCATCTCCTTGCAGCAGATCTGTGTTTGTGTGCGTAATGAACAAATTCCTGCAGCTGTTTTGACTTCTTTACAAATTTTATAAGCTTTTCACGAGTTCTCAACTGGTTAAAATACCATCATATGTTTTACACATACAATTAGCCCAGCGCACAGCGTTGTTTTGGATCTTCGGTAAGTAAACCGTTTTTGTTTTGTTTTGCATCTTTAGGTTCTGTTAAAAATTACAGCGTGAGCTCTAAGCGAACCAGAACTAAATGTATCATTTTCTTTTTGGTCCATCAAAAGAACCAAACTACAAGTGTGAACACACCATAAAAAGGGTCTTCTACATCTACTGCAATTTGATATGTACGAGCAAGAAGAGGTTGAGTAAATGATGTGCAAAAAAATTGGCAATACAGTAATATTTGAATTAGTGCTGCACTATATATCAAAATGTGGCAAGCAGGACGAGGCCGAGAGCTGTGAGAACGTCAAGTCTCACAGAGGAGCACTGGAAGGACAAAAGGAGGAGTGATGACAGTGCAAGACGAGAGAGGACCAGGCCTGGGACATTTATGTTATGTTCTGTTATGTTTATATGAGGCAGTCATCCGTGAGGGGCTGCCGCTTTACTTTTGTTTTGTTGTTTGTTTATTTTTGGATTAAAGTTCCTTTAAGACAATTCATTTCACTCGGCGGCCATCTTTGAAACACCTCTCTTTGAATGGGGAAACATAAAATTCTTGTTCAACATGCTTATGATTAATTTTCATATTTAAAATCACCAATGAAATTAGACAACAACTGTTTCATAAATTTTGTTTCTAAACGCTCGAATCATGACAAAAAAATGAATTTTTCAGCCTGGACGAAGCTTATGTGCATGATCAGTTCTAAGCACGCGTCTCAGAACACTGCCTGTTTCTATAGCAACCGCAGCTTCTAACGGCAGATGCAGTGACGCGATGACTTTACTAATCAACGATTAGCTCTTTCATTTATAAGGCGGGGCTTATTCGCCATATTGGGCATTGCACTTTCTCCCATTCATAAGTAATCGGAGTGCACCGTCTTCCTATATATAAAGTCTTTGTTAAAGTTTGTTGAATGTTTGCTGGTTCCCACCTCCTCCTTTCCTGAGCCTTGAACATTGTTAGACTAAATAAAATCAATATCGTGATATGGCTCAATGCAATATTTAAATCCCAAAGGCTGCAATTTAATTAGATAAATATTTTCTTGCCAGTTTCAGAGTGGCTTGCCTAGTTCATTTACTGTCAGTCATTCCGCTCTGAGACATTGAAACACCATATCATGAGCTGTATTAAACAGATCACTTTCATACTATCATTTTTTAGCCATACTGGATGAGTCAAAACAGTGGGAATGTGTTCTATGAAACTCAAGTGGAAAGAGACTTCTTTATGGTTTCAATAACTTCATGGTTATTGAAAGAGGTTCGAGTTGGTTCTTGTAAAGAGCAAACCCAAGTTTGAACACCCAACATTTTC
The DNA here is from genome assembly GCA_039654625.1 of Rhinogobio ventralis. Classification (NCBI taxonomy): domain Eukaryota; kingdom Metazoa; phylum Chordata; class Actinopteri; order Cypriniformes; family Gobionidae; genus Rhinogobio; species Rhinogobio ventralis. The sequence goes on along the minus strand of CM077203.1, from coordinate 24,828,826 downwards.
AACTTTTCCCCAAATGATTTATCCTAATGTCAGTTTTGCAATATCATTCAGCCCTAATTTGAATATATATTAGAAACGCAAATAAATGTACGCTCTTGATAATGGACGTTGTGCTGTCCTTGCTGCAGCTGAGGACAATGTGTTGCACATTTGTAAATGCTGAAATGGCATGAGGGGCAGTTCTATTTTATGAGAGAGAGATCAAAAAGAGACATACAGTAGTACTTTAGCCATCCATCCAGGCAGTGCAATTAAACGCCTCATTTAATCCAGTCTTAATCTGATCTTAGCTTTAAAATACCTCGTAATGACTCTGGGATAAGAAAATATGGACTTGTCCAGGCCTACAGTCTAGACAAATAAACTACATTAAATGCAAAAAGCTTCTTCCTCCTCTAAGACAATATTTATAGAACACTTTCTAAAACAGGTACATGTCCACACAGTCTAATTTCACAGGGAAAAACATACAATGGGATCACCCCAATTTCCAGCGACTACGACCTGCCAAGAATAGGTCAGTCCAGAAAAACACAAGACTCAGCGCCACTAAGCGATCTCGCAGGCGCTTCACAGAACTACATGCTGCTTTAGACATGCTCTCACGTGTGCCTGTTTCTCAGAGATGGGAATTACATATGCATGTCTGGAAAGCACTGGATGGAAAAGGGGGCAAAAGAGCATAGGAAGAAATAATGTAAAATAAGTGAAACAGAGAACATAAAACCGTGTGTCAGTGGATATGTTATATGTTTGCATAAAAGAAAGCTTTTCTTAAATCCATCATTTCTGCTGCATTTTAAAATGTAATAATTACAATAAATCAAAATAATATTTTTACTACAATTAATAGTTAAATAATAATAGCATTATTAAATTAATTATTTACTTATTTATATGACAACTAAAACATTAATCTACAGTGCTGTATGTGTTTTGTTTGACTTGTATGTAGTCTGAGGACAAAACTGTGCCCAGATATTGGCAAAAATTCTGACAAAACCTCCTGTTTTGGTCATCTGGTGACATTAATATTACATCATAAATTAAATAATATATATATATATATATATATATATATATATATATATATATATATATATATATATATATATATATATATATATATATATATATATATATATATATATATATATATATATATATATATATATATAAAACCAAATTTAGTAGGGATGACAATCTACTAAAAAACAATCAAAATCAATCACGATTCGTTGAATAACTAATTACAATTATTCGTTAAAATTATCACAAATATACGCTTATATTAATATTAGCTGTGAAAATGATGCGTAAATGTCTCCCCCTCAGTGTCTATGGCTACGTCTACATTAATCCAGATACATTTGAAAACAGTGTTTTAGTTTCAAAATGCTCTCCGTCCACACTAACGTTTTCCAAAAGTTTCTCGTCCACACTGAAACGTCAAAAAGCGCTAAATTAATTCACCTTACTGTGCATGCGTAAAGCCTCATAAAAGCTCACTTGATATTACAGACGGAACAAAACAAAGTTATCACGCAATTCTTCTGGCATGATTTAGCTAAATATCTCACCATTCACTGATGCGTCCAGGTCGCACTGACGCACTATTATATGATTGGTCTAAAAAGCTACTACTCTCATGTTTTGCCTCAGGACAGCAAATGTGAGTACATCTTGTCATCTTTGCAGGACTGTGATATGAAGAGTGTGCAAAGTAACATATTTTAGCAACTGTGTGAAAGTGAATAGCACATAACAGGCACAATACCGGTATAAAGATGAAACACGTCGTCACATGACTAAACATGCGTCTTCGTTTTCAAATACCTCAGTTTTCACAGCTCACACTAAAGGGGAAAACTCCGTTTTCAAGTTCATCCACTTTGGAGAGCGTTCTCAGAAAGCTCCATTTTCGTTAATAAAAACACAGTCTCAGTGTGGACGGAAGGCCAAAACTGAGAGAAAAATGTGCGTTTTCAAACGAAAATCATGTATTAGTGTGGACAAGCCAACAAGGCCTACATGTCCCCATGTAGATTGCTAGGTTAAATGTCTTCGTCAAAGACTGAATAATCTGAATATTTATTTTTGCATTATGTAAATTAACATGGCTTTTGAATTTGTCTGTGCTGTCTGGTAATATTGTCATTTTCCTGCTGTATTTTTTTCATCAGTTTTGTCCTCATGCTTAATTTCATTATCTGAACAGACAGACACAAACAAACCCATTTGGAGAGTTGATGAAGGTGACTTCTAGAACAGACGTGACGGTGGGCCTTCTGCAATCAAATATGAAATGGTGAGTCAGATCCTATCAGCGCGGCTCCCAGAGGAAGGGCCCGCTTCATCTGCTGTGCTGTCGGCTAGAGTTTCACCAGACAGCTTCACACCGCACACTCTCCTCACGAACATAGTAACTGATAGGACGGTCTAAAACCGACAACCACCCACACCGTCTTCCTTTCCTAATTTGAAATGGCAGCTGGATTAACAATCTTGGTGAAATAACTGAAGCTCCCACAGAGTTACAGCAGGCCAGTATGGCTTGAAATTAGATAAACATATACCTCAATTTAGTGGTAGAACTGATGCATTTCACCCACATATATATTAACTACATGCAATTTCAGTTGTTTAGTTTTTATTTCCACTCATTTTTTTGAGAGATGAGTCATGCGCAAGCAATTAGCTAGTTGCTAATGCAGCCTCACACATAGTTAAAGAAATTAGCAGTCCAGCATTAGCATGTGTGCTAACTGCACTCCCTGACCTTGGACAATGGCGGTGTTTGTCATTGAAACTAGCCTGGTTCCCATTCACTGTTAATGAGCGAGATGCCTGATTAGGGATCTCAGAGGGCAGGGATCCACATTCCTGCCCCTGAGGTTAAACGGTAATGCAGGGGGCAGCAAAGTTATACTTCAGACCCTTCTGTGATTTTCATGCTGTTGCGAAATTCAGCCGTAGGTTTGATAGACAGGAACCCGAAGGAAGGGAACCCTAGTCACAGGGTTAGTTGAAATGGCGAAAGAACTGTGGAATCCCTCCATGAAGGTCCCTTTTCCAAGGTCATGAGCTAAAAGTACATATTTTAATTAGTGCTGTAAAAATAAGTGCGTTAACACATGCAATACATTTTTCAGTTTAACACCGTTAAAAATATTTTAATAAATATGACATTTATCATAATGAGTTTATATGAAGATTGTTTTGAGTTAAACAACTTAAATTAAAAGTTATTTTTTAAAGCCTAATAAATGTTGAAATTGATAGCTTTCATTTATACTGTAATGTTGAATGTCTATCATTAATGTTTAAAGAAAAAATCTATTTCATAGAGACATCAGTATTAGTATCAGTGATACTGGCCTTCATTCATAAAAAGATGCCATTAAACACATTTAAAATATAATGTCTTTAAATTGTTTCTACATTAATTTGGAGAGTAACTGTGAAATTATTACAATAAAAAGTGTGATTAATTAGTTAATTTCTTTAATCGATTGACAGCACTAATTTTAATATTTCATTATTATGTAATATTATAAAACAGAGACAACAAGAAGGTTAATATACAAGAGGGTTCCCACACGTTTTGACAAATAAATTCCAAAAAATATTCATGATATTTTAAAAGGATTTAAAAATCCTTTTGTAGAGACTGAACTCCTAAAAAATATTTTAATGTTGAGAACAGCTATCTTCATAAACTATAGAAATTTCGATGACCTTTCGAGGACTGGATATATAGCAGGTATAGTAAACACCAATTTTTTTTCAAATGTTGAAAACAAACATTTAAATTGCACAAAGGCAGTTAATGGCATATTAACTCTTTTATGATATAATTATGTTCTTCTACAATGCACACCATTTAAACAGTGGCTGTAATAAAAACTAGATTTATTCCAACATACATTAAATAATGAACGTATCTAAGCGAAAAATGTTGACATTTAACATCTTTTAGTATATAATCCACTGAGCTGTTTGTGGGACTGTGGCCTACACCTCTTTTTTGTCTGTTTTTTACTCAATCCACGCCTCTCCGCTCTTCCAAAAGAGACAGACAGGAAGGAAGAGGTATGGACAGTGTGGATGGAGTGCACAGGCCAGACGTGTCCTCCATCCTCCACTGCTGAGCCCTACAGTTCATACACAGGCTGAGGTCACTGGAGACCATTTAAACTGAGACACAATCTGAAAGGAAAAGAAGAAATACAAAAAAAAGACACAAAAGGTGGATGTGGCAGATGTACGGGTATACCAGCCAAGTCTGTGTGTGAGCTGACCAGAACGTTTTGGTCACTTAGCCAAGTTCAATCCAAATAAATCACCTAAAAGTAACCGTAACAAAAGTATTCATAGCAATATTTCTCCAAAAATCGACTACCTAAAAGGAACTGTTCATCTTCCAAACTAGCTAGCTAACAAATAAAGAAATACCTGCCTACAAAAAGTTGAAATATGTCATTTATTTTATTTTATTTTATTATAATTTTTAAAAAAAAGAACGCATCCTTTGTGAACAGTCCCTTGGACTGTTCCCTGGGGAGCAGAAGTGTGACCTAATTCATTTGCTCAAGGGCTTGACTTCCTCTATACTTCACTGTCCCATTCATCATGCACCTGGCCAGAAGTGCTCACTGATTGGTCAAAATATCATCAGTGACATTTACTCAGCAAACAGTGCAGCACAATACCTTACGTATTAACATTTGCCCAGACCTTCAGCTGCCAATCACAACATCAGTCCATCAACCAGCCAATAGTTGTCAAGGAAATCAAATTTCAGTTGCCACAGTATTAGGAGAGCGGGATACTGACTATGAACCAAAAGAGGAGCCTTCTATTGACTAGTTAAAGATTTTTCATCCAGAACTATGTGCATCTGTTTGAATCACAGTGTAACTGAAGCCTCCGACAATACATGCAAATCTCACAAGGTGAAAGGTTACGCTGATCGAGCACATGCCTCAATCTAAGAACACACACACTCACGTCTGGTTTACTATCTTTGTGGGGACTCTCCATAGACAAAGTGGTTTTTATACTGTACAAACTGTATATTCTCTCCCTTTACACTAACCCATAAACCTACCCTTCACACAAAACTTTATTTTTACATTGTCAAAAATAAAACTCATTCTGTATAATTTATAAGCTTGTTTCTTCATGGGGACCTCAATTTAGTCCCCATGAGTCTGTGTGCATTCAGGTTAAAGTCCCCACCAGGATAGAAAAACATGAACACACACTCACACACAAGCTTGGGATTGCCTGGCCCACAGTCCTCTGGGGTCATGACCACTCTTATCAGGCAGATGAGGAAGTTCAGCATGGCAGGGGTGGATCAGAGGACAAGTGTGAGTGTTTCAGACGGGCCAGGGTGGTCATGTGAGGGGATTAGCACAGACGAGGGACGTCTCACGCTCATTTGGGAATACTGAAGAAACACACGTAATTTCTGCCACTCTCATTAAACAAAGCTTTCTAGCAGGGATTTAACAGGGGCTTAAAAGACTAAAGCACAGAGATGAGCCTCCAGGGCAGGTGTGTGTGTGTGTGTGTATGTGAGTGTGCACTTGTCCTCCTATTGTATTTCCCCAAGCGGCCACAGTCTCACTCATCCGAGGAAAGAAGCATGTGGTGAACTTCCTACAACAACAAAAAAAGGCACTTGGTGCTACTGACTGGTATCTACATTACACGCTCTCCTGAAACACAAAGATCACTGACACCTGAAAGACTGAGGTGGGCTAACGCTAATGTCTCTTACAGTTGTTTTTTGTGGTCACACACTGGAAAGAAACATGGCAATATCTTGAGGTTTAACTCACATGGTGCCTCTTGGTGTACATGTAGGGTCAAAGCAGCAAATCAAACATAATCACTCAGCTTTGTTTTAGATCAGAAATGAAGGTCACGTTAACAATGAAACTCAATGCATCACTACTAGACAGCATAAAGTAGCATTCACAGTGCATTTAGCTTGTGCAATGAAGTGTGCTGTTATTAACACCAAACGAAACCCATAACACCCTAGAAAGTTGGGAAAAATTAGTTGGCCCTGCTTATGTCACAAGAAATGAAAAGTCAGTTATCAGATTTTGACAGAAGTAATGGAAATGATTTGTAATAAAAGATTATTAGAGTATGTTTTTTCAATAAAATACTATTTCAGTCTTTCTTCTTCAAAATGTCACTTTTAATTCAATGTGTTACTTGCCATTTCTTTGTAATTATTTGTCAAATTCTCTAGCAATTTCTGAGTGAAAATTGTTTCAAAGTACACCTATTTATGTCAACACACTCATGGCAGTTCATAACTTATTTCACCTTTTGGCAAATTAGTACAATCTCATTTATTTGCATATGATCTGCAAATTGAAAATACGCCCAATGGAAACATCAATTTCGCAAAAACTCCCATATAACACAAAACGTTTTTACGCTCGCATGAGGGGGGTTTTCAGGCAATTCAAAAAAGGAATATTTCGCAAAACTGCAATGGAAACAGTTTTTTCACATTTACAGGTCACCTGGTGTACGGAAAAGTCACATGATCATTCTTTAAAGAGGGCGTGGCATGTCTGGACAGAGGACGAGACAGAGCTCCTTATTAAACTTATAAGACATTAGAATTACGGGAATACTGGATTCTAAACAACAAAGAAATGCCACAATTTATCAAGACCTCGAAGCAGATATGAGGGAGAAACTCACAGAAAGTGATATTATAAGACCAAACTCAGTAAACACCATACAAATAAAGCATACCATGTACAGAAAAGTCCAGAATATGAACGTTTAATTACACGTTAAGCGTTTTCCTCCCATAGAAAACCAAGAAAACGCTTAATGAGACTTAATGGACCAATAGTTATAAAAAAGACAAAATTCGTTATACATTATTAATAAAACACAGGCACACTTAGATTGTCATAAACACAGAGGGGGGACCATTCCAACAAGCTCTCTCATCCTGAACACAAATTGGCTTCTTTCGTCATATTATGGGCTCATCTGCTTTTCTGTATGTTTTATTAGTATGTGTGATGTTTTCTGAGTTTGGTCTTTTAATATATAATTTTCTTAGTACATTAATCCACGTTGAAATGACTTATCGCGAGAGGAACATTGGTTAATGGAAACACGGTTATTTCGCAATAGTTTTTTATTGACATTTAGAAAATAATGGCAAAAGTTTTGCGCAAAATCTGTAATGGAAACCCGGCTACTGACGGTTAGGTTTAGGGGTGGACCTTCACGCTTTTTTCTTAAAGATTGCACATTTTCTCACAAATCAAATTGTACGAATGCATTCATTATCGTAAATCAAATTCTAAAATAGCCGTTTACTCTCTTTACCAGGCCAATGTGTGTCTGTTTTGAAGACACCAGTTTCAGCAATTGAACAGACTAGTAAAGAAAACCCCACCTTGCTAGAGGGAGAGCAGGGTTAGATTTTGAGCGCTGCCTGGCTCAGTTTCCTATCATCTCAGTGGGGGTTGTGAGATATTTTCAGACAGCCGCAGACATGCCCTACTGTGCTCTTAATGACTGCCACTCCAGGCTAAACGTTTTTACTTCAACACTATTGGGTTAATATTCAGCAGATACCCACCAACTCTGGGAATGCTGCTTTAAAACGTGACTCAGAGTCAGAGAGCATATGCAAGTTTAATGTGACAATCAAGATTGTACACACACACACACACACACACACACACACACACACACACACACAGATTGTATAGGGGTGATATGTGCTAGTGTTGTTTGTGAACTGATACTCAACAGAGCTCCTGATTATATTTACGATGGGTATTAAAAGAAGTCTTTTATGACTAATGTGTTCGAACTTAATGGTTTGCAGACACTCAGAACAGAGCAGAAATCTGTGCTGGATAAAGCCGTTATCTAGTAAAATGCCTGTAAATCCAAAACTGCTGTCCGCACACATACTGTGTATATATACCAAATAATAATACTATCAATGTTGCATTGTGTTAAAAACTATTAAAAATAATTTTAGTTATTATATTTATATGACATACAAATAAATAAATGCTAATCAAAAACTAATACAAATGACAAAACCACATAGCAAAATATAATATAACTATAATAAATAAATTTTTACTATACATACAGTGTATTTTACTGATAACCAGAGGATACTGTCATTTTCAAAAGCAGCCTAACTACAGAGCTTCCTTAAAGGTGCCCTGCCACACTTATTTCATTACTTTTGTGGTAATGTTTGAAGTTCTACCATGGACTCTGTAACATTTTTTGTGGAAAAAATGCCTTGGTTACCTTGTTTCAAGCCATTCTAGCGTGGTATAGGAAGATTCGCGGCAGTTCTCATTACTATTAAACGAGCTACGCTGCTTGACTCTGATTGGCTAACAGCTAGCCAATGAGAGCCTGGCTATCAGCATCCTTTACCCAGTGCAACAAGTAGAGGAACTTTGTTTACCATCGTCTGGAATCGCTGCAGAAATGGCTTCTTCAGGTATATTGCCATATATATATGACGTTCAGCCATCCTTGCTGTATACGAAAACAGTCACTGAGATAGACAAATTCTGTGGGCGTGGTCTCAACTGAGCGAGCTCATGAATAGTAATGAGCTCAGGCAACACTACGTCAGACTGACCAGCTTTTGTAAATGGCCTGATTTCTCCGCTTATTTCTTTTCAGTGGCTAGAGCTGAAAGAGGAGGTAGCAGTTAATTTTCACATTCACGACATAACACAAACACATACCTAACATATTTCATAAAATACAAGTAAAAACGGTTTTGTGTGGCAGGGCACCTTTAAAAAAATATATATATATACACATACATACATATACACATACACACACACATATATATATATATATAAACAGGAGCAAGTGGTTGCTGAGAGATTAAAAAAAAACGTTTCTTATTTACAGCAAGCCAAATCAAACAAAAGTGAAAGAAATTAATCATCATCATCATCTTCATCATTACACAACAGTATTTGCCTGATATGTTCATGCAGGTTAGAGATGTGCTCTCGACATTGAGAAACACACATTTCCAGTTCTCTGAAAAAACCCACGAAGGTCCCATGTTTAAAGTCTTCTAAAGCAGGACACAGTGGGAAGAGTTTCCCAAACGGGCCAACAGGAAGACTCCACCGGGAGAGGCAGCTTTGTGTTGTGTTTGAGCCTCTCTCCAGTAATACTACAAGTGAATGGAGGAGGCCAAGATAGATCATATCACACACAAACCATACCGATACAGCTGAGCCAAGTTTGGATTGAACACACACCCACAAACTCTTTTTCCATCTGATCTGGCCCACATCTATCACAAACGGCCATTTAATTTTCAACAATCTTTCTGCCATTCCATATTAAGTCCTAAAGCACGGGAACGGCAAACACAACTACCATCTGCCCAAAAGATTTACTCCTAAACTTCAACTTCATATAAAATGTGCATATTAATAAATACAGACTGGAGAAGAAAAAGCCAAAACCTCTTAATAGAGGTCAGAACCAGGGAAACATCTTGATGTTTCCATCAGGGATGAGGAATTTGGTTTGGGTTCCTCAGATGTTTTCTAGCCATGCCAAGCCAATTTGTAATTTCATCCGAGAAGATACAAAAAGTAACTAGTAATTAAGGCTTTACCGCAAAGCAATAAGAGCGCCACCATTTCTTTCAAGCAACTACAAAGATAGTTAAACGTTGCTATAGCAACATATAGACGATAGACAGGGTTAGACTGTTGCCCAACATGCGTTTCGTGTTGATGGGAAACATCCGTCTGCTGGCAGCGTAAACAGCAGAAAGCAAGATGTGTTAAAGTGGCAAGTAACACAAACAAATGCATTTCTTTACAAGTTTCTTCACATCTTTGATGAACATATGGATAGGGTTACATAGTTTTAATAGTTCCTAATGCGAGTTTAAAGAAGTAGTTCACCCAAAAAGAATTTCTGACAAACACAACTTACATTTGAAATCAGATGTGCAACTTTGAAAGCAACTTTGTGTGATGAGCATACTTAAGTTGACTTGTATTATAGCACATAAGTTGTACGGTCAACTTTTATGTTGCTTATTTTTGCATTTTAAATGTATGAAGAAAAAAAAGCAGCTTGGACATTCTTCAAAATATCTCTGTGTCTTATAGAAGAAAGAAAAACATTTTGGCTTGATAGAGTGAGAAAATAATGACAGAATTTTCATTTTTGGCTGAATTATTAGTTTAGTTAACTAATTTATAATTAGTTGACGCATGGACAACCAAGTGTGCGAGCAATTGGGGCACTTTATCAAACTTTCAGTCTAATAGTAACTCCATGCATATGGCTTTGTGAATATTTCAATAGTTCAGAAAAGCTGTCAGTGTTTGTCCTGGCTTCAGAGGAAGTCTTCTGAGAACACAAAGGGATATGGCATTGCAACATGATTAATAAAACATGTCAAAATCCATCCTATTAACTCCATTAAGACTGACACCTGGAAGACGACACTGGACCAGCCCGCAACAGACGCATCGCATCTGTTCATCAATCGGCACGACTAATCAATCCATCATTGTTCTGATCTGCACATCTAATATGGATCACAGAGGCTTTTTTTGCTGTTCATAACGTCCAACAAAATATAGTTCAGGTCTAGGGGTGGGGAATATGACAAAATGACAAACCTTATATCACGATATGAGTCATTTTATTATCACTTAAGATATAAACGACTGTGTTTTCCCCCATTTAGACATTTACATTTGAGCCGCACTGAGCATTTAAATATTTAATCAGACAAACAACGACTTAAAGTGTTAAAGCTAAATTTAAAGAATAAAAAATATTAAAACGTTTCACTTTAAAAAAAGTAACAAGGTAGAAGGTAACAGGTCTGACAGTTTTACAGTTAATTTATCATTATTAGCATCTTGCTCAAGGTAAAGTCAGTACAAGGTGTGTATTATGCTGATAATATGCACTTGAATTGAGTATACTTCACATATCCAGTTTTCAATAATTACTTGTCATTATGATAACAGTGTTGACTATTTAAAATCAACCCCTACTGATAATCAAAATACAAGATAAAAAGACAATTGCACTGAAGAATGATGTCACAGTGACATTTTTTTTAATCTATGGATATATAAATCAATGTAATTATGAATTATGGTGGGAACGGGGTTGACACTTAACATGGAGACACAATTGACGTCCTTTTAATACAATACAGTAAAATGTAAAATTATATATTAAGACCAAAAACAAGCTTTTATTTCCATATATTTTATATCAAAATATTAACATATTCACTAATATATGTTAACTGCTAATTGCAGGGACAAATGAGAAAGAACAGGAAGAGGATCAAATTAAAAAATAAAATTAAATATATATTTTTTTGTAAACAAAATGGCTACATTGAAGACATACTGTAGTCAAAGTTGCTGTCAGTTTTGCATTAGCAAAGTGGGACACTTAAAAATATACGTTTTATGGAATGACACTAAGAGTCCTTAAGTTAGTTAATACTGTACATCAAGTAAATCACTTTAAAATCATAATCGGTTTCAAAGTAGCTTTTAGTGAACTTTGCCCATACACATAACCTGTGCATAACACCTTGTCAATACAATCAGCGACAGTATCGTCTGATGAAGTTACATCCCAGTAATGTGCCACAATGAACAAACATTGTTTCAATATCAAAGTTACGCACGCGATTCTCTATCAGCAAACAGAGCTGAACTGCAGTGCAACTGCAACATGTATCCACAACTTAGAAAAATGATCCATCTTACCTTCTGTCAGCCATGTTCCTCACATTGTTTGGACTAATGGGAGTGAAAGCATAAGATGTGTCCTCTGGCAGAAACTGAGCAGACTGCACCGAGTCTGTTAAAGTGGATTTCAGGCTCTCTGTCCCGCTGGAGTTTGAGGCAGACAGTGGAGTGGGTTATCCCCCCGCCCTCTTCAATTTGGGCCATGCTCGAGTAATCCGATCTGCAGCCTGCTGTAGTTTCATTGAAGCGGAATGATCGCTCGCACAGTCTGTTTACAGTTTGAGGAGGAGAGGCGCCATCAGCTGGTGAGGCAAGGCAGTACAAGCCGCCCGCTCTGTTACTATGTGCTAGTTCACAAGTAAATGCTGTAAATAGCAATAGAGTTGGCGAGGTTCATTTTTAGTCCACTGTAGAGGATGATACTGTTAATTTATTATGATAATGATAATATAGTGATATAAAATTAAGAAATACCACGTGAGGAGGAAGAGTGTTGTTCAGAATATCAGTAGTAGGTCTATAATTTGCGAGTAGGCCTATGGCATAGATTTTAAACTCCCTGTAAAGTCAAACATTTTAATGTGTTCTGAGTTTGTCATACCACAGAAACATGTTTTATTAACCACCCAACCAAATTTGAATGATAAAACCCCCCCAAAAACTGTTCAAGTCAGCATGAAGCGGAAGATTGTTAGTCTTTCTTTGTTGTTGTGGATGGCGCATTCAAGTCCTCCTTGATCGCGGTATACCTCCTTTTAATTAACTACACAATAATGCAGCAAGTAGCCTATTAATGCTGCCTTCACGTACTATTGGAAATGTTCGACTTCCCACTTCTGAAGTTGTGATTACGAGCTCATGGCATTCAAATTTTGTCTTGAGGGCGTTCAGGAAACTAGGAAACTCGTATTTATGAAAATTCTATTCTATTTATAGCACGTGAAGGCAGCATAGGCTAACTGGACTTCTAGAAAAGGAAGAACACAGAATGGTGTGTGTTTTTTATGTTTTTAATCAATTTAAGAAGACAATGTAAACATATTCGTATATAATATTGTCTAAAGTTATCATATTCTGTTCTGGCAATAACCATATTTTGTTTTAAATAAAAAAGCTTTTGGCCTAAGTAAAGTGTTGGCCTATACCCATGTTCAACTCAATCTTCTAAATACGATCTTTCCGACATCACTTGAACACACCATTAAAAATGTAGGGCGGGACTTTGATTTTGTCCATGGGGAATTGATTGGATGGTTGTGGTTTGCTATTGGTGGAAAAGTAGTCCCGCCCTCACGCCAGTAAACACGTCATCAGGGAAGAGGGAGGGGAAGCTATTTTGATTTGGCTAAAGATTAGGAGTGGACATGAATTAAAATAATAATAATAATAATGCACACGGATAAATCATGTACAATAATTACTGCTATATTCCATTAAATAAGAAAGAAATTTTATTTTATTGTGAATTCAAGAAGTTCAATACTTACATTTTAGACACAATATTAAGAGTTTGTTTTTGCAAATCAATGAAAATAGATCCAAACGAAGACAATACGATGTGTTACTGAGCAACATGCAGTAGTTTCTGAATGTATCAATGTCTTTAAAGTGAATGATTCATTGATTTTTAATTCATTATAATAATAATAGACCGAAATAAATAATAATAATACATTTATGCAGTTATGTATTCTGATGCACTATAATGTTAAACTATATTTAACTGACTATATATAATCCCATTGTCTGATATCATACCACATGGCACAAACCTGTTTGGTTATGAAAAAACACAGTAATAGAAAGCAATTTAGGCATTCAACACTTTATTCACAAAGTAATGAGCACTATCAAATGTTCACTGGTAAACCAAAACAAAAATATAGGTATGATAAATCTATAGAACTGTACAAGACTTTGTTAAAACCATCTCATCTCTTTTAAATTTCTATTTCAAAAACAGCCCTTCCTCTGAAAGTGCCAAAGGAAAACTTCTCCTCCTCTCCAAGTTGTCTCCTATCCTCCTGTATCTACACAGTACATCTTTACAATAATTATGACCGTTTGGTTTTCAAAACAACCATACACAATCTCACACAAAACTGCTTTTAGTACAGCCACGAGAGGTGAGGGGTGGATGTTGTACATTGATATAAAATATGTTAACACAATGACCTGTACTGGTGAAGTATCCCAGAGTAAGCGGACTGATCAGGGATCAGATTACCCTCTTGAACATTATAATCTCAATCACAATCATCTAAGAACCAAAATGATCTCAAAACAGGGATGAAACACATCGGGAAGGTGGATTAATAATTTAAACAATCTCAGAAACATCACCATAAAAAAATGAATATGTGTATTAAAGAGCTGTTAGAAAATATGCTGCATAAATAATAAAACCTGAAGCTGGAGTGATGTCTGTTTGTCTGGTGGTCGGTTTCGCTTCAAATGTGGGGTAAAAATATCCTTTAACCATTTACATTGCAAACACACATTAAAATACATACATCCATTTCATATATTTGCTCTGATATTAGTAGCACTGTGTATAGCAAAAAGTTTAAGAACAAGCTACAAAAAAAAAAAGGTTACAAATATGGCGTGGCAAAATTTTGCGTGTGCTTGGGGGGAAAACACATTTTTTGTCAAACACAAATAATGACAGATACATCAAATTTTTCTTTTTTTTTTCGTTTGAGGTTTGTTGGTTCAACTCATAATGCTGCAATAAGCAGCAAAGAAACTGTAAGAAATTTCAGCTTGTCAAACAAATTGTCCAATATTTAAGCATAAACAAAATAATGCTGTAACATACACTGGGAGCAACAAATAAAATCAGAAAGCTTCAATTTATCACACCTTTGACTTATACAGCATGTTCACACACTCACATAACACACACACATTCGCCATTGACCTATCTGAGGTGATGTTCAGTGAAGTTGTAAGGCTGTATGAGACAATGTCCCACGAAGTGAGACACCTTCTGGAGACTCCATCAAGGACTGTGGTGCAAAACCGGTTTCAAATTGAATCAAGTATGAACGGAGGTTTTACTGCTTTGAATTTTGACCCCCAACCTTCCCTAATGCCTTCAAAAAAACAGAAAAGAAAAAAGGTAAATCAATAAAAACAGTGAAGAAAGTTAAAAGCCTAGCCTATCTTATGGACAAATTGGGAAATGTCGCCGCGCTTCTGAGGCCAGTTGATAATGGAGCGAGGGAACATATGAGAGAAGAAAAAAAAAACGAAGGACTGCTGGCATTAAACCTCCTCTTTCTTCACGTCCGTCAAATTTAGATGTGTCTTTCTGACGAGGGACGGCATGAGAGAGGAATATTACATGAGAGTCAAACCGTTTCCTGCAAAATGTCATTGCAGTCGCAGTGGGTGGAGCTTAACTTTCCTGTCCGTCTCTGAACAAACTCCTCTTCTTCCTCCTCATCGCCGTCCCTCCCTTCTCTCTGTCTGTCCCCATTCAGTTCTCCAAGAGGAGCGTCCCAGCCCGCATTGTCCATCTGCGACCCGACAGGTCGCATGGGACGTGATGAAGACGAAGGAGAAGAAGAAGAAGAGGGACGTTCCTGTTGGTTCAGCCCCAAAGCATCTCTCAAAACCTCAGCACCAGCTTCCTTCAATAAAAGAGCAGGTGTGGCCAGAGTGGTCAGGTAGATGGCTGAAGCAGATTGGCTGGACGAAACCAGTGCGTGGCCTCTCTTTGTTTGTTTGTCCTCAGGGCGGGGCGGAGAGTACGGCTGGTTGTCATTGCTGAGGAGTGTGAACATGTGGTCCACAGAGCGGCTGAAATGAGCCCAGTCCTCGAGGCTGAGGGTGAAGTTGAGTTTGAGATCGTAGGCGTGCTCGTCAAGTCTGTACAAAGGTTCAAGTTCGGACCAGTTCGACTCGCCGGGAAACAGGTTGGTGTCTTCCGGGACGTCCTCGTTCCATGAGTTATCCTTCCCATCCTTCCCAAATCTGTCCTCTGTAGGGAAACATCACACACACAAGTACGGCCACAACAATTAAACTTCTGCGACATCTAGCGACAAAATGAATTAAGGCATTGATTAAAAGTGGATGCATCAAAATGGAGATGGATGTGATTTCATGTTAAATGGAAAAACAGAAAATAAACAACGAAAAACCCTGAAAAGTATGGTGAAGGCAGGAAGAACGTAAATGTTTTAGGCTCTGAGTGAGATGGGGTGAAGATGATGGGGGCATGTAGAGGAAATCTTCCCTCGTGCTCAGAATCAAAACTGTTTTTCCCCGAACAGTTTCCATGCAGATAGACGCCTCTACAAACTAATCAAGCTATCATGCAGGCCAGGCAGAACTAAATGCATTCAAGAGAAGGAAAATTAAAAAGAGAGCAAGAGAACGGTGATTCAGAAAAGGTAGTGGCTTGGTGGCATTGTATCCTATGGACGAGAAGCAGAATTATTGTCCAAACTCACAGCGATTTGGAGACAGGCTTCCTCACTTTAGGCCATTTCCGACGCTGAAACTGCCTAATGCGACAAGCAACGATAAGACAAACTGTTACCCTGCCCACAAACTCAAGCATGTGATAGAGACAGAGCCAATCAGAGAACTCAGAGGCTTTCACATACACACAACAAAACCAAAGGCTGAATACATGCAAGGCACAGTAGAGAGGGCTAGAGAGAGGGAGACAAAACAAGAGAGACAAAGACAGAGAGAGAGAGATAGTACAGAATCTGAAGGAGAAGACATCTGATCTGTCAAGGAAGTAACTGAACTTAAATGTTTGCAGATGGTCAGTCATGATGTTTGAGAACTAACTATTAGCTTAGAAAAAGGTATATATATATATATATATATATATATACACACACACACACACAGCAGTTCAAATGTTTGGGGTTGGTACAAATTTTTGTTTTGAAAGTCTCTTATGCTCACAAAGGCTGCATTTATTTGATGAAAAATACAGTAAACACAGTAACATTGTGAAATATTATTACAATTAACAAAATAACCATTTTCTATATGATTATCATTTAAAATGTAATTTATTCCTATTATTTCAAAGCTGAATTTTCAGCATCATTATTCCAGTGTCACATGATCCTTCAGAAATCATTCTAATATGCCGATTTGTTGCTCATGAAACATTTCTTATTATTATTATCAATGTTAAAAACGGATATGCTCCTAAATGCTGCTTTTGATCAATTTAATGTGTCCTTGCTGAACAAAAAAATCTTACTGACCCCAAATGTTTGAACAATAGTGTGATATAAATGTATAATATGTGATATTACATTTATCATTCTTGAAATCCATTTGGCATACATAAAATTGATAGATTACATTTTTTATTCATTTTTTAGCGGATATACGTTTTTCTATTTGAACTGGCAGACCGAAATGAAAACTTCCCATATTTATGCTGTCAGTTACCAGAGAAAATAATTTCAACTTGTTCCTCAGTTTGTAAAAACAACAACCACATTTACTGATTAATCAGTGCCACCATTTATCGATTTTAGTTTTTGTATCCGATAAATTAATCGGTCAAACTCTAAAAAATGAGTTTACAGTAAAGCCCTTACAATGGAAGTCTGTGGGGCAAGGACAGGATACCTGGTGCTCTGTACCTTTCACACAATACATGCAAGGACAACAGAAACACTCTTTACATGGAGAAATTGGCATCTAAAGGCTAGTCCACCTACACCGTAGTCTCTCCAGTAAAGAACATTTTAGACAGCTTTACAGCACAATCAACACACATTTTTGTAGAGAAGAATTAATAACTTTAAAATATACAAGCTGCACATTTTTGTTTTAAACTCTCCAGACTTCCATTGCAAGTGCATTACTGTATACACTCGGTTTTTATTTTTACAAACTGAAGAATAAGTCAAGACTGTTTTCTACAGTGGAGCTTTTAACAGCAAACTCCATCTTCCTCTGTGACAGAGAGGTCTTCTCCTTGATTTCACATCGAGGAGTGAATTCCTGTGATGCCTTTAGGTGTGTGTGATGTGCATCAAATCAGACTACTTCAACATTCACTTTAAGCTTCAAGGTGTCTACAACAGAACTGCAGAAGTGGATTAGTATCTTCATCCAATATAATCTCACAGTAGCCTACTAGTCTACAATGGGGTTAAATTCATTTGGCAGTGATACCTGTATTCATCATAGCTGCTTCTCTCTTTACCTCCTGAAGAAGAGACAATATCATTAGTTAGAGAGTGTAAAAACAATGTGATGTACAACCCCATCAATGTTTAAGATCCTCAGGAAAGCATCATTGGAAAAACAACTCTGGGCTTCTGTCCAAGGGTCACGTGAAAGGTTACAGTGCCAAGATAGGACCGTCCATTGTTAAGAATGAAGTCGCAAGGGTTGGTCAAAGTGGGGTTGAATAAAGTCATCTTTTGGAAATTAATAAATCTGCAGGCTCAATATGCAGATGTAGAGTATTATTGTTCATCTTGAGCTGAGAATGTGCTATTCTGATCCCTTTCAGATGATTTTTATACATATAAAAAAAATACTGAACCGAAGGTTCTCAAACAGGTCTGTTACAAAAAAAAACAGGACATCAGGAATAAACAATGCTAAACAATATAATTGTGCAGAGTTAGCAATAGATAAATAGAATTATCAACGTTTTAAAGGACGAAAAAACAATTCCCATGACTGCTGATGTCAAAGGTGTCCAAGAAAACATTTTTATGTAAGTTTATGATAAACCAAATTATGCAGATGCTAACGCATAACGCAAAAGTTTGGGGTCAACAAGATTTAGTTTTTGAAAGAAATGTATTGCCGGCTGAAAATTCAGCTTAGCATTACAGGAATAAATTACATTTGAAAATATTTTAAAATAGAAAACATATTTAAAATGTAATAATATTTCACATTGTTTCTACTGTATGTTTGATATGTAAATGCAGCCTGACTGAGAATAAGAGACTTCTTTCAAAAGTGTTAAAAAAAATCTTACCAACCCCAAACTTTTGAACGAAATGTATTTAACAGGGTTTCTGCAGGTTTAATGAAGGTGAATTTAAGCCCTTTTTAAGACCATTTAAAGAAAATTTTGAATAAATTGAAGGGAACAACACATCACAATATGTTCTCTAAATGTAAATGTCTAAGAAGCACACAATGAGTTGTATTAACAACACTTCAAAGTTTGAAAATACAATTTCCAACAGATCTCCATAACTTTTTAACTTATTTTACAAAAAAAAAAACTTAAAGTTTGAGAAAATAAATATCGTGAAAGTGATTTTATGAACAAATATCTGCCAATGGGTTCAACTTCATTCAAATGCAAGTTATTTTCATACCTATTAATAGATATTTGTTCTTAATTTAGTTCAGTTTTTCAGAAAACAAGAATTAATTTCTTCATTTTGCATCTCAAATAAATGTATCTTGATTTAAGGATGTTTAGATATCCTAGATATACATTTTTTTTGCAGTTCATGCTATTTAGATTTTGGGCCCTATGAAATCTGTTTTATTAATTTGTTTATTGTTTTATAGTTTATTATGTTTGAATTTTTCTGGGCTCTGTTTTAATGGTTAAATTAAATGTTATTCATCAAAAAGCATGTCTAATTAATTGAAATCATGAAACAGACAATTTAACAGCAATTTAATAAAAGTTTAACAAAAAATACATTAGGGGCCTATAAAAATATGTTTTATTTTTTACTTTTATCCCATTTTTATGAATGGATTCTATGGTTCCGTCCGTGTTTTCTGCATCGCAGAAATCATGAGGGCCTAATTTAATGCCATGATATTGAACTTATTTCTGCTCCAATTTATGACATTTTAAGGCCTTAAATTGTGGAAGGTCAAATTAAGACTTTTTTTAAGATTTAAAAATGATCAAAAAATTAATTTTCTATTCAGCCTTTCTATGCTAAGAAGTTCTTCGCTAATATAAATCGCATTTGTCTACAAACATTTTACTCTAGTCTTGCATTTTAATGTGACCTTTCGACATATTTAATCCAAAGGCAAGCCGGAGAGTTTTAACATGACATCAGCTGTCCTTGAGTTCATTTTGAATGAATCAATAAGTGAATCAATAAATGTGCCTCTTCTGTTTTTATCACTGGAATGATCACTTCTGCAGAAAACGAAGTTCAATCCCATCCGTGTGATTTTTGGGAGCAGGGACTACATGTCAGATACAACTAAGGACATGGTAACATCCTTGGACAGCATGCTGTGTGGCACATCATGTTTACCCTTCAGGACAGCAGTTTAGGAGGTGATGGGACGAGTTTCTGTTTGCATATAAAAACAAGGAGAAAACAGGAAGCAAGGCAGGGCCAGGGATCAGGTGAGGATGATGATGATGAAGATGTGATATTCCATGTCACCCTTTGCCTTCGGTCCTTTTAGAGGAAAGTGTGTGTGTGTGTGTGTATCAGTCAGTGTGTCGCAACCTCTGGGCCGGATGCCTAGCAGCTGTGTGTATGCATACAGTATAAGTGTGTGTGTCACTTATATGAGTGTGTGTGACTCACCGATGTCGAGGCTGCGTGTGCGAGGGTTACACTGCTTGTGTCCCTTACAGCCTCTGAGCTCCATGAGCTGCACATGCAGTTGATTGAGAACATACCGGTCCAGTGTGTTCACCGCATTCACCAACTACATATACACACAGAGAGAGATGCAACATAACAGCAATTAATACTGTATATTCCTCATTGGTAGCATTTTTGACAAAATATAAAATTATATTATTTCTCAATTTAACCTCCATAACCATTTACATGAAACAGTAGCTATGAAATTAGCCTAGCTAGACAAAGCGATCTACCATTTTATTACAAAAGTGTTCAAAATGCCATTCACAAGAATGTTATGAAACACAATAATCTGAGATGTTGTGGAAATGACACTGTGATGCAAATATTCATGAATTTATAGAATAAAACAAACTGAATTATACGGAGATATAGGTATAGTATGTTCACTGTTGGACATTGTTTGTAGACAAAAGAAACCAATGTGAGTGTGAAAAGTGTGTTTTAAGAAAGCATTTTCATGTTTTTTTTAATTCATTTAATTCATTTCTATTCATTCAAGTTCACAGGGCAAATGCCTATCGTTGAAAGATTTTCCATATCCATGTGGCCTTGGTTAAGTCAGCAAAGAAATTGTTTTCAGAGGCAGAAAAAGTGTATATATATATATATATATTTATTTTATTTTTTTTCAGTATAATGCACTGATGAATAGTGTACCGGTCCATGGTGATTTCATGTTGTCTTTAATATGACCACTGACCTGATATGGATCCGTGTTGATGTCAAAGTACTCCAGAAATCCAGTGGCAAATTCACAGAACAGGAAGTTGTGTGTCTCATTAATGGTCCTCATGCACCAGTAGGTGTTGTTATTGGCACTAGTGCACGCACAAAACGGCCCCACTGAAAACAAAAAGACACAATAAAGAGTGACATATAGATTTTGGGATATTAGGTAAATAAAAAAAACACTAGATGGAAACGTCAAGATGCGCATACATTCTAAAAAATCTGCATAAAAAACGTATGTGCTCAATTGAGGTGGCTCCTTTTTTTATCTGATAGGAAACCGTGCACATAAACTACAATAGAAACACATTTACCAAATAAATACCTTGAAGCTTATAAAAAAGTCATGTAACAATTTCGTGGGATGGCATAACTGGACTAACTAGCAGACCGATCTCGTTGCAGAGCATCTGAAATGTTGTTTTGGTCATTCTGAAATGCCTGAACCAAAGTCAGTCATCAAAGTGGTTCAGTATAATTACCTTCCAGAACTGTCTTACACGACTGCATTCCCAAACAGAAGCCACCTGCCTCCGAAAGCAAGATAGCATGACTGCATTTCGTCTGAGCGCTCTGAGGCGCAAGTCATTTATTATATACGAAAAAAGCCCCACAATGGCTTCTCCTACTGCAGCAACTTACCTTTTTCTTAGTGATATTTGGCGGCACTGAATGTAAACTGTGCTTTATTCGCAAATGTTTTATGCGATATCCCAATTTTGCGCAAAAGTTAAATTCACAACTTTGGATGGAAACATAGCTAGTGTGTGTGTGTGTGTGTGTGTGTGTGTGTGTCTTACATGTCCAGAACGGAGCGGTCTGCCAGTGCTGGTTGTCGTGTGTGAAGCAGGTAAGGCCAGGCATGCTGCAGGTGTCGTTGTTACGCAGACGCTTCAGTAACTTCCTCAGTTTCTTCCTGCGCTTTTGCTCCAGTAATATCCAGGCTTTCTTATCCTTCTCCTGTCCTTTCCTACAGAGGCAGAGAGAATAATCAAAACCATAATCAACACATGCATTCATACACTTACAGTACATACAGTAGACACAGAAACCCACCTGAATGGATGGACACCTCCTGCTTTGTATTTCCTCAGTTTACTCTTGTACTTAGATTTGTAACTGAAAGAGAAGAAAAATATTATTTATTTATACACTTTATTAAACATATTATTCTATATTTATTTTGTTACATATTTTTAATAATTTAATAATTAATTAATATTAAAAGGTTTTTATGTAATTCGTATTATTTCATTATATATTTTATTTATTGTATGTATATATATATATATATACACACACAAATACAAAACAAAAAATATGCATTTTAATTTTAATATATCATTAATATAAGGAATGTATAATGAAAGTATACATTATATTAAATACTTTAATTATAACAAACGATTAAATAACTAATAATAATTAAATACATTTGTATATAATTTATTCTAATTTAATTAATACTTATAATATGAATGAATCTGAAGGAACAGTAGATCAGAATAAATTTAACAAACACAGTCCAACAGTGATGCAGAGATGATTGACAGATGTCACTCTCACTAGTATTTGTTGCAGTCACAGTCTTCAGGTCGAGCCTTTTTCAGGTGACCTCTGACCTCACGCAGGTTTTTAATCTTGGTCTGGAGTGTTTCAATCTGGGAAAGAGATGACAGTGTACAGTGTAAGACTGGAAATATGATACATCGTGAGTGACTTTTATGAACCGTTATTTATTTATTTTTGTCATTTTTAAATGTAAATTTTTTGAGCTTGAAGCTGGTAATCATTCTTTTTATCGTATGGAAAAAAGCAATGTGAACATTCTGCTAAACGTCCTCTTTTATGATCTCCGGAAAAAAGTCGTACAGATTTGGAACAACATGAGGATGAGCAAATGATGACAGACGAGTGGCAGTGTGTGTCATACTTCATGATCGATGTGGAGCTTGTGGTCCTTCCATGCTTGCAGCGATTTGTACAGACCAACATCACATTTCACTGTATCATTGGCCAAAATAGAACATCTGAAACATATACACACACATTCTCACTACACTACACTCCCTGTTTTCTCCGTCATGTGTCTCTCGTGAAGCACACACACGCTCCTCACCTGTGAGTGACTTTAATAGACGAGGGCAGAGTCAGGCTGTTGCTGGTCTGGCTGACTGCAGTGGGTCCCATACCGCTGAACTCCTCCTCGTCCCCTGTGTTCTGCCTGAGGCTGAGGTTCCTGGGGCCTGCGGGTCTGTATTCATGATCCAGGTCCACTGCGTACAAGTCTCCTCCCATCTCCATGGAAACAGCACGGGCAAAGCGGTTCCTTGAGTAGCTCTTCAGTGATTTCAGTTCTGCCAATCAAATGCAGGGTTTGACATTATCACATGCCCAGGACAAAAACAGAGGAGAACAGATGTTTTTCACAAATAATTAGTGCACATTTTCTTCATATACTACTATAAATTTAGTCAAATTTAAAAAAGTAATTCTGATAATAATATTACAGTTTTTTACAATCGCTATGACAATTTTTTCAATACTTTTAACAAATTTCCTAAACTCTTAACACAGTTAGCACAACATCTGTCTGTGTAGGCTATACAATTAACACATTTATTGTTGCTTTGACACAACATGCATATAGTTAACACAAATTTAAAATGCTTGAACTTTTACACACAAGCTCAACCAAGACTGCCAAATTTATCAATGATTTAACAGTGTATGTCAGAACAGATAACACCATGTTCTAAACCTAACCTTATAGGCTAAAGTCAGGTAAACAGCTGTTTATATTGTGAATTGAAACACAAATATATCCCCTGTATTTTATTCCATTGTTACTGAGAAACAGCTGATATATAAATCACAACTGATTCCCATCTAGGAATTGTTCAGGTGGCCATATGGTATACAGTAAAAGAGGGACTCTTTGGGCTAATCTTGAAACAGGAACAATATAGAGCAAAACAAAGAAAGTAAGAAAAATGCCTGCATGAGAGAGAGGAAGATGAGTAGCAGGACAAGGGAGAGGATTGGGACAAGGGCAAGGGAGAGGAATGCCTGGACATGGACACGGTAGAGGTTGAGGAGTTAGAACACATGGTGGTGCTCAAAGAAGGGTCAGAATTAGGGTAACTGATGAAATAAGAGCTACTATCATAGACCATGTCATAAACCACAGGCTATCATACAGAGAGGTTGGTGAACGAGTACAGTCAAATCTCAGCGGAAGAACAGGAACTTGCTATTGTCAACATGGTGATTGCTGATAATGAAATAAAACTGAAGGGCATTCTATAAAGCTACTCTGAGATGGGTCATTCATTTTTTGTTTTGAATTTCTGCAGCAAAAGAAACAATGCATGCATTTACTAGACCCAACAAAACAAAAATGTGGAGAGGCTTCAAAAGACACAATCTATGATCAATAAAATATACTGTCTATTGTATAAGGGCAGACCTGACACATAAAATAATGCAGTTTCTGTAATTCCATCGGATGTTAGTGTTTTTATGACATTGTGCTATGACTGACTAAATGTTCCTGTTGGAAGAGAACATGTGTTAGGGTTTTGGTAGACATAGTGTATTGTGTTAGTGTATTGTTGTATTTTGAAAATTAGTGTTGGAGTTTAATTTACAATGTGTGATTTTGAGCATGAAATTAACCGTTTTGGCAAATGTGTGTTGTAGGTGTGTTGGTGTGTTAAGAGTTTAGGAAAACTGTCATAGCAATCGTAAAAAACTGTATTAACAATTAATATAATTATTATTATATAATATTCCAGAAAGTATTCCAATTTTCTTTTAAATTGTAATAATATTTCACAATATTATCTCTGTTCTTACTGTATTTTTGATCAATTTAATGCAGCCTTGGAAAGACTTTATAAGAGACTTAATAAAAACATTAAAAAGTCTTAACAACCACAAACTTTTAAATGTTTTTAAATTCTATATATAAAAAATTATTAGAATGATATTATGAAATCAATTATTATAATAATGATCATATAGAAATATAACACATGATTAATTATAATCAAAATACTTATACTACTACTAATAATAATATTTTTGAACAGTAACTGAAAGTTTTAAAAAAAAGTTTTAAAAAATCTTTCTGATAAATTAGACAAATATAAAACAACTATAAAGAGATGATTGATAGACATCACTGTCACTAGCATTTGTTTCCTTAAATTGAGTGAGCAAAGTAGAGTAATCCTGATAATAATAGTTATATTATATAACAATACATATACTGTATACTGTATAATACATATAATATTGCAGAAAAGTCAATTTTCTTTTACATTTTACCTCCACTAGAGGGCAGCAGAGGCCCACAGAATAATTGCATCCCAAATTATTTTTTTGGAGGACTTGTTGCTGTGTGTGCTTGTAGCTGTGCAGTATATCTAGTTGTACTCACTCTTTTTGGAGAACAGTTTATTCTTGGAGAATGTGCTGTAGCTTTTGGGTTCACAGTTGCAGGCTTGAGGCTCAGAGTTCACGCTGATATCAGCACTTATGCTCTGAAGATAAATCTGGGATTTGATGCTGGATACAGACGGCTTCCGCACTGCAGACAGACTGGCCATGCCTTTGCATTTAGACAACCTCAGCTTCCCTGTGGCGTCTTCAACACACTGCCACTTCTGCAGAGAGACAGAGAAAGAGGGACATCTTCATGCATTTTTACTCTTACACTCAGAACAGTACCAGAAAGTGCCATAGTTTTTTTTTTTTGCAATGGTACTTTGATAGCATTGTGGTATTTTTTGATTGAAGTGTAATTACCAGGGCACATCAAAGTATTGCCATCTATTACCATACTATAATTTTTATATAAGAAGCCAGCTCTCTTGATATGGCTCTTGGGAAATGATTTTAATCTTTCTTTGAAAATATTCTTAGCTCATTCCTCTGTGACTGAACTGTATTTGACAGTTTTTGAATTTGTTCGACAACATCAAAATCGATTAATTTTTCACCATGACAGTGTATGTGGATGTGTGTGTTTATACACCGGAAGTAAAAGGTGAAAATGAACCCTCTGCCTAGTGTGGACATTCTTACTCCGCTGTAATTATCACAAATCCACCTTGTTAAAATCTGCGTTAATGAGGAACACAAGTTACACAGCGCTCTGAGCTGCACACTATCAGAGAGATGAAAGAGAGAAATTAATCTTTTTAGTCAGTCTACATTGTCGTGGCCCTGTAGTTAAAGTCACTGTGAAACCAAAAGTGACCATTCTTTTTTTTATGGAATATTGCAATATTTATTATAAATAATTTATCTGTGCACATCATTATTATTTTTTAAATTCACATGCCCTTGTAATCTTTAGTGGAGCCGCGATATCAAGGTCCCGCCCACACACTCCAGCAGAATCAACAACTTTTTGTGAAATAAACAGTTAAGGAAATGTAGAAATCAAATTTAAAGCTCCAATTTCCTTCCGAAGTTCCCGAAAATGTCTGTTGGTGCCTCAGTGACTACTTCGCTCAGAGAAGCTGTCAATCTCAGCTGTCAATCATAACACAGTGTCTACACCGGATGCGAGCGGCACGACAAAAGACAATATAACCCATTATAATCAGTGATGTCTACACTGGATCCGGTGCGATGCGACACAACAAATCCACAACAGTAAACTGATGACTCGTTCTATTTATAATGTAATGACTTAAAGGACAAATGCTTTGCAACGGTTGCTTTGTCGTGTCCAGTGTAGACAGCTTCTGGCTGTTGCAGCGCGGGGCAATGCGACGGGTGTAGACACAGTGTAACGTCACACCCCCGTCTTTATAGCATCTAATAACTAAATAAAACCAAACTTATTTAAAGAACGAACACTTGAACTAACATAAGCGTGATAAAACTGCCTAAAATGACAGAAACCATCTTTAGAAAAAAAACATTTAAAGTGTAATTTGATTCTTTAGTTTGTGTATGTCCCATTACATTACATGGAGAGGGCGGGGTTTATGACCTACAATGCATCCAGCCACCTGGGGGCGATCGAGACGCTTTGGCTTCACTTTTCAGGACTCGTGTCGCACGCTTGGTTTGAACCAATAAAGGCTAATCCAGCATATTGTACCAGGTGCTACTCTATTTGTGCTGGGAATTGTGCCATGCAAAGTGGGTGAGTTTGCACCTTTACCTGATTTACATAATTTTAAGTAAATCAGGAGCTAAAACAATGCAGACAGCATGTGCACATAAAAATGTCCCCTTTTTCTTGTTTTGAAAAACAAGCTCAGCAAAACTGTGAATGTGCGTAAAGACAAACTGCTTGATCAAATAAGAAAAGATGTAGGAATAACACCTGACATAAAAAAGAAAGAAAGAAAGAGATAGAGAAAAGAGGAATGGATGGAGAGGATATATAATGCAGGAATGGGCTGCAGGTCACTAGAGGACTACAGTAGGCCAGTCTTGTTAGAGTGAAAGTGAGAGCATGGAATTTCAGGCGTCGGATTTGACAGCTCAGACATCTTTCTGTTCTCACTTCTGTTTTAAAGACACACACACACACACACCTACTCGTACCTGTGAGCAGTGATGGGTAACGTGAGTTATGTAATCAGATTACTTTTCCCAAGTCTAAAGTACTTGTTACTTTTTCAAATAAGTAACGCAAGATGCAGTTTTTTCCCATGTATTGACTGACAGCTCTCCTGTCCTCATGTTGAGTGAAATCGTGAGTAAGTGCAGAGGTGTTGTGTGTGTGCGTGTGTGTGTGTGTGAACATGATGGTTATTGAAGTTCTAGACTATGTGAGCAATTTACTCATCTCACTTGCACAAAAACATTCAGTATTCCTCAAAATGAATAAAAAATTCAAACTCAGAATATTACATGAACCTGCAATAATTAAATATGATAAATAATAAATACTTCAATCTCACTTTATTAACCAATGTCTTTGCTGCTGTCCTTTGTTTATCCAATTCAAACATACTAATAATCAAAAATTATATACACTTTAGATGAAAAATAGATAGACTTTAGATAAACATCACATTTGTGTGTTTTCATTTATTTTTTTATTTTTGTATTGATGAAGTAAGAGCGTTGAACTTTCTTCTGGCAGCAGCTGAAAGGTTTGTTTGAGCTGCGCCCTCTACTGTACACGTGTGAATTTGCATTTCTTTCAGAGGCTTATTCATTTCACTTTTGGTGTGAAAGGGCCTTTACATTCGCCAAAAATAGAACTTTTTTGTTATTAAATATCAAACAAGCAAACATGCAAGTATTACCAGGTGCCATGGTAATATTATGGTATTACGTTTTTTTTTATGAAATTGTATTTCCCCCCAAAAAATGTTCATAAAATTTATGTTGTAGAGTTTGTGAAGGACATTTGCTCTAAACTTGCAACAAATAATAGTGAGAGTGACATCTGTCAATCTTCTCTTCATTGTTGTTCTATATTTGTCTCTATAATCATAATCTATAGATCAGTAAGATTTATTTTGTATAATAAAGCATCATTATCTTTCAATCGAAATTTTTTATTAGTAGTAGTTTAATTATATTTAATTATTTATATATAATTACAATTATATATAGTTATTAATATATACATATACATACATATATATATATATATATATATATACACTCACCTAAAGGATTATTAGGAACACCTGTTCAATTTCTCATTAATGCAATTATCTAATCAACCAATCACATGGCAGTTGCTTCAATGCATTTAGGGGTGTGGTCCTGGTCAAGACAATCTCCTGAACTCCAAACTGAATGTCAGAATGGGAAAGAAAGGTGATTTAAGCAATTTTGAGCGTGGCATGGTTGTTGGTGCCAGACGGGCCGGTCTGAGTATTTCACAATTTGCTCAGTTACTGGGATTTTCACGCACAACCATTTCTAGAGTTTACAAAGAATGGTGTGAAAAGGGAAAAACATCCAGTATGCGGCAGTCCTGTGGGCGAAAATGCCTTGTTGGTGCTAGAGGTCAGAGGAGAATGGGTCGACTGATTCAAGCTGATAGAAGAGCAACTTTGACTGAAATAACCACTCGTTACAACCGAGGTATGCAGCAAAGCATTTGTGAAGCCACAACACGCACAACCTTGAGGCGGATGGGCTACAACAGCAGAAGACCCCACCGGGTACCACTCATCTCCACTACAAATAGGAAAAAGAGGCTACAATTTGTACGAGCTCACCAAAATTGGACAGTTGAAGACTGGAAAAATGTTGCCTGGTCTGATGAGTCTCGATTTCTGTTAAGACATTCAGATGGTAGAGTCAGAATTTGGCGTAAACAGAATGAGAACATGGATCCATCATGCCTTGTTACCACTGTGCAGGCTGGTGGTGGTGGTGTAATGGTGTGGGGGATGTTTTCTTGGCACACTTTAGGCCCCTTAGTGCCAATTGGGCATCGTTTAAATGCCACGGCCTACCTGAGCATTGTTTCTGACCATGTCCATCCCTTTATGACCACCATGTACCCATCCTCTGATGGCTACTTCCAGCAGGATAATGCACCATGTCACAAAGCTCGAATAATTTCAAATTGGTTTCTTGAACATGACAATGAGTTCACTGTACTAAAATGTCCCCCACAGTCACCAGATCTCAACCCAATAGAGCATCTTTGGGATGTGGTGGAACGGGAGCTTCGTGCCCTGGATGTGCATCCCACAAATCTCCATCAACTGCAAGATGCTATCCTATCAATATGGGCCAACATTTCTAAAGAATGCTTTCAGCACCTTGTTGAATCAATGCCACGTAGAATTAAGGCAGTTCTGAAGGCGAAAGGGGGTCAAACACAGTATTAGTATGGTGTTCCTAATAATCCTTTAGGTGAGTGTATATACACATAGAGAGAGAGAGAGAGAGAGAGAGAGAGATGAAAGTTTGTATTTAAATCCTTGATACATTAATATATTATATAATATAGATGATTGATAGATAGATAGATGATAGATAGATAGATAGATAGATAGATAGATAGATAGATAGATAGATAGATGTGTTGGACATGATGCCATTAACTGGTGAAGGCATAGCTCATGAATATTTATTAGGTTATGCACAAACGATTGAATATTTTTATGTTTTTAAAGAGTCTATGTGACATATTGAGGTTAGCAATAGAGTTTTTGCTCATTTGCAAGCAGTACCGGCACTCCCTACATGCACAGTACGAACAAACATGTGAAGTTAATGGGTGAGTGTTTAACGCTGTTAATAATCAAACCACCCACACATCTGCCTGATTTGATACTAATACAATTCATGTCATATAATTTCAATCATTTTAATGTGCTATGCATTGCATTTAGAACCGAGGTAAAGATATTTGTAGGGCTGTCACGATTCGTCGATTAAATTTCGAGTACTCGAATGCCATTTACCCGTGTCGATTAACTGTCAAAATACCGGAAGTGCTGCATTACACAGACAAGAATCCATGAGCCGCATTATTAGACTGTTTTCTAAGGCTGCACAATGTATTAAAACCTTTTACAAGTTTTAATATAGCATAGCATAGTGCTATAATTTATAAACCTACACCAACACAGGAGAATACATCAATATGTATTTAAATATTTGAATTTCACCGTGATTTCAAAATATACCGTTTAAACCTCGCTCTGAGTTTGCATGTTTTGACATTCTTGTTCAAGAAATGGCAGTGGCTGTAGCATTACTATCGCAAAGTAGTGGCCATATATTAAAGGTTAAATGGACATTTGAATTAAATGTTGTTTGGCTGATATTAAACAAGTATTTGATCGTGCTGTAAAGTGTAACAACAACAACCACCAGGCCGTTAGCGCCCTCTGCAGGCATTTGTTATAATACATAATGTACATAAGTTGATTTTGTTAATATAATATGTATATTGCATTACGTATTTTAAGTGTTGTTCAATAAAATATAAAATCACTTGCTTTTGATGCTTTCTTTGAAACAATTATTGCATCATTGTTATTATACAATAATAATGTATAACATTTCGTTTGATAACTTCGTTCCTACATATGTAGGATTTTGTAGGTCAATAAATGCATGCATCGACATATGCATGAAACACTCGACTGGTGGTTTTGTGCGGTAGGTGGTTGTAATCGTGCCTATAATTTTTTATTTTAATACATTGTGTGAGATTTATAGGAAAAATAAAGAGGAGATACAAAGATTCTCCTGTGTGTGTGTATGTTGTTGTACCTGACCGATCTGTTCACATGGCGTCTGGTACTCTGCGCGCTGGCACAGGTCTTTAACACGCTGGTATTTGGGCAGGTAGTTCTCCTCCTGGGCCATATCTTTCCCATCATTCAGTACTTTATGTAGCAGTTTCCTGTCACCAGAGAAGAAAAGAAAATCTCATGTTATCTGAATAAACATCCATTGACCTTTCACACCAAGAACCCAGAGCTCTTATGCTGTTTTCACACTTAATTTGCACTGACTCACCCTCTCTCCACCAGGAACGAGTCTCTCCACACTTTTCCTTTCTTATTGAGCTGGAACCTGCAATTGGAAGAGACAGGTGGATATTGATTTACTAGCTTTGTTACTGATCACCTGGAACGGCAAATTGGCCGTCTCTCAGTGCTTTCAAATGATGACTAAAAGCAACAAATTGAGCCTGAGATAGAAATAGAATGAAAAAATAGTAAAGTAGAAAAAAATGACAAACAGCTTAAACAGAAATGCAGCCTGCAATTTAAAGTGTTTTTCTCCCCTCAACTGTCGAAAAACAGAAGAAGGTATGGAGGTGAGGAAACAGAAGTGCTGTGTGCACCTCCTGACCTTTTCTGCAGATATGAGCTATCGATCTGTGCTCTCACACACCCTCTCTGATCTCCGCAGGAGTTTCTCTCAGATTTAAGAGTGTTCTGGCTGGCCTTTTCTCTTATTCAGACTCCTCTTGTTAGTGGTGCTTTCTAAGGCAGCATTATTACACAAACCCCAAACCTAAAGTTATGCATACTTTGTCCCACGCCATCTGCACAACAGACATGAATGATAGTTTAAAATCATGGGGATTATTGAAGAAAGGTTTGCTGTAAGGTCAATGAAGTATTAGTGTTCACAATTAAAAAAAAAAGTTCTTAGAAATGTAGAAAAATACATATTTTAAGGAACATTTCAATTAAATAAATAAATAAAAAATCAGGTACGCTTTAATTTTTCAAGGTACTGTCTTTTTAAGGTCTATTTAGCCATTCAAGTAAGAAACTGAATAATCAAATGTCAAAATTCAACACTTCCCAGTTTTCACTGTATGATTTAAATATGCATTGATTCTAAGAGCAGTGAGTGATTTTCTCTTTTGCTTGCGTTGCTGCAGGGAATTTAGGCTGCTGTCACTTTAAGAGCTAATGCATTGATCCGATATACTGACACATCCAATTTTCCCCCAACTGTTTACATTCACTTTGCATTCATTTACTTATGTGTTTTTGACATGAACTTGTTTGCATTTTTAGCAATAGTTCGCAAAAGAGAACTTTCGTATTTCAAACGTACATCAGACCCAGCTAACAAAAATATGTTCCAAGAACATTTAGCTAACGTTCCCATTAAGTTATGTGAATGTTTCTGAATGTTCTCTGAACGTTAAAAACTTCAGTGTATTTTTTTCTTCGTTACGTGAATATTAAGGGAACATTCCATTTTGCTAACACTCAACATTCTGAAACAAGAAGTAACATTTAAACGTTAGACGGACATTCAACTAAAACATTTCAGAAAAAAAGTTCCATAAACAACAGAGAAAATGTTTTTGAGCTAATGTTTGAGAACATTATTAAAGACCTGATAACTTGTTCTACTAACACTAATAATGTTTATTCATAACTTTGAGAGAACCTTGCCAAGAATCTTCCCTAGCTGAGGAACAGCGTTGGAGTAAAATCGTTTTTACAGTTTAAACTGGCAAGACTTTAAAACTTTTGTGATGAAGAACCGCAATGTCACATTAGCATAACCACGATAGAGATGGAAATCAGAAAGAATAATAATTAAAACAGCCATTGAACTGCAACTGATAGAATGTGCACTGTAGCTTAATACTACCTATCTCTCTGTAAAGGCAGATTGTGGAGACATTTTAATCGTTCATAATCTAAAACTGTCATATTGCACACAGTATTTAGGACCAGAATATCTTGGGATTGGGTTCTTTCGACTACCTAGTAAGCACCCAGAGACCCTAACAACTGCTTAGAGATGCCTTAGAAACCTGCCAGAACATATGGAAGCAGATGTAATGTAAAGATCTACTTGTTTAATTAGTGTCTGAGGTGATTGAGGGCACAAGGCAGGTGTAGCCCTCTATCTCCCTGCCAGTCATTTTTCCTGAAAGACCCTCTTCCCTCCGGATTTCTTATTTCCTGTCCCCCCACCTCCTGCTGAGATATGAATCTCTTCCTCTAATCTGAAATAATAGAGGCACGCAGGCTAGCGGAAGAGTGCAGAGATGAGATTTCAGCAGGTGTCATGGTGATGAGGGGTCCTGTGCCACTAGGATGCCTGGCAGACTGCCATCTGCTGCCACTCAATGACAATGAAGTGAGGCGAGGTGTTGTTCCTGCAGCTCTGCTAGACCCAGGATTAGGCTAAATGCAATGTGTCATTATCCACAGGAAACTCAGCATTACAAACTGATCAAGGAATATAGCAAAGTAGTGCTGTTGATTCTGTAGGCTAATATAAAAAGATAACATTGAGGGGCACATTTTTGCACATGGTAACCTTCGTTTTATTCGCAGTCCAATTCATCCAGGTGCCAAATGTGCTGAATCAGCACTGCGCTGTGGGTATTCATGGTAAATTCAATTATTGTCATTATTTCACCACAAACGCAGCTACTTTATATGCAAAGTAGGTTCATTATAGATTGTGCCTTGTTCATAAAAGGCGTGACATCGTACTGTTTTGATGTTGTGATGTTTACGCATTGCGGAAAGCATGTAAATGGAATTTCCTATAAAAGATAGGGGTGGGAGAAAAAAACGATTCTCTGATGCATCGTGATTCTCAGTTTAATGATCCTGAATCTATTCTGAAAACGTTGCTTTTTATTATTATGGATTATTTTTTTGAAGCTATATTTAGTAGTATATAATTGTTTTATTTATTAATAATTTGTAATTGTTTTTGTAAAGATTCCCACTCCTAGTAAATTAGATGTTTATGTACATGTTTTATTGATCCATGCAGCAATAATTCATTAAATGGTTATCAAACGATTGAGAAAAAAAAGACATTCTTAGTGAATTTATCCCTTAGTGAATACCAAACTTTCTTAAACTGATGGACTGTGCACAGAGATATTTATTATGTTTTTATATATACTTTAAAATCAGTGTTGAGGAAAGTTACTTGTAAAAGTAATGTGTTACAATACTGTGCTACGTCCTACAAAAGTAACTAATTGTGTTACTAGTTACTAAAATAAGTTACTTTTTATGGCAATTAATGTTATGTTCTTTTATGTTACTTTTTCTTACCTGGGCTGGGCCTTTTTGCTTGTTTTTTAATAATGAAAATAAGCATCATATTCACACAGCGCACACAACACCTCTGCACTTGCTCATGATTTCTCAACATGGGGACAAGAAAGCGGTCAGTCAATACATGGGAAAACAAAGTAACTTGTGTTACTTATTTAAAAAAGTAACACCGATATTTTGTTCATTTAAAAGTAATGTGTTTCTTTACTAGTTACTTGAAAAAAGGTAATCTGATTACTTGTAATGCCTTACCCCCAACACTGTTCAAAATGTACTGAACTGACTTTCTATTCTGCTGATGTAACAAAAGACACACAGGTGGGGAACAATAACATTGACCAAAATTCAATCAGGTGGAATCAGGACAAAATGAAGTACCGCTCTATATTATTGCCTATAAAAAAAAATTACACACTTCAGGAGACAATCTCACCTGTTCATGACGCGGTCTGTGTCCAGGAGCTTGAGGATGGACTTGCCATCCATGTCTGGTGGAACATCTATCCCTGCAATATCCAGGATGGTGGGGGCCAAGTCTATGTTCAACACGATGTGCGGGTTGCTATGGAAACAGAAGAGGGGGTCGCCATTTGACATAATGGTCAGAAAGCAGACGAGCAGCACATGAACACTGACTGATAATAAGATAAAGACAGTGAGAGAAATAGAGAGATCCAGGACTTGTTCAATATAGTATACTCTATTTAATACAGTATACACTGCATTCTTTACTATTTTTAATAGTAGTATGTGAAACACTATACATTATACAGTATACCTTTTGTTTGAAATGTCATCATCCACTGTGGTGGTATGCAAAGATGAGTAAATTTTCCACATTATATATCGATGTTCAGTTGCAGTGCTTTTCAGACTGAACATACACTATATTGCCAAAAGTATTGGGACACCCACTATTTGTGGAAGAATGAGCTCTCAAGAGCTCAGTGAATTCAAGCGTGGTACCATGATAGGTTGCCACCTGTGCAATAAATAAGTCCATTCGTGAAATTTCCTCACTACTAAATATTCCACAGTCAACTGTTAGTGGTATTATAACAAAGTGGAAGCAATTGGGAACAACAGCAAGTCAGCCACAAAGTAGTAAGACACGTAAAATCACAGAGCAGGGTCAGCGCATGTTGAGGAGCACAGTGTGCAAAAGTCGCCAACTTTCTGCAGAGTCAATAGCTACAGACCTCCAAACTTCGTGTGGCCTTCAGATTAGCTCAAGAACAGTGCGTAGAGAGCTTCATGGAATGGGTTTCCATGGCCGAGCAGCTGCATCCAAGCCTTACATCACCAAGTGCAATGCAAAGCGTTGGATGCAGTGGTGTAAAGCACACCGCCACTGGACTCTAGAGCAGAGGAGACGTGTTCTCTGGAGTGACGAATCACGCTTCTCTGTCTGGCAATCCGATGGACGAGTCTGGGTTTGGCGTTGCCAGGAGAAAGGTACTTGTCTGACTGCATTGTGCCAAGTGTAAAGTTTGGTGGAGGGGGGATTATGGTGTGGGGTTGTTTTTTTCAGGGGTTGGGCTTGGCCCCTTAGTATGGTTCATAGGATTTGGGATGTCACTTATGATACCCAGTGAAGTATTGGGCAATCAGATGTGATGGCAGCATGCAGGACACATACTTGCAGGGCTACACACACCTTTCGAGCAAATGTCATTGAGAAGAATGTATATCAATGTATGTTATTGAGGAAAAAAAAAAAATATATATATATATATATATTATTACAATAAAATTCAAATAATTAAATTCTGTTATTTCAGAAGATTCAAGAACTGAATGTTATTCGGGGTTCATTATTCAATCTAAACGACTTCACTTTGTGATTAAGCTTTCTTTTAATTATTAACTCACAAATGCTAATTTCTATTAAATAAAATATTTGAGATCTTGACAAAACTATCTACATTCTTTATGTGCATATGTACATTAATGTACATATTCATTCAATGTTTTAATAAATCAAGAAACATACAAAAATAATGTACATTCTTTATAGACATTTTCATGACTTTTCCAGGTCTATAAATCACACTTTTAAAATCCCCTCATACATCCAGGTTTTTAAAGGATTGTGGGAATCCTGGTTCTTAAATAAAAATGACAGTTGAGGGAACTAATTAAAATAAGAAATATCACACCATCTTACATCTTGATTTTTAGCTGTTTTAGTTTATTTTAAAGCTTGCCTTGTCTTATTTTAAATGATTTAAAACCATTTTTCCTGGTTGAGAACCACTGTGAGCTAACAGATACCTTTCTTTTATAGACCTCTTTGCCTGATATATTAAACATTCACCATCTGCCACCGAAGTACACATCAAACCCAAACACCCTCTATGTGCTTTAGGCCTACTGAGGCTTTTCATTTTGATTAAAAAATAATACAAAACTGATGAGTGTCAATTTCATTTGACCATTTCAAATCCTGTGAAGTCACTGGAATGAAACTCAGTGGCGATTAATCCAACCACATCCGCTTAAAGTTTTCAAAAAGTAAATTAGCCTCATCGCGCTCTGATTTTATTGCCTAAAGGCTCATCTGATGTTGAACTAAGCCCAGCTGTGCCTCTCTCACCCGGGGTCTCTTGCCAAACACTTTATCCTCTTTTCTGTCTTTCTTTCACAGTAAAAAGTCTTGTGGTCTTCACATGAGTGGACTTTACTGCTGTTAATCAGCTTTTCTGAGAAAGACAGAAGCCAGATCACACAGCAGTGGTAAACAAGACTACTGACTAATGATATTAAACACTGGCGAGAGAAAGAGAGAGTGAGTTTTCTACATTTAAAAAGAGGTCTGATCTGGTGCTCCCTTGGGGATGCAGGTTCAAATATGGCCTGCAACAAGTGCTGATCTCATTCCCCCTCTCTTTATGTGGCAGGACATTGGAAAGTCATTAAAAGCCCATAAATCAAGAAACACCTCAAGTTCAGTTCAGACCTCAAGTTCAGACCTCATTAAAGAGTAACATTAGCCTCTATACAAAAACATTAAACAAAAAGCAATTGATATAGTCATATATAATATATTAAATTATATATTATTTGCATAAAAATATATACTTTGGGGAAATAATCATTATATTTTAAGAGCCTTTCTGCAATGCAGTGCAACACAAAACCTTTCAGCAAATCAGTGAGGACACTAGAAAAATGTTACGCCATTTAATATATATATCCCTAGCCCTAAGCCCTACCCATAAGTTATCTCTATAAAATCAGAGGGAAAAGATAGGTGAATAACACTGATCTAGAAGCACCTATACTTGACATAAACCTTTCCTCAAATCTGATTGGTTGTTTGAAATGTTCCAGGATCAACAAGGATGTTGCACTTGGTAAAATCAGGTTCTGCTCTCTTGGATGGCACCATCAGATACACAAACACTCAC
This sequence comes from Rhinogobio ventralis, assembly GCA_039654625.1. Lineage (NCBI taxonomy): Eukaryota > Metazoa > Chordata > Actinopteri > Cypriniformes > Gobionidae > Rhinogobio > Rhinogobio ventralis. The sequence continues at coordinate 24,790,748 of CM077203.1, read as the reverse complement.
ATGCCTCCTGCCTCCACATTTGGGCCGCGGATGTAAAAGGGAACTCTGATGTCAAACTCGTAGGGCATGGATTTCCCCTTGACCAGTCCGAACTGACCGATGTGGTATCCGTGGTCAGCCGTGTAGATCACATACGTGTTGTCCAACTCCCCAGTGTCCACCAACATGTTATATATCTATATTCAAACAGAAGAAACATGACAATGGGAGAATAAATTATAGATTATTTTGGGGTTGGGCTTTTACTAACATTTTGGAGAAATGCAAGACAACCATACAGAATTTGAATGTAATATTATGCACTGTCATGGTTCGCTGAAATTAGATTTTCCTGTGAAAACTGTACACTTACAAAAACCTTTTGAAAAAATATTGTTTCTCTCAACTAAAACAATTAAAAATAATTTCCAATGAATGTAATAAAGCTTAAATAAAATAAAATAAAATACAAAATATTAGATGAAAAATATATAAATGTTGCCTTGGCAACTAACTGAAATAAAAGTTGAAGTACTAAAATTACAAAAACTAAAACAAAAATAAATTAATGCTACATTAAAAAAATACTAAAACTTGAAGTAAAGTTAACATTAAATCTGAAAACTATATATATAAAAAAAAAAAATATATATATATATAAAAGCTAATCCAAAACATTAATAAATAGCATAGTATATAAAGAATACTAAAATGTTTGTTTTGAACATCTTTAAAGTACCTTAACATACAATAGAAACATAAGATTAGAATTATTTTAGAATATTAGAATTATTCATTACCATGTTATATATAGAACTACCATAGAAATGCAATCTGATACCATAAATATACGATGGTATTGCCACACTTTTGCCTAAGGAATGAAGTTTTGTGCAGTAAATAAATAATAAAAAACAATATATATTTTCTTTTCCATTCTAAAAATGCTCATTTATTTTAGGGGTAAGGATGGTTCACAACTATTATATTATAATCTTAATGATGTACCTTCTCCACACTATCATCCACAGACAGCAGCGTTTGCAGTCTCTTGCGCTGCAGCATATTGGTGAACTCCATGTGAATGGGCTTCATGGGGCCGGTGTAACGCATAATCCAGTGTTTGTCTGGATTAGGGGCGTAGTTATAACTGGGTGTTCTGAATGGAGAAGAAAAGAGTCGCAGTCAGTGGACCTGCTGGAGCATGACTGAGAGAAATGGAGAGTTTTCAGAGCTTCTCCAGACACTGTTTGTCGACTTTGTGCTGATGTTGGAGGAAAGGACGCAGACAGATTTTGACAGCTGGGATGTGTCTGTGTGAATGTGCATCTGAAGTGTGTGTGTTTGCATGGTCAGAATTACAAATGGCAGCAACCGACTGTGCGCGCTCTCTCCTGTCTCCTAGAAAATGACACATTGCAATTTTACAGTCTCATGGTTTCTTGGGCTCTAACTGACAGACTGACATTCTGTTGTTCAACCATTATTGAGGGATAAAAAGAGCAAGAAGTGTTAGTAGCTCCTCCTACTGGCTCCCGTGACAGGCGTGAGTGGCCTATTAGAAACAAATAGCACTTACACTTGACGCATTTACAGTTGTGATTAAAAGCCCCCAGCTCTATTGGTTAACGCCATTACTTAAAGCCCTTCTACAGACAAATCAATGTGAGCATCATCGTGCTGATCTGCTTGCTGCCAGGCCTTGTTTTGTAGGTGTCATATATTTAAACTGAAAACAACTTAGTGACAACAAGGGATGCAGAGGATGCAACTCTCTCGTTGGTGTAACCTTCTGCATGTTATATTGATATATATCTTTTTTTTCCTCCATTTTATCACCTCCTAGTTCATTTATTTCGTTCATGAACATGATGCTTCATTCAGTATCGCTCTGGCCCTGTTTACACCTAGTTTTAAGATGCGTTTTTGTCGATCCGATCACAAGTTGTAAACTGGGTCTAAAACCACTTTCAGAGGTAGTTGAAAAAGCATTAAACCCTGGCCGTTGGCCCCGTTGAAGCCCCGACGAGGCCCGATCAAGCCCCGTAAGTGACAGTGGAAAAACGACTGCCCTTGGCACGCACTAGCATGCCCGACAGTGGAAACACAGCTATTGTGGGACATGTTGTGAGAAAGTGGTTTATAAATACATGGGCTACAGTCAAAATCATAGCTGTTTTTTCTTTTTCATTTGCTTCCTTTCGCTCTTTTGTAATACACATAACAGAATTCATACACTGCACTGGTTCAAGATGGTGGACAGAATAGTTGATTATATATATTTTATTCAATACAGAAACATTCTGAGTAAAAATAGTTCTAATCTGATTTACAACACTGTGTGCTCCACATTTATGTTTATTAGACTATCGAGGAATTAGCTTAGCAACATGCTAGCTTCAAACTTAGGTGGAATTACCTGTAAACAGTAAAAGTTGATTATAAATATTTTAATACAGAATTATTCTAATCTGATTCACAACACATTATTTCATCCAATATTATTTGTGTGCATGCTCTATATCCCTTAAGCTTATTAGACTATTAAAGCATTAGCTTAGCAACATGCTAATGTCAAACTCAAGTTGAATTAATTGTAAATTGAGTCTCTGGTGTGTTTGACGTGAGTAATGCTACTTGTGTGGTGTGAGTTGCTGCCTATATAGAGTGTTCCAAATAAGTCACATGAGATTCCATCACGGTTACACTACTGCCTCACAAGGCAGCTGCCTATGTAGACAGTAAACGGCATATTTGCTCTCTCTCTGGTTTTATCTTCTTTATTGGTCGACATATAATCCTTTTAATCCTCTCAAAACGCTCTCTCTCCCTCTCTTGTTCTTTTCCAATCATATTTTCATTATTCCCTCCATGTTGGAGATAAAACAGGTGGAGCAGGCTCACGCGGCGATGAGAACAGGGGGATTTTCCCACTGAATAATACACGCTCTCTGACTATCTGTAAGGATTTGGACAATATCTCTCCAGTGGTCTTGTGCCAGTCCAAGGGGCAACGAGGGGTTAATCACATACAGCACTGTACGAGGGCAAGGAGCAGAGAAGTGCAGGACTAGCGAGAGGCCATTGTGGACGGTGGCGGGTGGTTTGGATCGGACTGAATGGAGAGAGTGAGGGCTGTCCCTGGAATTCTTAATGGAAAATTAAAAGAGGATAGAGGAATTCTGGGGCATTCTCCCCTGACAGCAGGCGAATGATGAATGTATATGAATATGAATGTGTGTGTGGAGCGCTGACATTTTTATGGCTATGGGGTGAAAAAAGTGACATAATTCACTGCAATATAGGTACAATCAGACAGGTGGCGATGTAATAGAGGTGGATGTGAATCATAAAACATGCTTTTATGAAGAGTTTGTGTGCAAAAGAGACTGGACAGGCAAAACAGGAGCAAGGCTGTTTGTTTTTATTGGTGAAAGTGAGATGACATCAGAAAAATAATAAAAACGCATCAAATTCCAGACACGCTGCCTTAAGCAGTCAATTTGAAAGGATGATGGATAGATTGAGTCATAAAGTGGGTAGGTTTGCATCTTTGGTTTTTATCTACTCCAGTGGTGAATCAAACGCGTGTTAAAATATAACAGCCCTCAAGATCTTATCACACACACACACACACACACACACACACACACACACACACACACACACACACACACACACACACACACACACACACACACAGCATTAGTCTATTTGAAGAACTTCCCAACTACTAATGAAAAAATTTATATTTATTAATCTGTTTTGGTTTTCTCCCTCATCAGGCTGTATGAAAAAGCGAATATGCATGTTTTTGAACATTCTGCCCCTTTAAAGCCTGATTTCATTCCTGTCGCCTTAATATTTCAGGAAAGACTGTAATATTCATTGACAGTATCTCTTTGCTCTCTCTCTCTCTCTCTCTCTCTCTCTCTCTCTCTTTTGCTTGAATGTGAGAGAAATGGGAGCTCATGTTTGTGTGGTTTTGTGCTTAGAGACACAATGTCCTGAAAGCAAATTGAAAGCTAATTTTTTGTTTGCTCATTTGTGGTGTGTTAACTAGATAATGTATCTGTATCTGTATGTGTGTGCTGCTGGGTGTCTAGGGCAAGCAATATATTGTATAACTGTACATAAAAAAGATCATTTAACTTATATTTAATAATTAACTTCTATCTTAAGAAGAATTTTCATGAATCCAGCCCCTGGCCAGATATTTATTTTGTGTTGATGCTGAATTTATAAGATTACCGGGTAAAACAGTGGACATTGAGAAATATAAAATGAGATTTTGAGATTACTTGGTGTACACACAGAGTGAGAGTGGGGTTATAGAGGTTTAGCAAATTCAGCTACCTAAAAACAACATCATCACGTGTAGACAGGATTTAACTGAGACTATGTGAGTGTGCACAAGTATTCTTTTCATCATCATGTATGTACCCCGTAGGGAGAGAAAGAGACATTGAAAAAATTTCTGATAGCAGCTGGTGGGGAATTAGCAAGAGAGCAGGAGAGACAGCAGAGAAAAAAAAACAAGTGTGTGCGTGTGTGTCTGTGGCTACATTACTGTGAACCAAAGAGGACAGTTTCCATTATACAACTCTATTCAGTAGCACTTGAGTGATAGAAATGACAGGATGAGATTTCTATTATCCATGAGTTTTCAGCTGGTTCTCTGCTCTCTTCTTGTTCATCTCCTTCACCACTGACCCTTTACATGTCTTTGTCCCAAAGTCTGAGACCTCAATTAACTTTTTTTTTCTACCTAACCTATAACAAAATAAACATTTTAGGATTTTGAAAAATATAAAACAAGAGATACATAAATATTTCAGATTCTACATTCATGTCTAGGTTAATAATGTCTGTGACATTGATCATGTGACTCTTTGCACAGCCAGTCAGATGTTCTTCTACTGAAGTTCAAATTGGTCTTTGGATCATCCCAAATAATTCTGGAGAACATTATGATCATCAGGTTTTAGTGGTGGAGTTCATGCAGCTTGATTGCTGCTGCCATTAAAGCAAATGGAAACCAAGCAAATACCAATTACAAGACTTTATGCAATAGAGCAAGGGCATCCAATCCCGCTCCTGGAGGGCCACTGTCCTGCAAAGTTTAGCTCTAACCTCAATTAAACAAACCTGAACCAGCTAATCAAGCTCTTACTAGGCATACTAGAAGCTGGCAGGTGTGTTGAGGAAAGTTGGAGCTAAACTGCAGCACAGAGGTCCTCCAGGAGCAGGTTTGGACACCCCTGCAATAGAGGTTTGGACTCACATGTGCTGTGATGCATTGGGGAAGGCAGTGGTGTACTGAGGAGCCGAGTCCTCAGGGCCATGAGGGGCGGCGTGACTTATCACCATCAGGATAGGTCTGTGTGGATAGATCTTCTTTGACATGCGGAAGTAACTGATGCTGTCATTGGTTATGAGATCTGTCAGGTAGTCCTACAGGAGATACAGAGATCTGATTATTAATCTACTGATTTAAAATATTTTAATATCAGTTAATCATAAGCTTAACATACATACACATATACCCCACTCATAAGCAAACTTTTCTGTTGCCAGTAGGGATGGGTACTGAAATCCGGTATTAAATGAGCCCTGGTGCTAAATTATGAAAGACCGCAGTATCGATAAGCTCTGCCGCTATCGGTTCTGCTGTCGGTACTGGAGAAATTAAGAAAATACACATACTATTTCTTATTGATATATAGAGGCCTGTGATATTAATCTAATTTTATTTCTGATTTCGATTTTGGTTTCCAGGGATTATAAAAAGAATATGAGATAAAACTATTAAAAATTAGCCGCATTCTGTCTAGCGCAACTTCCTTTCCTTCACAGCTGTGAGCATTGGTTCCTCCCTAAAACCCGAAACGCAACGTTAGAATCAGCACAATCTATGATTGTTGTAAAATGCAGTCTCTACTGTTGCTAAATTGCGGGACGTGTTTGATAATAAAAAGAGCCTCAAAGCGGCTTATGTGTGTGCGCGTTGCGAAACAGACCGACTTGCACATTATACTTTAGCCTTTGTGTGTGCGTCTAAACCATCAAATACACACAAAATATGTCAAAATGACCGGATTGGAGAGTAGTCACTTTAAACACAGTTTATGTCTTAAATGGGTGTAAATAGAGGAAGAGATATTATTAGAGGAAATATGATATTATTAGATCTGCATTCGGTCTTAAAAAGAGAGCGTCTAATAAACCTGCTGACGATTGTGCCATTAATCTGAATCAAACAAAAGGCAAAGAGAAAATACTCACAGCTCTTGAATGAATAACTTTAGCTTTAATAATAATTAATCTATCAATGTATATAGTGAAAAGTTATTTTACATTTGATTACTTTATTAGATGTGTTTTGTAGGTCATATTACTTACCTGAACAGTAATGTTAGTAGACCTTCCTGAAATTAAAGCACTGTATTTCATTTGTATTTTTGTTTTGTTGTGTATTTATTTGACCATTTGTTTGTACTTTGTTTCTTTGTTCTTGTTGCATCCTATCTTATGCATATAAAACACAAATAACGAATGTTTACAAATAGATGTTTCATATTTGCTTCATTCAAACATTGCTGTTTGTTTTGCTATAGATATTTTACATTTAAGATTATAAAGCAATGTTAATTATGTTCTCAATTATTTATTTTTTTTACAACAAAAAGAAGCAGTATCGGTAAGAGTAGTAATATCGTTAAAACCTTAATGATACCCATCCCTAGTTTCCAGAGGGCTTGAATGTCAGCCACTGCAATGAATGGTAAAAACAACAAAAAGGAGCTTAGATGAAGCAAAAGAGAGACTGATGAACCCTGACAAAAGACACTGACCTCTGAGGGAGAACCCATGAGACAGACAGGGAAAGGTCTGACTTTGTTATAAATCAGACTAACAAGACTATCAATCAAACTGGTCAAGAATGGATGAAGACATGGAAATAAATAAATAAAGGAGATGCAATAAGAAAAGACAGGGTTCCACATCACTGAACACCTTGCACACAGACCTTTGAGTATTCACATCCGTGTTTCTCTCGGACGCCATTCCTGCACAGGGTGTAGTTGTAGAAGCGGGAATTCTTCACCATGGCGACCCACTCCCTCCAGCCCGGAGGAATGTATGTACCATTATACTCGTTCAGATACTTCCCAAAGAACGCTGGGAAAACACAAACACAAGACAGCATAGTTATCATTTCAGTGTTTCAGAGAGAACAGTAGAGTATAGTCAAAGAAAATAAAGTAGAGCAGAACAGAAAGGAGTACAGTAGATCAGGTTAGAACAGAGAATAGAAAAGAAAGAGTAGAGCAGAATAGAACAGTGCTGAGTACACTAGAGTAGAATAGAGTAAAACAGAAGAGAGCAGAGTATGGCACAGCAGAGTAAATATAGAAAAGCAGAATAAAGTTGAGTAGAGTAAAACAGAAGAGTAGAAAAGCATATAGGACAGCTGAGTCAGTTGAGCAGAGCACAGTAGAGTATAAGTAGAGTTAAGTATAGTAGAACAGAATAGAGTAAAACAGAGAAGAGCAGAGAACGGTAGAGTAGAATAATGTATAGTGTAAAGACTTTATATATAGGAAGACGGTGCACTCCGATTACTTATGAATGGGAGAAAGTGCAATGCCCAATATGGCGAATAAGCCCCGCCTTCTAAATGAAAGAGCCAACTGTTGATTAGTAAAGTCACCGCGTCACTGCAGCTGCCGTTAGAAGCTCTGGTTGCTATAGAAACAGTCAAACGTTCTGAGATGCGTGCTTAGGGCTACGCATGCGCATTAGCTTTGTCCAGGCTGAAAAATGCATTTTTTTTGTCGTGATTCGAGCGTTTAGAAACAAAATTTATAAGACAGTTGTTTTAAGATTTCATTGGTGATTTCCCCATTCAAAGAGATAGGAGCTGCACTTGCATGCCTGAGAGACGTTTCAAAGATGGCCGCCGAGTGATATGACTTGAAATGACTAGTGTAGAACACGGCAGAGTAGAATAGAACAGAGTTGAGTAGAGTAGAACAGAAAAGGGTAAAAAGCTTGGTAAAGTATATCAGAAGAGTAGAAAAGTGTATAGTACAGTTGAGTAGAGCAGAACAGAGCACAGTAGAGTAGAAATAAGTAGAGTATAACAGATTATGAATGAGTAAAGAATAGAATAGAGTACAATTTGAGTAGAATAGCATATGGTAAAGTTCAGTAGAGTAGAAGTATGGTATAGTAGAGTATGGTAGAGTATAATGAAATATTATAGAACAGGATAGAACTGAACAGAGTAGAGCAAAATAGAGTTGAGTAGAGTATAGTAAAACAAAGTAAAGTAGAGCAATGCACAGTAGAGTATGGTAAAGAAGATGTTAGAAGAGTAGAACAGAGTAGAGTAGAATAGTGTATGGTATAGTTGAGTAGAGAAGAACAGAATAGAGTACAGTATGGCTGAGAAGAGATGGGAACAGAGTAGAATATAGCCAAATAGAATAAACTTTTAATACTAAAAATACATTGCACATTTAAGATACAATAGGCATATAGACAGAATCCAGGCATGGATGAAGATGGATGAATATTTGTGTTGGAAATGTTACATTAGAGGGGATGTTGGTCAGTGCCGGTCTCTCTCCTAGAGGAAGTGTGCTCTAATGGATCACTGTTACCACTAAAAGCTTGACTCACTGCCAGGTGTGTGTGTGTGTGTGTGTGTGTGTGTACAGGCATAACATTCACAGCTGTTTATGCTATGTTTTCATGCACATAGTAGCTGTGGATAATGTCTGAGTCACAAACAGATAACATTTCACACACACACACACACACACACACACACACACACACACACACACACACACACACACACACACACACACACACACAAGACCATCTATTACAGCCCAAAGGAATTGTTTAATGAAAATCATCTGTTAGAGACAGATTATGTCAATGTTCGTGCAAGAGTCTGTGAGAGTGTGTGTGTGACCTGGGGGCCTGTCACACTGAATCTCTGGTGAGAGTGTGTGAAAAAACCCAACAAACACAGCTCTGACTGATGAAACAACTCACAAATGAATGAGAGCTCAATATATTAAATTCTACATTCATGTCAGGTTGTTATTGTTAAGAAGAGTTTATGCACCATAATGCTTTGGTGTATATTTTAGAGGTTTTCATATGGAAATCATCAAAAGGTATAAAAATATGAAAGGGTTATCTTAAGATGTTCAGTCTACTCCACTTTAATCTAGTCTACATAACTCTATTCTACTCTACTTCAGTCTATGCTACTCTACTTTAATCTAGCCTACATTATTCTACTCATCTCTAGGTCATTCTCCTTTACTTTACTCTACTCAACCTCTTCATTCTATGCTACTCTACTTTAATCTACATTATTCAACTCATCTCTAGGCTATTCTTCTTTACTTTAGTCTAGTCTACATAACTCTATTCTACTCTACTTCAGTCTATGCTACTCTACTTTAATCTAGCCTACTAGACTTAATCTATCTCTAGGCTATTCTAATCCACTTCATTACTCATTCTACTCTTTAAGTCTATACTATGCTGAAATCTATGCTATAGTCTTTCATGTGAAAATAACATTCAAACACTACTCTACTGTATGCTACCTTGCTTCGTGTGACAATACCTCGACATTCATACCAAACTCTATTGAAATACCATGTTCTATGCTTTTCTCTACCGTACCGTATATTACTCTATAATGCACTCCACACTAATGTATTTTACTTATATCATTATATCATGTGATAATAACATGGCAATTTAACAAAGTAATTATTTTCATTGTGTGTGTTTTTGTATGGTCTCCACCTGTCCTGTAGCCAGTGTTGTTGAGGTAAACTCCAAAAGTGCGTGGCTCATGTTGTGCCTGCCAGGAGGGCGAAGAGCAGTTCTCGTTGTTGGTGTAGGTGTTGTGGTTGTGGGCGTACTTTCCCGTCAGCATGGAGGAACGTGACGGACAGCACATGGGCGTGGTGACAAACGCGTTGGAGAAGTGCGTTCCACCTTGTTCCATGATCCGCCGGGTCTTATTCATGACCTGCATGGAGCCTTGATGAGAGAAAGAGAGCGAGTGAGAGAGAGGATCTATCATTTATTACTAAAGGTGACATAAAGTCTGCTCTACTAACTGCCCTACTTCAAAGAGAACTGGCTTCTTCTCTTTCTCTTCCTCTACAAAACACTAGACAGTGACAGGATAAAGATATCAGTTCTTTCATTAATTCTCTGTTTGTGACATCCCAGCCTTTAAGAGGAAATGTATTGATTGTTTGCAACATGGGAATTCATATGACACCAGTGGTGTGTGTGCATGAATGTGTGTGTTTAGAGATATATGATACAAGCTTTAAATTCACAAGTCACACACTATTTATTAAAAGTTTCAATTACAGAATATACTTTTCAAAACCCCTTTGTATTTGCTCCTTCTCAGCATGTATTTGACCTTCTCTTGTTCAAATAGACACATTTTATATTACATATTACTGATGAGGCTTGGTGAGTATAAGAGACTTTTTTCCAAAACATGAAATCATTTTTATTAATGGATACGTTTTAAAAATGACAACATTTATAAATAACGTCTGGGAACAAACTATAGCTAAGTAAATCCACACAACCTACACCCTGATTGGCTCAATTGATATAATCGGAGACAGGAAGTCTAGTTCAGTTTGGCCTTTTCAGACAGGATCTCCACACCTCTACAGATTCATGCAGAAAGGTCAGCACATACAAGCGGCAAAAATCCTCTGTGAACTTTACATGCAAAGGTCAGTATGGATGGACAACACAAATCAGAGTTCATACAGAAAAGTGGAGACGAGACGAGAAATGGACAGTCATCTCTCTGCCACATTCATAATTACAGATTACACAAGTGTATGTGGTTGAGGTATACCCTACAGTCAGGTCAAGTCAAGTCACCTTTATTTATTTAGTGCTTTATAGTGCCACAAAGATGGGAATATCTGAAATCCTTGTCCTTAAAGGTGCACCATGTAACATTTTTTCAGTAAAATATCCAAAAACCACTAGGCCAGTGTTATATATTTTGTTCAGTTGAGTACTTACAATATCCCAAATGTTTCCAACTATTTGTAAATCGTAAGAAAATTGCGTTACCCTCGGTTTCCTTAGCAGAAACGCTTTACTCTCACTGCAGTGTGCAACAAGTGTCATAGCAGCCGTCGAGCGAGCGCACAGAGTAACGTCACAACATCATTTTCAACACACTCAAATGTATGTAATATGATAAACAGAGCTGCGTTACCTCATACTCATGACCGGAAAAGCGGAAATGGCGCTGGCGACTGTGGCATAATAAAAGTCCCGCTGCTTGCGAGGCGTGTGTTGCGTTAATCTTATTAACAATCGCTCCAGCGGCCTTGCTCAGCTCCCACAACACTCGCTCTGCTTCATACTACAGTAACGTTAATAATCGCATCCATGAACATGATTTCTGCCCGAGTCCTATCCCGATTCTTTTCAACCGGCTGTGAGGTGAAAAATGTGAGGAAAAGTGAGGAAAAAAAGATTCTGCGCTCAAACTAGGCGTCATCAAACTACGCCTTTGTTTTGAATAGGCGACCTCTAGTGGACGGAAAAGTTACATAGTGCACCTTTAAGGGGACATTATTTTGTCCCCATGAAGAAAATAGCTTATGAGTCATTCTAAGTGATATTTTTTGAAAATGTAAAAATGCAGAAAATTTTCTGTGATGGGTAGGTTTAGGGTTAGTGTAAGGGGATAGAATATACAGTTTGTGCAGTATAAAAATCATTATGTCTATGCAAAGTCCCCATAAAACATGAAAACCCAACATGCGTGTGTATGCATGTGTGTGTGTGTGTGGTGTGCATATAAACTTGACACTGCCCACTGCTGAAAGGAGTGGGGACTTTCCATCCTAATTGAATCACTGTCTTCCGCTTTGACAAAGCCAGATATCTCTTTTTGACCACATAGAGAGCTGCTTGTAAAAAATAAATAAATAAATGAGCTCTCACATACAAAAACACATTCAACAGAACCAAATGCTTGTTCAGCATTAGTTCCATCTCATACCTGAAACCTGTATGGACTGAGAGATCTCATTTGTTAAAACCATTAGAGATCTTAAAGAAATGCTCAGTTTTTGTAGCACAAATATGTGCGACTGTTTTTTGTTGCTGTTGTTGTTTTTTTTTACAAGCAGTTATATCAGCATTGAATAAAAAACCTAAAGGGGAAGAAATACACAACTGTTTAAAAGTTGTTTTTGTAATGTTTTTGAAAGGAGTATCTTATGTTCACCAAGGCTGTATTAATTTGATGAAAAATACAGTAAAACCAGAAATATTGTGAAATATTATTTCAACTTGTTTTCTATTGTAATATATTTTAAAACGTAATTTATTCCTGTGATCAAAGCTGAATTTCCAGCATCATTACTTCTGAGATCCCTCAGAAATCATTCTAATATGATGATTTGATGCTCATATTATGAATAAAAATGTCAAAAGAAAAACATTTAATTGAAAGCATTTATTTGTAACATTACAATGTCTTTACTGTCACTTTTGATCAATTGAATGCATCCTTGCTGAATAAAAGTATTACTTTCAAGAATCTGAACAAACTTTTTAACAGAAGTGTATATTTAAATTATTCTGGCTTTAAAATCTGATTGAGTGAGCTCAGTTTAAAGCCATTAAAAAGCTGATATGCACACTTAAAATGTCAATTAAATTCCACTGTATATGAATGAATGAATGAATTAAGCTGCATAGCAAAGTTAAACTGTAACTGTATGGTTGAGGAATAGTTTAATACAATTATTATTAAAACAATCTTGAACATTCGTGTCTTTTATTGTATTGCTGTTGCCATATAAAGTGTTTAATCATGGTTAAGAGAGTTTTAGGAAGCTCACCCAATTCAATATCCTGGTCATCGGTGAGGATGAGGATTATGTTGGGGCGGATGTTGCGCCGGTCCCGCTGGAACCGTGGTTTCAGTTTTTGATTGGACAGGAAGACGGAAGCATGAGCCACCGCTAACACAGCCAGCAGCACCAAGAGCCGGGCCGCCAGCCCCTGCGTCGCCATGGCCACAAACTATGAGTGCAACCTCTGACCCTTCTCAGGGCTCCCGCTCACACTATGCTGCTTTCACCTGTGACACCTGCAGGAAAAATAAAACACAGACAAATAAGTTTTATTCAGTTGTAAACCTGAAATGAGGCCTAAAAGTTCATTTCCAACCAATTTCAGGTTCTGAACCACAACCTATTGTGGATATTTATGGTAAAGTTTTAATGACCTTAATTGTTATAGCCATAAATTAGGTCTATATATAAAATATGCAGCCTCTCTTGCACTTAAAATATTACATGAAATGTAGGCTACAACATGACCTGGACGCAAAGGTAAACTTAACATAAGGAGCCAGCTAACAGTGTGTCAAAAATGGTGAATATGCAGAAGTGCCACTGACTAAAACTCCTGCTACAGTTTGCTAGTTCCTATTTGTGCAAAGGAGAATTCAGAGCCCTTATTTTCATTAAGACAAATTATTGTTCCAAATAGGATATAATGCCTGAGATGAGATGCACACTTCAACTAAAATGCAGATATAATGCAAACCCCTGGACTAATCTTAATAATCTGACATTTATTAAACACTGACTGGAAATGTTCCTTTTGGTACACACAGTAACGTCCATTACACCACAATCTTCTCAAATGAGAAACTTTCACACTGTCCAAGAACAAAAATGTATGTACAAATTTATGTACATTGAATGTTATGACAAGAAAGTAGTTAAGTAACTAGGTACCACACTGTATAATTGTTATAATTGTGATTCAAGCATGATTTCATTTTTTAAATAAAGGTTCCAAAAGTAGGTTTTCACATTAATGCCATAGAAGAACCATTTTTGATTTCCCAAAGAACCTTTCAGTGATCAGTTCAAAACATCTAACAAAAACATGTAAAGAATATTTTCATAATCTGAAGAACCTTTTCCCACTATAAATAACCTTTTGTGGAATGGAATCATGGAATCATCGATGCCAATAAAGATCCTTTATTATTAAAAGTGTATATGGCAGAAATTGGCTTCCATTTAGGTAACGGTGCCAAGTGGCCAAAAAATCTGAAATTTGCACAGCGCTCTTTCCCATCTTTCAGTTCGGTTCTGAGTGTGAGGGAGACTACCACAATCTGAGACATTATACTGGAAAACATTTAATTCGAAGATGCCATTTACACCAAGCTTCTGGATATATGCCCAGTTATAATGCTCTACTTTATTAATCTTTTGATGAATAACTACTTTTATAATCAGTAGAAAATGGACACAAACCGCATGTTTCCGTGGGTGGTACCCAGCTGACAGGGAATGTTCTCAGAACTTCCGGAATGCTCTGGCAATGTTATTTAAAGTTAGCTGGTCTTTAATAATGTTCTCAAAACGTTAGCATAAAAACATTATCCATACATCATTCATTTTTTTCTAAAACGTTTGTTTAAAAATGTTCATCTAACATTACTACTTGTTACAGAATGTCCAGAGAACATTCAAAAGAAACAATCCCATAATGTTTGCAAAATGAAATGTTCTTTTAACATTCGCATAACCAAGAAATTTTTTTTTTTAAACTTGAACATTCAGAAGTAACATTTTCATAACTTAATGGGTCTTGAAAGTATGGAAGCTTGTTTCCGCCACAGAATAAAACATTAACTCACAATTGTGTTACTGACTTCTTTTCTCAGAATTGTGAGATATAAACTCGCAATTGCGAGTTATAAAGTCCAGTTCTGAGGGGGAAAAATACTTTTTTTCCGCAATTGCAACTTTATATCAGGCAATTCTGACTTTATAACTCGCAATTGCGACTTTGTCACACAATTCTGAGAAAAAAAGTCAGAATTGTGTGATAAAAAGTTGCAATTACTTTTTTTTTTTTTTATTCTGTGGTGGAAACAAGCTTCCATATGAAAGGATAGTTCATTTTCACCCTCATGTTGTTCCAAACCGGTATGAGATTCTTTCTTCTGTTGAACAGAACATTCTTTTTTTAAAAGATGTTGGTAACCAGACAGTAGACTTCCATAGGGGGAAAAAAAACCCATAGAAGTCAATGGCTACCGTCAACTGACTGGTTACCAACAGTCTTCAAAATATCTTCTTTTGTGTTCAACAGGTTTGGAAAAACTTGAGGGTAAGTAAATGATTTAATGAATTTTCATTTTTGGGTGAACTATCAACTTAACTTAAAGATATCCATCCATTGTCTTTCCACCATGAGAGAGGATGAACAGTGTTTGGAATAAGCCGTCTCTCTCACTGAGTTATATTATGGTCGACATTCAATTTGAACCCAGTGAATTAGGAACACACACACACACACGCACGCACACACACACACACACAGTCTAGGGTAAGGCTTTTATTGATGCACAATGCTGTTTCATGCACTGTAATCATTTCTTGAGCATGAATAATTTAATAGGATGGAATCCCCTTCTCAGCTGCTAATCTGTGTTGAAAAATAAAACCCCACCCACTGCTACCCACCATGAGCTAAATACACACACCACGCACACAGCAGGGACTAATCTGAAGCGAGGGGGGTAAAACTGGAAAGCATAAACAAGAGCCAGAGAGCAATAACCAGAGGACTGAGCTGAAGAGGTGTAGCGAGAGGTGGAGAACGTGAAGATGTCAGATCACTGAGAACATCACTTTCACAGAATTACCCCACACAGCGACTCTTTAATATTGTAATACTTCTCTTAGTGAAATCCAAAGCAGCTCATGTCGTTTGTTTCATATTCTGCTACACTGTGCTTGTGTAGGTGAACAGGAAAGAAGCAGACAGTCATGCTGTCACCATACAAATATAATAACTAGTTACTGAGAGTGTTTGAATGTGAAATGTGTTTTGCTAATAGCATCAGATCTCTTGAATAGTATTAGAAGGATCTTGAGGATCTTCTCTGATTCATCTTATGTTAGACTCCAAATACACATGTAAGGATCAGTCATATCAGCTAACTCGAGCTAATTTTATCTGTGCCATAAAACAAGAGAAACAAAGACCACATAGAACAATTGAACGATGACATTCAGCCATTTATTGAAAACCCAGCTCGGGTTGAGTTAGGCGGGTCATCCCACCAGCAGGGAACAGTCCAGGTAAAGGTCCGATAATTTATAATTGTCATTTTATGCTTAATCTATAAATGGCCTGATACTAAAATTCTATACTATTTTTTCCAAATAAATTAAAACTAAAAACTAAAATCAATTGTTTTAAAGGCTACAAGTGAATTTAGGCATCACAACATTATAATGTACAAGATGAAAAATGGATATAATTGGATATAAATGGTCAGTTATATTAGCAGACACAGCGAACGTGTTGGGCAGCATTTACAGCTTGTGCTCGTAATGATTACAATGCAAGCATAATATCACAATATAAGGATAATATTTAATAATTTTGTATGTCAATCCAAAGTTGCCATCATCTGAAGTCTTCACAATTGTCTGCATCACCTGAAATCATCACAAAGGCTGGATCATTTAACAGTTTGATTAAATTGTTGTCTTTTAAATAGTTTTTAATAATTCACTTTGAATGAGCTTTAGGTGATGGCAACTGAGCATGAAACAAAATATCTAATATTGATTTACCAACACCAATAAATAAAACAAATCTCGTAAAATCTGAAAAACACTATGGTATCAATATAATGCACATCCTTACTTAATTTAATGACAAAATAATGCATTAAAAAATAATAAAATATTATTGATATCAAGTCAGAATTGTGTGTTATAAAGTCAGAATTGCGAGTTTATGTCTGACTTTAACTCGCAATTGCGACTTTATATCACGCAATTCTGACTTTATAACTCGCAAATGTGACTTTATATTGTTTTTTAAATAGTTTTTAATAATTCATTTCAAATGAGCTTTAGGTGATGGCAAAGACAATCTCGATTTAAAAACAGAGGAGGAAATGAGGATGAAACAAAATGTCTAATATTGATTTACCAACACCAATAAATAAAAAAATCTCGTAAAATCTGAAAAACACTACGGTATCAATATAATGCACATCCTTACTTAATTTAATGACAAAATAATGCATTAAAAATGAATCATACACCAAGCAGTGCAGGTAACATCTGGTTAAACTGGACTGTGGGTGGTTTGTGAACAAGACGCAGGTTTTTGCACTAAAATACTGCATAATTAAGAGTCCAGACTGTCTGTACATGTACCAGTTCTTACCCTGAACACACATGTCAGTCTGCACTTATTCAAACTGCCTAATTCAAACTAAATCAGACTAAACTTTGACACACAGATGGCAGAATTGAATTTATTCCCTTAACTACCCTTTAACAGAACGACAGACTTTACTTTCAAAAGATAGTTGACATTTACACTAAATGAGAACAACAAATGATCACCTTTAACTTGATGATACCAAAGGGTAAATGACCATATACTGTATGTCAACCTGCAAAAACAACCATCAAAACAGCTGCAAACATCTGCAGAAATCAAAGCTGGAAATACAAAGAAACACTATGACGTTAAATGAATAGAAATATTTCAGCTTCTTTTCCTAGGTTACTAATCCTATAAGCAAACTTGTGACATTAATCATGTGGTCTTTTCACTCGCCATGCTAATTTTATCATTTAAATGTAATTGTATTCAATTCGAAAAATGCAAAATAGAAAAAAACTGAATGCAAAACAAATCAGTGCATATCTGTACAAATTACACTTGTTTGTAATCAGTTGAGCTCTTCGTTTTTCATGCCAAGACAGCTGTGTGCCTCAAGGAAAGCATTTAAAAAGAAGGAAAGGAAAGAAAGAAAAAGAAACGAGGGAAGAAAACAGACACCAGCCTCTGAGGAGACAAATCACAAACCCCTTTAACCCTCCGAGACATTAATACAGCCACACAAACACCTCCTCCGTCTATTCAAATGAATTCCCAACCGGATTCACCATCAAATACAGCACTCGAAACACATTTCCTGTCAAACGCAATCATGCAGAGCTTAACGTAAAATAATGTTATTCTTCACATAACCAATAGTGTATTGATGGAAAGATTCCTCTTTGATGAAACACTTCCGCTTTGGTGCTCTCCGATCTTAAAGACCCTTTAACACCGTGAGAACGGCCGACAGAGGAAGAGAGAATTGATTTCTGTTACATTACTGTTATATTTATGGAAAGTCACACTGACATTTGGCAGGTTAGACCAGGGTCGTCAAGGTCCACAGAAAATAATTATACCCAGAATGACAGCATAGCACGATTTTTAAAGGATTCTGGGAAATTATAAAGCACATGATAGAGTCTAATAGCTAGCTTGCATTTAGTCATTACCGTTTTTCTATTTTTGGTCTACGTGGTCTGTGTTTCTCTTACTTTATGGAACAGATCAAATTAGCGCGAGGAACGTCCAGCTGATATGACTGATCCTTACATGTGCATTTGGAGAAGATCCTCAAGACTTCTAATACTAGTCAAGAGATCTGATGCTATTGTAAAACACATTTCACATCCAAACACTCTCATTCCCTTGGCTTTCTTGCGATGTGCTGTACACTGTATCTGCGTTCCTAGAGATTTCACACTTTTGTCCTGCTTTTGTCCAAAACACAATATACGGATATCCAGCTCATAGCAGCCACTAGAGAGAGTAAGACTGAGACTCTTTTACTGCCAGTTCTCACAGGAACAATAAATACAGGGGTTCTACTCAAAGAAAAGAACAGGATACACCGAACATCGCTGTAACTGCTTGAGCAGAGACTTTTGAAGCATTTACTCTGCCATTTGCAAAACAGACGGAAAATGTCAAAATAAGCTATGAGAAGATAAGTCATTATTAAAGTTGTGTTCTCATACAACACAAAGCGGCATATGCTATAAACACCAACGTTCCATAAAGAGCTAAACCGATTATTGACATAATCTGAACAAACTATTCTTCAGCCAAATAATATACAGTAGTTTGTAGTTGCCAAGCAACACAGCAAATTGCCGCATTTATATAGAATGTGCTTTTATAGGAATGCGTTTATTATAGTGCTTTTACAGAGACTTTGAACATAACTTATCCAATCAGAATTTAGAGTCGGAACTCTCCGTTTTTAATAATCTGCTCTGAATTTGAAAATATTTGACTTTATATCCTCATACACATTATCATTCAAATATATACGTTTCAAGGAACAAAAACTGTTATATACTTTATATATCATATTTGAATTGTATCTAGATTTATATGTGAATTTGAATTTGATCTGGAATGTGGATTTAAATGTGAACTCCAAATTCTTCAAAATATCGGAATTCGGATTTAAATATAGATTTGAATTGTATCCTAATTTTGATTTGAATATAAATCTGAATTGTATCTGGATTTGCTTTTAATGTAAATTTAACATCTGGATTTAAATGTGAACTGTGAACTCAAATTGTATCTGATTTGGATTTAAATATGAATAAATATTGAAATCTGGATTTAAAATATAAATATTTAAAATAGTTTTGGATTTAAACATAAGGTTAGGGTTTAAGAGGATAAAATACAAGAAAACAGAAAAGGAACAGACAACTTACTAGCCTGAAGTGAGCAGAATCTGGGTTAATGTAGGGTCCCTTCCCTCAACAGAGGCACAAACCCCCAACTTCACTTTTCAGGAAAACACCTCTCCTCCACTCGTTCCTCACTGCTTTCATCATTCTAAATCTCCTTACCTCTTCTCTCACCACCTTGCACAGCATCTCCCGCTTGTTATCACTGTCATCCCTCTCTCTTTCTGCTCTCATACACCTCTCTCACGTCTCGTTCCCTCCATTCCGTGAGTACCTCATGGTGTTGATGTCAGATGCTTCGGTCTCGCTCAGCACAGCTGCTCATCCCACAAGGAAGTAGAAATATCCAGATACGGAGTGCGAGGGCTACGGGACCATCTTAATGGGATCCTCGATAACAAGATACAGTGGTAACAGTCCACACACAGCACTTACTCATCTGTCTCTGTAGGTCGCTGCGCTGTAGCTATATCCCCCTCGCTCTCTCTCTCGCTCTCTCACAGTCGCTCATGTGCGCTCTTTTCTCTCTGCACTTCCCTTCTCCCCCCCATCCAGGCTCTCTCATTCTAGCTTTATCGCACCCTCTTTCTCTCTCTCCCTTGCTATAATTCCATTCCCACTTGTCTCATCTCCGACATCCACTCTCTCAGGATTGATGTGTTGTAACCTTGAGCTCTGCTGCTTTCAATTTATTGTCCCTCTCAGCCTGCCCCATCTCCCATCTTCGGTAAGGGTTAACAGAGCATCGCAGCGTAACAAAACAGAGGACGAGGGTCCCATCTGCGTCCCGTTTATGCTCCGCCGACCACGCTGCTCTGCATACAAGAACATTCATTTACATTACATTATATTAACAAGCACCTCAAACAAAAGCCCTCACTATTTATATTTACATGAGTCCTAAATGAAAGCCCGCCACATTTAAATTTAGATGAATTACTGCAATAGCTGCATTTTCACTTGCGGAAAAACTGTGCTTATATTTACATACCAATGATTTGTGTGTGCAAACCGCATGCAAATGGATCTGATTGGTGTTGAAATGCACTGTGCCAGCTGTGTTGAAAATGCATTTGAAGCATGCAAGTAGCATTTATGCACAGATTTGCTATATATATATATATATATATATATATATATATATTTTTTTTTTTTTTCTTTTTTTATTTGTTCAGTCCACTATATGGTCGCTATTTCTTTTTCACTATTTTTAAGCACTTGTTTTCTTTGCATAGGTAATTTTAAATAGATTTGTGGTTTGAAATATACATTTTTGAAGAGTACAAATATTCCATGTGGTCTCTAAGTTAAGAGCTCAAAAAAAGAATTAGCAAAATGTTGCTTAAAATACTTTTAGATGAAGTATACCTTCCCACACTGCATGACGTGTTAAATTCCCAAAAGCATGTCATGTCTTTGATTATCCATTTACTACTCGCTAAATACTGCCTTTCTTGAACAGGAGATAAATGTGTGTTGTAAAATGGTCTGAGTAAAAGACAACCACACAAGATAAAGCCCAGATAACAGAAGAGGTTTTGTGTGTAAAGACCCTGATGGACTATGGCCGTCTGGGGCAGAGAGGTATTGATTCAACACGAGTACTTGAACACACACACACACACACACACACACACAGAAATGACGACAGGCCAGACACACTTCAGACATCTGTCTATGACCGCAAAGCCAACTGGAATTTTGCTATTCACAGCTAATTCCACAACTATTCTTCTATGAATTTCCAGAAAAAAAAAAGCTAGACTGTGAGGAGCTCAACAGACCGCGTCTTTGTTATTGTCAGAGAGACAGAAAGAGAGAACAAAAAAAAGAACTGTCAAATTATGGCCTTTCTTTTTAATTAACTTTGCCCATTTGCTCTTCTTATCATGCTACATTAAAAAAATGCCACCCAGAAAGACTGAGTGTGGTGCCTATGAATAACATGCCACTTATTAATAATTGAAACAAAAAGATTAACAATTAATACATTTTCACTCACTGTGCACATCTAGCAACTAGTAAACTAAAACCAGGTCAACAAGTTAAATAAAAAAACATGGGACGGGAGACTTTCAATGTAGCCAAGCAAACACATTTTAAGCACACATGCCTTCATCAGTGTTAAAATAAATATATGATATATCATTAAAATATTGATTATTAGCCAATATTAGAGATTTCATTTATTTTGTAATTTTTTGTTTATAAGTATTTAATTTTGCAGCTCATATTTTAACTAGCCTATATTTTAACATTTATTGCTGTAATTTTATACAGCCTTAAAGTTGATATTTAATTACGCTAACAATTTAATAACACTGTTAGTATACATATTCAGCAAAAGTGCACTTTTCATACTGTAGATTACAATGTTGTGATGCCTACATTCACTCGAAGTGTTTTACTTTTGTATTTAGACCAAATAGTATACTAATATACAGAATATAATAGAATATGAAAGAAATAATTATCAGCCTAACTGTATGCAGAATTTTAATATAGGTGTATTTCTTATGAATACAAATAAAGGCGACGATGAATGAGAAATTAAGAGAAACGGATAAAAACATCACACAAAAACAACTGAAAACAGTCAGAAGCACCAATGAATACAAGGATTAGAATATTACCGTTTTTAGTTATTTTTTTAGAAGAATATACTTTTGAAGTAATACAATCAAGATGATTCCCTACATCCCACAGCAAATACACATCATAAAAAACTATCAAATAAAACACAAAGCTAATAGATAAATATTTTCCCGGCCCCGGATATCCAATGAAACACACTGGAACAATAAAGCAGAGATAAATAATGAAAAATGAAACTAAATGAACGGCCTCAAATTACAATCCTGCATTTACAGGGTGACATTAATTAGCAGCAGCAACTCCACAAATCACCTGATGCCCATATCAGCACAAGCTCAATATCTCACGTCTCATCAGTTGAGTCAAGACTTGAGCCAAACAGCACGCAGAGACTTGAGAACTATTTCAGCTCTGCAGTTCATTGCCGTGACGAACATGTGGACAACTTGTATTAAATAAGGGCATTAATAGAGAGTCCTTGATGATAACAGCAATTAATCCTCCTTCATTAGTGTCTGCTAGCCTCTAATTACACCTGCTAATTATAATTCATCTCTCGCTTTCTCTGCACACTGCTCTTCTCCTCCTACATCACTTTAAAAATACGACAAAAATCTCTTTAAACTCATTGCAGAATTGCATCACCATCATGTAGACTTGATGTATTTGTTGTCAAGGGAAAGATTTGTCATTTAAAATGAATTGTTTTTACAAATGTCCTAAATGATGAGGCGGGAGCGTTGAAATAGGGTGTAAAACTGTTTAATGGAGAGAGGCAGTGTGGGCTAAATGGTTGTGATTTTGCTGGAGTTTGTGTGAGGTAATTACAATCCACTGAAGAGATGTATGAATACACTTCGATGAAAAAAAACTAAAGTTTGGGGTTAGTACACTGTAAAAAAATATTTCTGTGATTTCTCATCAGAACTTTTTTTCTTTCGTCAAATCAACTTAGATAATTAATGTGGTTCAGATAACACAATATTTAGATTTTCTGTTGACGAAACCATACTTAAATTATACTTAAACCATACTTGAATCTTTTATTCAGCAAGGATGCATTAAATTGAACAAAGGTGACAGTAAAAACATTTATAATGTCTTAATTATTATCATTATGTTACAAAAGATTTCTATCTCAAATATATGTTGTTGTTTAGAATTGTTGTTTAGAGATTTCTAGGATTTTCTATGCATCAAAAAAACAAAACTGAAAGACGTATTACAATATCCACAAAAATATGAAGCAGCAAACACTGTTTTTAACATTGATAATAACAAGAAATGTTTCTTGAACAGCAAATCCGCATATTAGAATGATTTCTGAAGGATCATGTGACACTGAAGGCTGGAGTACATTGTTGAGTGGATTTCACATGTTGCAGTGTGGTTGCTAAGGTGATACAAATTGTTGGATTCACTATACGTTTGTGTTGTTGACATTATATGCACTGCCGATTGCCAACAAAACAGACATTTGATGCAGTTTCACTCACCGGCTGCGGTTTTAACTCGGGAACCGGGAACAAACAAACACTTGCAGAACTCTGTTGCTGCTCCAGAAAAACAAACTGCATCTACTGTTTCCTTAACGCTGGGTTATTTGGGTAACCAAAGCTGAACAAAAGTTATCTTTCCCTCACAACCAGAAACACACTTCTTTAGGGACATTGTTGATTTTGTGGCCTAAAAACAAAATGAGAGCGCTGCCGACAGCTCCCATAAACCGAACGAAGCTCGTTGATGGACGTGCTCTTGCTCTCGCTCTGGTTGACGTGCGCACGCATCCGGGAGAAGTGCCCATACAAGGAATCCCACCCTTTATGACGTCATAAAGGGCCATACTAAAAAAAAACTTTCAGAAACTTGTTTGAATGTATTTGGCACAGAAATACTCCGTCATACGTCCAACTCATTTTTTTTTAATTTTGGCCATGTTTAGCATGAGAATGCAACTCTTTAACAGTGTAAATAAGTCAGAATAACATAGCATAAATAGCATTAGACCCCCCCATTTAAGAAATGTCTCTTACGCAAACTCCATTGGTTAAACACTTGGATTCGACAAGGTGAAAACATCAAGTATGATCAATAATAGTAATAATGATCATTGCTTTAGAAAGAAGCGGTAATGAGAAATCAGCTCTGCATATATTCTTCTATTCATCAGTAAAATTCAACATAAATTTCAATATTTTAAGTGAACAGTGAATTCATGTTTGCTGTGCAATTATGACACACATCTTGCTTGTTTAAAACCCCATGTGTTTTCCATATTGTGTATCTGAGTGATTTACAACTTTTACAATAAACAGAATGATTTGGCTGAAAAAGTGTGTGTGTGTGTGTCCTGGCTTGATTGACAGGCTTAATGATAACATACAGAAAGTAGTTCAATTAGTTTGAGGGAGGCTGTACAGGCATTAAGAACAAGAAAGAACTAGTCCGTAATGGGTTTTAATTACTGATGCAGTTCAGAGAAATGAAATAAGCACACATGCATAACTTGTAACCTTCTGACAGCGCTTGCTCAAGATGTTTCTCTGCAAGCAAAATGAATGACATAATAAATTCTTAAAGACAATAGAGAGAACAGAAAGAGAGAGAGAGAAATAAAATAGAAGAACGTGTTTTATTCACTCATGCAATGAAATGCTAAAGCACTTTGGAAAACAATAATGTACGCTCAAGAACTCCCACCAACATATTTTTGCAACTTATCACTGCTCCATTTGCCTGTGTGTGTGTGTGCTTGACATGCTCTCATTGAGTATGTGCCAAGGCTGCTAATTAATTTGCACATTAACCAAATGTGTGCAATTGCTTGTGAGTGTGTGTGCATGAATACACCAAAAGAGTAAAAGACTTGCCTTATTCACTCTGGCTTCTTGGAAAATAAAATGCACCATACCAAGAGTTTTCTCTAAACTGTGCAAAGGTTTTAGAGTGATTTCTGTTTAACACGTCATGCTCTATTATACATTATTCAGTGTCACTAATCATTCCCAGGTCTCACTGGGCAAAGTGCAAAAAGATGAAAGCGACTTAAATGAAGTGTGACCTTTTCCCTTTTGTTTTAAATGCTTCTTTTCTGCTGCTGCTTTGCTAATTAGTCATTTAGCCGACACTTTCTAATCCAAAATGACTTATGGTACACTAAATAAAATGACAATCCCTCTGGAGGAACCTGGGGCCAGGTGCTAAGCTCGAGGGTATGTTGTTAACAGTTCGAGGACCAGCATACTTCTGGCCCAAATCTGGAACCACTAAGCTACACCACCATCCTTTTCTTCACCATCCACATTATGAAAATGTAACATTAATCCCAAATATACAAATATATTAATAATCCAAAATAACATTGCTTAACCTAGTAATAATGCGTGAATTGAGAAAATGTATCAGACAAAACTCTTTCACACTAGCTATAACTGTATTTTGTAAACTGTATTTAAATTTTTAATATATTTTTAACAAACTAAAAAACAACTTAAAATAACATTTAAATAATGTATAGTTTTTTATTTGTACAATAATAATTTTTTTTTTTCAAAAATGTATTTTATAAAATATATTTTAACCCTTAAATACTTACGTCGGGTCTTTAGTGACCCGGGACGTCATTCACTACCCTCCTCCTCATTCAGTTAGACATCAACCTTCTTAGTATTCCTCAAACAATTCATTATAAACAATATAACAAGAAAAGAAAACAGGCAGACAACAAAAGAATAGGAAGTATCATCAGCAAAAATGGCTCAGCGATTTACTGCAGAGCAAGAACTGAACACAGTTACTGATGGTGGATCAGGTGAAGAAGCTGTCAGAGATCAAAATATTGATTTTGAAGATGTTGAAAAAAACATACTTACACTGTTACACACCTTGGGTTGTGTAGATGAATGGGAAAACAGGAATTTCCTTTATAATTGTATTATTTTTACTTGTTATATTGTTTATAATGAATTGTTTGAGGAATACTAAGAAGGTTGATGTCTAACTGAATGAGGAGGAGGGTAGTGAATGACGTCCCGGGTCACTAAAGACCCAAGGTATGTATTAATGATTGGCAAAACATTCATGCATTTAAGGGTTAAACAAATTAAAAATATTTGTTGTTATTTCAATAATAAAGGTTATGTAATTCCTCTTTGTCATTTGTGATTTTGTTTCAAGCTGTTATTTTGCTTTGGTGGCGTAATATGAGAAATATTCCAAATATGCATTGCCACATGGAGTCGTGAAGAAGAAAAAAAACATGACAGAACCTTTTTTCTTTAGTAGATGCTTTGACAGTTTCATTTGAATTTCTTAAATCAGATTATTATTCTTGCAGTTTATCATGTTGTAGATCTGTCAAAGTGTCACTTTCTGTACTTCTGAGAACAAATAGGTTCATGTTGGCTTTAGTTGGTGTCACTTTAAACTTTTAGGACAGTCTTTTAAGACGGGCATGTGCTGTTTATCGACAAAGATAACAGTGTTGAATCTAACCCAAGTCATGTAGTTGACAGAACTGGCCCCTGATGATGCCACATCAATGCACAGTGACAGAGCACAGGCTAAGCCAGGGCTGTCCGGTGATATAGAATGCAGGGAGAAATCCTGATGGAAGAACTTTTTTTGGGCTGATCTATTTTTATGCACCTTAGGCACATCATTAGTTGGCAAATGAATTTGCAAATAAACTGAAATATGACAATACAAAATTAAAAGGAGTGCCTGCAAATGAAAAACGCAATAGAACGTACTAGGGATGTCACAAGTACCGGTACTTCGGTACCAAGTCGGTACTGTAACCAAAAAAATGTGACGATACTAGCATTTCTGTAGTACCGGTAGTACCGAATATATTCAGGACCCGCAGCTGCGCTCAGTCGCTTCCATGTTTATCTACGCGCAGGGCTCCAGACTGTAGCCGAATATATACTAGTGTTTGTCAATATTAAACTGCAAAATACGACAATAAATATTAATCCTGCATGTTCTGCGTCTCTGTGTGAATGAATGGCGCAGACGCGCGGCTCACATTTGCAGCTCACACATACGCACGCACGCACGCACGCGTGACACTCACTGTCTTTTTAGCCTCTGCCGTGTCACTATATGAGGACATGAACGCATAAACCGCTCTGAGAGTCACTTCATGAGCATTTACCGTTTCATTTGAGAAAACTGTCATATCATGACAGGTGGACGAAATGCATTTCATGTACATTTTAATCAGAAAATGAAAAGTGCATTCACCCACATGTCTACAAAATGGAAGAAATGGAAGAAACTCGTGTGAATTTCATAAACAAAATCAAGTTTAGAATTTTGTGTATGAAATAAAGTGCTGACTTTACAATTCCATTGTAGAAAATGCATAAAAGTATAATTGCACAATGTATTCGGTTATTTTACAGTAAAGAGGGTCATTATTTAACCCAATATACCATCCATTTTCAAAGTTTACAGAGAGTGGCCTTGCATGGGTCTGGTGCTGTAGCTCTATTAGATTATTTGAGATTCTGCTCACTATTAGCTGCTAGTAGTGAATTTTAGTGTGCCTGCGAAGCTATAGTAGTGCAGTTTCTTTTGAACCGATTTATCTCTTTTTCCCTAAAGAATCTCCTTATCTTTAAGCAGAGCAGTTGGGTAGCACAGTTCACCCCCCTTTGCCTCTGAAGAGTTGAGGCTAAAACACAAGTTAATCGATTCCACCGACATGTTAAAGTTTCCTTCTGCTCTCAGGGTATGGTAGGAGAAGCTCTTGCAGATGAGCACGGTAATAAAAAGCTTGCGGTAACCCTGGCGGGGGCCAATTTTCGAACTGACTCCAACAAACTCCTGAGCTAACATTTGTCTTTGGCTTTCCGTTGGGGCCACGGTAATTTCATGTTCTCTTTTCACAATGCCTCCTCACTGCCTCATCTCAGCTTGCAGAATATTAATAGATAAAGGTAGTAAAAAAAAAACTTCACAAAGCTGCTTTCCTTATGGCTTCTGCAGGGAAGGAGGAAAGGAGGACCCCTACAGAATATAAATGCTCTAATTTGACCACTGGATTAAAATGAAAAACACATTATGAAGCAGCAAGTGTGTGTGTGTGTGTGTGCTATACTTCAACTTAAGACCAACATGGGAGGAGAAAGCACTTGTATTTTGTGTTAGAATGGATATTACAGTGATGTACATACTCTTTTTGCGATACCCTTACAAATATTCCCACATATGCCTCTGCTTGTCTTAACATGCAAAGGGAGCCTGAAGCCTTCTGGGTATATCAGACTACTGAGACACCACAGCTCTGCTTCCATTGCTTCCTGAACTCCATTGAGTTTACCAACAAAAAATGCTTTCAGATTCAAATCGCTCCATGACAAGCCATTTACCCTGACAATAACCATTCTCCCCTCTTTTCTCCTGCAGATGTATCATTAAAAATCAAGAGAGGCAGATGGGGAAAGAGAGAGAGAGAGAGAGAGAGAGAGAGAGAGAGAGAGAGAGAGAGAGAGAGAGAGGGGAGAGGGGCTTTTGGACGCTGTACTGTATCCTTGTCTCATATTAGAATCCCATTAAATAATCTCAGTCGTATCAGCCAGCGCAATGTGTGTGTTTGTGTGCACACTGCACACTTATGGCATTGGATTACGCAGACTGCTAGATGATATCACTGAGAGCTTGATAAAAAATAAAATAGACTAGGGTATCAATAGGTTTCCCTGGTAGAATAACAGTCATAAAAAACATTTTTGGATATTAAAATGATAATAATAATAATAATTAAAAATAATAACCAGTTCCTGTACCTGAGCTTAAATTTGCTATGTAAAATATTCTACGACATAACACTCCATTTGATCCTCCTTTAATATATACTTAAGTTAAATATAGACATAACTGGCATATGTATACACTACCATGCAAAAGTTTGGGGTAATTAAAGGGTTAGTTTACCCAAAAATGAAAATTCTTTCATTAATTCGCCCTCATGTCGTTCCAAACCCATAAGACCTTCGTTCATCTTCGGAACACGAATGAAGATATTTTGGATGAAATCCGAGAGCTCTCTGACTCCTATATAATTAACACTTTCATGGCCCAGAAAGGCAGTAAATACATCGTTAAAATAGTCCATGTGACTACACTGGTTCAACCTTAATTTTATGATGAGAATACTGCGTAGGCGACTGACACAGGCTAGAACGAAATTGTTGAATAAAGTCATTATTTTTGTTTGTTTTTGCGCTCGTCGCTTTATAAAATTAAGGTTGAACCACTGGAGTCACATGGACTATTTTAACAATGTCTTTACTACCTTTCTGGGCCTTGAAAGTGTCCATTAAATTGCTGTCTATGGAGGGGTAAGAGAGCTCTCGGATTTCATCAAAAATATCTTCATTCGTGTTCCGAAGATGAACGAAGGTCTTATGGGTTTGGAACGACATGAGGGCGAATTAATGAGAGAATTTTTTTACTTTTTGGGTGAACTAACCCTTTAAAGGGCACCTATTATGCAAAATTCACTTTTATATGGTGTTTGAACAAAAATGTGTGCTGGCTGTGTGTACACAACCACCCTATAATGGTAAAAATCCACCCACTCCTTTTTTTTAAATCCCCATAAATCATAAGCAGTGTCTCAGAACAAGCTGTTTGCAGATTCTGGGGAATGTGACGTCACATTTCACAGGCCCCGCCCACGAGTGTTGACTGACACTGCCATATTAGCAAAGACCCCGCCCTCAGAAAGCTGTACACAGTCCGCCATGTTTATCTCCTCGCTAGAGAATTTAACAGCAGCATTCAAGTAAGAAATGTGTTCTTAATAAAGCTACTAAAGTTATTTAGTCAAGAGCAGTGAGTGTTTTTCTTCTGTTGTTTGATTCGTATTAACAGCAGATATAGCACCTGAGACTTATATTACATCTTGTAAAAAGGGGCATAAATAGGTGCCCTTTAAGACATTAGACAATAGACTGCAAATGGGTGTTTACCGGGCAATGAAATATTTTAATAGCATCTTATCAGCTTTCTCTAAAAACTCACATGACATGGTCTTAGAAAATGTTTCATAAAATTCATAGTTTCAGAGATAACATCGTCATATTTCAAATGAAGCATGAGCAGACTTGTGGCTTCAGCTTCATTGTTTCTAAGTTTCTACAACACAGACACATTATATTTTTTTATACATTTCAAATAAAATTTTTGTAATTAAATACATTTTCTTATATATCTCCATATTAATAGAGTATTTAACTGTAATATGTTGGTTATGAGTCTATTCAGAATGACTTATGAGCAACAGCCTTTTTATTTTGGGTATGTCATTTATGCCCCACTTGCCAAAATGGGGGGTGTGGGGTAAGGGGTTAAAATATAATAAAACAGAAAACAGTTATTTTAAATTGTAATAATATTTCACAATATTAATGTTTACACTGTAATTTGGATGGAATAAATTAAATTCATTAAAAATTTTACCAACCCCAAACTTTTGAATGGTTGGGTATAGTTCACCCCAAAATTTATATTTTCATAATTTTTAACCCTCATGTTGTTTCAAATGTGTATGACTTTATATCTTCCATGGAACACAAATAAGAAATTGTATAGGATGTTCATGCTGCTCTTTTCCGTACAATGAAAGTGAATGGAGACTGAAGCTGTATAAAACCCCCAAATTACATGTGTATATTTAAAAATAATGTTGCATCACTCCTGGTTTAACATAAAAGATGCTCATTTGGGATTCACTTGAATTTGAGGACATGTGAATGATAAATGAGGTTTTGGAACAACATGAGTTTGAGTAATTTATTTCAATTTTAGAGTGAACTATCCCTTTAAAAACTCACAAATTGATCTCCAGATGTGATGTTGACTCCTTTATGTACACTTCTGATAAATGATCAGCATGGGATAATGCAATTTTTTTGTGATATTTGGACAATTTGCAGAAAAGCTGTACGTGGAGTGGATTTCATCATGGTAAAATGTGTTGAATGCAGTCGCAAATACAGATATGTTTTTGGAAATAAAGTATTTAAACGAATG
The DNA here is from genome assembly GCA_039654625.1 of Rhinogobio ventralis. Taxonomy (NCBI): domain Eukaryota; kingdom Metazoa; phylum Chordata; class Actinopteri; order Cypriniformes; family Gobionidae; genus Rhinogobio; species Rhinogobio ventralis. Next base: position 24,759,462 of record CM077203.1, on the reverse strand, counting down.
CGCAAAGAGGTCAATGTGCAGATCGTAACAGGCGTTCTGATTCTGTGCCTCCAGATTCTGTGTGGGCCTTATCAGAGATACACAGAAGAAATAAACACACAAAACATAAACCCTGACCTCTTTGCTTACCCCCTGAAGTGAAACACTCATTATCATGTGTACAGTAACAGTTCAGATGGACCTCCACTACTTCCAGAACCATTGCTATGGCAACATTGCACGTCTGCTTGTACAACTGCACAGGTCTCTCTCTCTGTGACGGACACATTCAGAGGAGGCTAAACTCACAGCAGGGTGAATGTGGTATATCTCATGTGGTATAGCTCAGAAATTCTCATTCTTCTTTCTCATTTGCATTTTTGTGAGTGTGTCAGTTCTAGGTGTGTCAGTTGTGTCTGTCATTAGTTCTAGGTCTCTGTTAACAGTGTGTCAAAGTGCGATCTCACCCAGCCTTACTTCCTTCATTGCTCTATTATTCCATTTTGACGCACACACTCCATCCATCACTCTCTCCCCGAGTACCCTCTCTTCTCAACAACAAGGAATCTGTCTTGGTGTCCTATAGTGTCCTAGTACAGAAATGGATGGTTGGATGGATAGAAAATAAAATATAAAAACCTAAAGCACATCATAAAAGTGACATATACACTATTAAATAATAAAACTATATTCTCATTATATATATACACGTATATATAGACGTATATACACTCACCTAAAGGATTATTAGGAACACCTGTTCAATTTCTCATTAATGCAATTATCTAATCAACCAATCACATGGCAGTTGCTTCAATGCATTTAGGGGTGTGGTCCTGGTCAAGACAATCTCCTGAACTCCAAACTGAATGTCAGAATGGGAAAGAAAGGTGATTTAAGCAATTTTGAGCGTGGCATGGTTGTTGGTGCCAGACGGGCCGGTCTGAGTATTTCACAATCTGCTCAGTTACTGGGATTTTCACGCACAACCATTTCTAGAGTTTACAAAGAATGGTGTGAAAAGGGAAAAACATCCAGTATGCGGCAGTCCTGTGGGCGAAAATGCCTTGTTGATGCTAGAGGTCAGAGGAGAATGGGCCGACTGATTCAAGCTGATAGAAGAGCAACTTTGACTGAAATAACCACTCGTTACAACCGAGGTATGCAGCAAAGCATTTGTGAAGCCACAAGAGAGAGAGGCGGATGGACTACAACAGCAGAAGACCCCACCGGGTACCACTCATCTCCACTACAAATAGGAAAAAGAGGCTACACAAATCTCCATCAACTGCAAGATGCTATCCTATCAATATGGGCCAACATTTCTAATGCTTTCAGCACCTTGTTGAATCAATGCCACGTAGAATTAAGGCAGTTCTGAAGGCGAAAGGGGGTCAAACACAGTATTAGTATGGTGTTCCTAATAATCCTTTAGGTGAGTGTATATATATATTTTTTTTCAACTTCTGACCAGTACATCTAATAATATTGTAATCTTTCTAATCTCTGACCTTCTAATTTAAATCTCTTCTTTTTGATTCTAATCATATGCATATTGTAGAATAATACATAAAAGTCATTCATCTAATAAAGATTTTTTTCTAATATTTTATTAGAAAATATCTGTCTTTGTGAGTGAAGTTTGTTCATGTGAAGTGTGTAAAGACATTTGTACTTGCCTGTAGTGTACTTATTGCTATAATAGAGAAATGCAAAATATTGGCCCTGATATGGCTTGTTTGAAATGTATTCCATTAGTAACAAGAAGGTTTTCCCAAGCTTTTTAGGATCCATTCTCTTAAGATCCAATGGAACCACATAATAAGCTTGAGGCATGTGCTTGTGTCTTCCAGACACATGCACCCACTCAAAGCTTTCATATTATGTTTTTCACATGTGCGGCCCACTCTTTCCATTCATCTGACCATGTGAGAATGAGTTATAGTTGTGCACTTTCTTTTGCAAGGTGTTACGACATGTGAGAGGGAAAAAAGAAAAAGCATCACTCTTTTGAATACATAAAGATCCAGGGAAGATCAAAAGAGAGGACACAGTAAGTCAGCTTATGGACGCTCCGTTTAATAGATGAAAGCATGACTCGCTCTGATACATCCTGTCTGTTTTCATTCATCCGGTCCATCCTCTCATCTCCTGACAACAGGATCAAGCACTCAGCTCGAGCTTTGGTTCATTGCTTAGAACGATTTCCAGACTCTCAACAGAAAAATGACCAATCCAACCAAAAATGTTGATAAAATAGTGAAAAAATATTTAAATATTTTCAGTGTATTGCTATGCAGTGGTTATAGTGTTCTGGGTTGGTGGCAGGGCAATGCTAGGTGGTTGCCAGGGTGTGGCTATGGTTATTCAGTTGTTAGAGTGTTCTGGGTGGTTGCCAGAGCAATTCTAGATTGCACCTCAGCAAATACCACTAAATACCAGTTGTTCGGATAGACCATTTCGATGGTTCACTTTAGACATTCTAAACTGTGCAACTACATGTCAACTAACTCTCATTAGAGTATTAGTAGACTGTTAGTAGATTATGCTAGGGTTAGGTTTCAAGTTAGTAAAATAGGTTGACAATTAAAAAAAATAAAAAAATAAATAAAGTTACTTATAGTTAGTAGAATGTCTAAAGTGGACCATCGAAATAAAGTGTTAGCTGATATTAAAGGCAGGCTACGTGATTTGTTCCAGAAACACGTTTTGTTATGCTGGTTGAAAGTCTCTTTAGAATAGCAATCACTAAGTTAATTGGTCTAAATGTATTTAAATGTATTGTCTGTGGAAGGCGTAGAACCATAAAATGTTTGTCCAATCATTGAATTTGGTCCGAATGCAATGATAAAAAGTCCTACCTGCCTGTAAGCGTATGTATTTTCATAACTCCATGCACCTGCTCGCGCAGACATAACACGTCATCAGTACGTTTCGTGCTATGCAGAATTAGACAAACGTCAGTCACTGAGCAAAGCAACCGAAACAGCAGCCCCGTTTTACGTTTCCTCCTGAACCAAAACAACGAGCTCATGCTGCGTTCAAGCCATATCTACTATAATTTGGAAGAGATGGAAACCTGTGACGTTATAATCGGAACGGTTTGTGACTCAAATTTATGCATTTTAATGGCAACACTATCAACACCAAAATGAATCTGCAGCAGTCAGTGATACAGGTCAGCGCTCTTTAAGTTGTTTATGTTCATTATTATTATTGTTATGTTATGAGCTTTGAGACATGAGGTAGTTTACCGCATCTCTCATCTCGTGATGCTTTGCAAACTCTGCATGTGTTTTGGAGGAGGCATGGCTTTGGAGACGCTCTGAAGAGAGGGTGGGCTATTGCTAGCCGCTCCGAAAATTGCCTACCCTGCTTTTAAGCAGACAGTCTACTAATACTCTAATGAGAGTAAGTTGACAAGGTTATTATAGTTAGTAGAATGTCTGGACCATTGAAATAAAGTTTACCCAATTTTCACCCAATGAGTTTTAGCATAAAAACAACAAAAAGTACTATGGTAATACCATTGTATTATCTGTCACAGTACTGAGCCAGACAGTTTTGTTTTGTTATAATCTACTTTATGGTACCGGTAGTCAAGTTTATTTAGCGTGAAATAGTGCAGCACAATGAGGAAAAGCATCTTTGAGGCAGTGTGATAGCTTGTACATTACCAGTGATTCAATTGTGAGCATGTTGAGAGCCGCAAACAATATATATTTTTAAATTACTGCAATCTGTTGAAAGCAACTCATAATAATATACTGTAGATTGTGTTCATGGTGGCAGCTAAATATGAGCACCAACATCTGTCAGTAGTTTACTGGGAAAACACTCACACTGATGAACCAAAAACATAAACGAGAACAATTTAATAGCCAAAAAATATGGGCCTCGTGAAACACTGCGGCAGGCTGGATGAAGTTAAACACATCTGTAAAATCTGGCACTGTAAGAGCATTGAGGCGTGTTTGGCAGATGAGACGCACATATGTGCTGAACCGGGCCAGACACATCCATGTGGTCCAGGCTTAGGTTTGGATTGAACAGTGTTCGAAATGTTTTAGTGGGACAGACATGGAAACAGGAATATCTGCAGTGGCCAAGGAGAGAGTGGTGGTTATTTTTTTTAAAAATTTTTATTGAGTGTTGTGAGCTCCATTAAACACTTATCTCCTTTCCCGAACAGTTCACGTGTGTGTGTGTGTGTGTGTGTGTGTGTGAGCGGTGAAACACAGAGTGGGATGTGCTAAGTTTCTGTCACACATCATTAATCAGTGTGAGTGTGTTTTCCCAGTGAACGAGGATGTGACAAGCACTGACCGCAGGACACGCCTCAGATATGACACGTTTTCACACACACATCTTTTACTACAAGCTGTGCTAATACTGAATAGCAGGGGTGAGAAATCTCAGGCAGTGCTTGCAGAAAATATTAAAATACTGTAGGAGTATACTGAAGTGATCATTCACTTAAAAAAAATTAATAAATAAAAAAAATCAATCATTTACTCACCCTCATTTATTTTAATTTTTTCTCCTGTGAAACACAAAAGAAGATACTTTGAAAAAAAGTAAAAAGTACTTTTTTGTCCATATCATGAAAGTCAATAGGGTCCAAAAGAGCACTGAACTAAAACATTTTTCAAAATATCTTCTTTTGAAAACAACATGAGGGGGAGTAAATGATGGTTAGTTACTAGTAATTTAGTCTCGTGTAGCCAGACCTTCAGACTGCTTTCCTCATTTCTCAAGCTTTCATTGGTGAAGGACCGCTCAAGAGGACGTTTGACTGACATGTAAAGCAACCAAACACAGTTCGTTTTGTTCCGCGTTATGTTTATGGGTGTGAAAACGTAACATCGATGTCCCTACAATAACAGACAGGTGTGTAAAACTTTTGGACTTTACATACTTCACATACGTTTAGTCGATCCTAATAAGCGCTCATTTTCACAGTTGTAAACACGACCGTGTTCTTCTTCCATGAGGGAGTTTGGCATCACGGAATCTTTGTTTCCAGGCGGACCGTTAAAGAACGTGACACACGCGTCTCCCGGACATCCTGTAGAATTCAACCAATCAGATGACGACTTCAAAACTCCTGAAGTGTTTCCAGTTAAGTGTGCCATATGCATCAGACGTTCAGCCAACGGTCCGTGGGCGTGATGTCTGAGGCTGAGACTACTAGCAATTAGTTACTTTTATACTGAGTAACACAATATTGTAACAACTTTTCAAACACACAACAAGCCCACAGCAAGACCAAAGTCCTGATTTAAAAGAAAGATGTCTCAGTACACACCGATTTCTCTGTGCACACACACATACTGTCTGACAACTTCTCAATCGATTATGTTTTTTGCTCTTTCTCTCCGTGATTGGACATGACAGATGCCCTTTGCTTCCCACACAGGAGAAACAGATGCCAGAGAGAATCAAAGCGCCCTCCGCTCTGACATCCTGCTCTGCCTCAGCCTCACACTTTATCTCCTCCACACCTCTCACTTCACACATTCTTCCTCAGGTCCCAGAGTACAGTATAGTTAGTGTACATATGGTATGTCAGCTTCTACACTGTAAAAAGAAGTTGTAAATAAAACAAAGATTATTGAAGTATGTTTTACAGAAAAATACTATTTCAGGTTTTCTACTTCAGAATGTAACATTCAGTTCAATGTGTTCTTGCCGGTTCTTTGTACATGTTCGTAACATTTACTAGCAATGTTTGAGAGGAAAAAAACTGTCTAGATCCGCAAGGCCAGATTGTTCAAAGCAAGGCTGGTCTACTACAGCTTATTCTGGGCAAGAATCACTCATTTAGAAGAGAAGGGACTATCTGTCTAACCATAGTTAGTGTTTTAAGTGAGCAAAAGTGGTGGGTGAATCTGGAATTGATGTTGTCAATGTTGTCAAGTAACTGTACATACAGGGGTCAATGACATGACATGATGATTGTTTGGATACATTAATATAAAAAAATATATTAAAAGTTAAACTCACACATATTATGTAATAAATTCACCTAATCTATAAGAAACACATCTTTATTTCTAAATTATAATTGATATTTTTTTAAGTCAAAAATGCCAAGGTGATACACCTGTCCTGATATCATGAAGAAAACGCTTCATAAAAAGAAAATTCTATAATATTTTATTATTATTTCATAAAATACAAAATACAGAGTAAAGCAGTTTTTTTATTTATTTTTTTTTTTTTTTAAATGTCATTATTTTTACTTGACAGTTCTTAAATTTAAACTTTCTTTTCAAAATGATATAACTTACATAAAACTCAGAACTTAAAACATGCATTTTTAAACAAGATTATTATTTTTTCCTTTAAATTATTGTTCTTAATCGTGGACACTCTTATTTGTCATTGAGCCACAGACACTAGTGGAAAATGTGTGTTGACTTTGTGGTCAGAATTAGTGATGGGAAGTTCGGATCATTTTACTGACTTTGAATCTCCTTCATCAAAAATGTAAAAATCTTTTTTCAAGTCATTTTGTTCATTTTTGTTCACAGAATATAACTAATAATTTCTCCTTCCGGTACAGACAGCATAGGCTCTATGGGGCTGTTACGGGATGAATGAACAAAACGGATCTGAACCCGAAGACTTGAGAGGTGAACTAATCATTTCTTATTCCTGTGCAGAAACTATAGGATGTTGCACATCTCTTGCTCTCTGTCTGTATGTGTGTTCTGAGGCTTGTGGCAGCACTGGGATCAGGGATTTTGTTACATCACCAAAGGAGCAGTCAATCACTTGAGAGATGTGTGATTAAAAGGACAACCGCCCACAACGGTGGTTTACTGTAGCCTGTGTGTGTGTTTGTGTGCCGGGTGAGAATGTACATGTGTGGGTGGAGATGTGGGAACCAGACAGGATGGATTTGACGGAGGACACAGAGATGTGTATGTAGAATGTTTGTTTGGTAGCTGTTAGCTCAAAACTACCAAATAGCACAGTGAACACAACTCCTTTTGGCATTAGGACGCTTAAACATGCAAAGCTGGAGAATGCTTCAAATCTACTGACTTCTTTGAGGATGGTGAGCTACGAGAAGAATACTGAAGCAAAAATTCTTGCAACTATAAGCGAGCGCAACATGACAGTTTCTCTTACACATCCCTATCCGTCTGATGCTCCACCAGAGCTTTCTCTAGTGTGTAAGTGCCCTGAGAGGGAGAAAGTGAAAATCCCCAATCACAAATTATTGTTATATTTCCACTATCCATAAACAGATTAGCAGCATGATAGACCATAGCCTAAAGTATTTTGTATTCAACACGTACTTTCCATACAAATTATATTTGGAGCTGGAGTGTTTACTTACATCTGTAGAGCAAAGGCTTAAGGATTCAAAGGCCAAACAAACAACATGTATAAATGTACCCTATAAAAGTAATTAAAACAATCAATAATGTAATTAAAACCTTTGGAATGATTTAAATAAATAAAAAATACTAATCTGGCAAACACTGAAAGCTTGAGATATATTTTTAGATCAGGAAAGTGCATCACGTGTCCTTAACTGAACATGCAACAAATTATGAATGAGAACTGGGGATGTCAAGCTTCAAAATTCTAAAAGTTATGAATTAGGAGTGTCGCAATAATATGATTTTTTTTGTAAGTATGTCTAATGTGTATAGTACATGTTACAAGAAAATACTATTTTGTTTTTTTTTTACTTTAAAAATTCATGTTGAATTTAATGTTCTACTTCTTGTTTCTTTGTAATTGTGTTGATGCAATGGGAACAGCATTGTGTCAATGCAATCGGTCCCGTTCTCAGGGAACCGGGCTATATACATAACCCTGAGACAATGATATGGTGTAGCTATTACTACCGCACAAAATCATGTTGGAGGAGATGACAGAAGAAAGCAAGACACTCTACCCGAACCTGAGAAAAGTTTGCTTGCCAGTGTTGGGAGTTTTTTGGATTCCGCCTGGGACACACAATAGACAATTTTCAAATCTTAATCGATTTTAAAACTATGGGAGACCACAGATATAAGGCAAGTTTCAACCAATTTTTAGCATTATAGTCCTCAGAATGCACACACTAGAAGATCCGTCCAGACCGCGAGACCACACACTTGTCGGTTATTAACATTTCCACAGTGAGACGAGATCTCACAGAGACACGCTTGACCTGAGGAAAAAAAAACAAAAAACAGATGGAGGACGATCGATGTCGTCAGCTGGTACTCCTGGCGTGAGTTCTGTTTTACGGGAAGAAAAAAGGAGAACAAATGTGGCTGCCAAGATTCAGCTATAGAAGCACACAGCATCCGGTTGGTGAAGCTTGCTCGCTCTCATTGGCTATCGCGGGTATCACGTCAGAGGCAGCCCGATCAAGAGTCGTAAATATCAAACATGTTTGATATTTACGATTTGGGATCGTGCGGGCTCCAGCGCGTTCAGCAGTAGTAAAATAATCGCAATAGCACGACACGATTGAGGATTGGACGTTTGCAACAAGCATCGAATCGGGCCACTCTCCCGATTGCTTGGGGGTGCAAATCGGCCATAAAATCTTCAAGTGTATGGCCAGCCTAAAAAAAAAAGTCTGCAGGAAGAGCTGATCAACAGTATGATCAACTTTTTGTATGTTTTTGTATGACCACGTGTTTTTGCACAAGTGAAATTCATGTGGTTTTTCTGTAAGGGTATTGTGATAATGTTGTTATCGTGAATTCTTTTGGCCACAATAATTGTGTAGTGAAAATATTGTGACAGGCCTTTTTTTTTGGTTACAAAAACTGATGGTAAATGCCATTGTTTTCTGTATGTCTTATGACCAAATGTCACTGATATCAACCCTAAAACTGCAGGTAAAATAGTAACTTGCACACTAGGAAAAGTCAGTAAAAACGGTACTATGTGTAACAGGTAGCAAAGACGATGAGTGATGCAGAAAGTACAATAATATAACTAGGAACGAGGAACCCTTGGAACGAGAACTCTACACAAGGAAATGTAACATTAACACAAGACAAAGAACTGAGGAAGGTAATCAACAGAACAGAGAACAGGTGCTAACCATGATAACAGATTAATGACTAGAAATCGGACAGAACATAACAGTGACTGTGTTAATATGAAGGAATTTTCCGTATTGATTTTTCACAGGTGTTTCACCCGTATTTTGAATTACACTGTTCTGTTTTAGGGTTAAAGGAAATGTGCATTAAAAAATACCAGTACCTCTTTCAGTGTGGAAGAAATTGTCATACAGGTTTGATACAATACAAAGAAGGGGGAAATAATAACAACATTGTCATTACAGCATGAAATATCCCTTTAAAAAAAATTCCAAAGCAAAGCTACCACACATATGCATACTGCGTGTGAATATTGAGCTGACAGCGCCGTTTACATCACGTAACAGCTTTCCCTCTCTGTCATGGGATCCTGTGAAGAGATTTCATTACTGACCGACCACTGAAGCAGTGTCTCTCTTATCGTCAGCTGTCAAACTCAATCACGTCCCCCATCATCTCTCTCTGCATGTGTGTGTGTGTGTGTAAGTTTTAATGATCTGTCATAGTCCTGTGCTCTCCACTACAAGGAGCTGTGGAGAAAACTAATTACAACACACTCTATGTTCTCTTCAATCACAAAAGTGTGAAATATTAATCCAGTGGCGGCACAAAAAGCCTTTCATCTTATTATATCTGTATATTTCATTATTTCATTTCTCTTGCTCATGAAACAGTCCTGAAGGTTCAGGGAGGTTCAACTCTGAAGGAGAACACACACACTGGAAAAACTGCCAGGATTTTATATGATCTAACAGGAATGATCATATAATAATGGACAATAAAATACAATTTCAGAATTTTACAGTGAAATCATCATCATCACAGCCATTTGAATATCAAGTGAATATATAGCAACTAGGTATCTAGTAAATACTGTAAATTCAAGCTAAACTTTTTTTTTTTAAGTGCACACACCCCAGAATGGGATTTTTTTATTTTTTTTTATGAAGTCACTTTTAATTTGATTTTAAGTGCTATAATAGAAAAAGGTGTCTCAAGGCAGTGTTGTTTTGTTTTTTTAAATCCATCTCTCACCCTTTCTCATTTTCTCTCCAAGCACGGTTGTTCACCCTGGACATAAAAACATTGCGATCAAATTTAATTAGACATTTCATTAATCATGCTGTCACGAAATAGACAGAAGCTCATAGACTAGCACATGCCCACAAACCCAAATAGTGTTGCTGTGTGCCTTAGACCATGTCTGACCATGTTTGTTTTTATTCTCCTTTCATCCTCACCTCACATTAACTCTGGGCAGAACAAAGAAAAACTAACAAGGTTTTGAGGCAAATGTTATTAATATATTAAGCCAAATTAAACAATACAAGCACATTACACAGAGAGCTGAGGTACCTGCTAGTCAGGATGTCGTGAAGTTTCCTTAGAATGGCTCAACTTTCAATAATTCTAAAATTATGTACTTTTTTGGTGATGGGAAGTACATACTTGTATGTAGTATAAAGGTTCACCAGTATTTGGACAATATTAGTATGGTACAACTTCATAAAATTGCACATACAGACATAAATTAGCCTTATTAGCTAGTTCAATCAGAATTCATGTGGCATCTTTCTCCATTTTTCTTTTTTGACAACTAATAAAGTCGAGAACTGTCACAAACCTCATAGTGTATGCATACACAGATACTTACAGGTGCTATGGTTTATTATGATTTTAAATATAATTTAGGGTATAATGCTAATCACATACAATTTAGTATGGCTAGTATGAGAATTGTGCTGTCAGTTGCTTCTTATTAATCCTTGATGCTAAAAACACAATTTCTTGCAGGTGCTATAGCTGTGCTAAAACTGTAAGCCAGGAATTGTTTACCTTTTAATCTTCAGTCTAAGATGTATTGTGCTGTTGTGTCTCACCTCACCATGGTAACAAATGAAATAAAATCAGAAGACAGATTAAACAATCACAGGAAGATTAAACCACGATTGGAAAAACTGCTAGGGCTTCTTGAGATGCCACACAAAAGCTTGCTATCATTAAAATAAAAAAAACCTAAGAACTTCTGCAGTGGAACGTAACGTCTAACATGCGCCTGACTGCATACGTATATTTTAGGTAAAGAATTGGGTTCTTGTGGGAAATGTGTTGTGCTTTGTTCATAGTTTGGTGAAAACTGCAGCAAAATCCATGCAGGGTGAATTTGTGTCACGATTGGTTAACGGCTAAACGTGTTGATGAACGCTGCCTTTCTATAGTCCTTGGGCTATTGATGTAGTCATTATTTATATGGTGGGCCGTGAATCTGAGAGTTGAGGCAGTAGGGTTAACATTTCTGCCACTACACACCTATTCATCATCTTTAATCTCTGCCTTATAGAGCTCTGTGTGTGTGTGTGTGTGTGTGTGTGTGTGTGTGTGTGTGTGTGTGTGTGTGTGTGTGGTTGGTTAAGTCTGGTAGTGTTGGTGAGATTGGCTGGTCTCCAGAGGCTCACTGAAATGCCAGCGAAATGACAGACAGGATTATGATGTATGGAGAGAAAATGTCAGCAAGGACATGCCATCAGTACAGATGGAACTGTATATAAGAAAGAAACAAAGAAAGAAACAAAGAAAGAAAAGTAACTAAAAAAGAGAAAAAAGGAAAAAATAAACAAACTAAGAAAAGAGGAATGACAGAAAGCAACTGAATGAAAAAAAAACAATAAATAAAAAAAGATTAGTGAAAAAAATTAAAGAAAAAAGAACAAACTAATTATTAAAAACAAACATGAAAATGAACAAAAGAAAAAGAATGAAAGCAGAGAACAAAAAAGAACAAACAAATAAAAAAAATGAAAAGAAAATGATAAAAGAACGAAACAAATAAACAAACAATAAATCAAGAGACAAAGTAAAATAACAAAAATATTAACATATGTAAACAAAAATCAAAAACAAACAAATTAACAATATAACAAATGAACAATATATAAACATGCATGAATGAAACAAAATGAACAAAAGAATGTGAATGAAAGAAAGAAAAAGAATGACAGAATTAAAGAAAAACAAGCGAACAAACAAATTAACAACATTTTTTTTAACAATTATTAAATAAAAATGATTAAACAAATGAATTGAGAAAGACAATAAAAGACTAACAAATGAGCAAAGAAAAAGAAAATAAACGAATGAACAAAACCAAATGAACCTGCACAATGAAAAACTCCATGACTTGTATTCTATGTCTGAGATAAAGACGTTCTGCTTGATCTTCTCCTGGGTAACAGTAGTTCATGGTTGTATGAGAATCTTATAGAGGCCCCTGTTACACAGCACAGCTCTGATGACACATGCACCTCTGTCACTCTGTCAGCACTGCATATTAAATCATGTCTTTAACTACATCCATTTACAAACACACACACACACACACAATCTCAAACTCAGCAAAACTCCCAGCCTACACTCTCATCTCTGCCGCCCATCATCCTGCTACCATCTGTCCGGTCCAACAACACCTGGGAAATGATAAGTGTATGAAGGAGGGAGTGCTTCTTCTTTGTCAAGTCACTCAATCACTTCTGCAAACTCAGCAACATCCATCTCAGTCCCTGGACCAGAGAAAAGTGGCGAAATTCAAACCAGCACCAGTGGACTCAATGACCTCTCTGTGTGCTACACTGATCCTGGATCAGTCAATGTGAGTGTTTAAACAAGCAGTAATTGGCCCTCCAGGGTGGCTGTGTTCAGCTGTAATCCTGTCTGCGCTGAGACTCATGGTGGTGAGCAGCTGACCTGGGGTCAGTGGAGAGGCATGTAACCAATTACAATACAGCACAAACTTAAATTAAAGACATGATCTGGAAACAGTGGTACTGCTAACAGGTGGTCAGCTCAGAGCTGACACATTCAGCGCTAACAGCTCACTGACATGCTTTTACATGCCAAAAATTATGTAAATCAAGCATTAATTAATTGCAAATATATGTGATAATTACATAAGTTATGTGTGAAATTAATCCTAAAGTCTGTAAACAGACACCAAAATTTTTGTACATTTCTAAAAAAGTAAACTGCACGCTGTTTTGACTGACAGGCGGGGACTTTTGATCACTCATGCAAGTATTTGCGTGTGTGAAGAACATTTGTGCCTCACCATGATGTAGCTAAACATGCCATATATACTTATACACTCACCTAAAGGATTATTAGGAACACCTGTTCAATTTCTCATTAATGCAATTATCTAATCAACCAATCACATGGCAGTTGCTTCAATGCATTTAGGGGTGTGGTCCTGGTCAAGACAATCTCCTGAACTCCAAACTGAATGTCAGAATGGGAAAGAAAGGTGATTTAAGCAATTTTGAGCGTGGCATGGTTGTTGGTGCCAGACGGGCCGGTCTGAGTATTTCACAATCTGCTCAGTTACTGGGATTTTCACGCACAACCATTTCTAGAGTTTACAAAGAATGGTGTGAAAAGGGAAAAACATCCAGTATGCGGCAGTCCTGTGGGCGAAAATGCCTTGTTGATGCTAGAGGTCAGAGGAGAATGGGCCGACTGATTCAAGCTGATAGAAGAGCAACTTTGACTGAAATAACCACTCGTTACAACCGAGGTATGCAGCAAAGCATTTGTGAAGCCACAAGAGAGAGAGGCGGATGGACTACAACAGCAGAAGACCCCACCGGGTACCACTCATCTCCACTACAAATAGGAAAAAGAGGCTACAATTTGCACGAGCTCACCAAAATTGGACAGTTGAAGACTGGAAAAATGTTGCCTGGTCTGATGAGTCTCGATTTCTGTTGAGACATTCAGATGGTAGAGTCAGAATTTGGCGTAAACAGAATGAGAACATGGATCCATCATGCCTTGTTACCACTGTGCAGGCTGGTGGTGGTGGTGTAATGGTGTGGGGGATGTTTTCTTGGCACACTTTAGGCCCCTTAGTGCCAATTGGGCATCGTTTAAATGCCACGGCCTACCTGAGCATTGTTTCTGACCATGTCCATCCCTTTATGACCACCATGTACCCATCCTCTGATGGCTACTTCCAGCAGGATAATGCACCATGTCACAAAGCTCGAATCATTTCAAATTGGTTTCTTGAACATGACAATGAGTTAACTGTACTAAAATGGCCCCCACAGTCACCAGATCTCAACCCAATAGAGCATCTTTGGCATGTGGTGGAACGGGAGCTTCGTGCCCTGGATGTGCATCCCACAAATCTCCATCAACTGCAAGATGCTATCCTATCAATATGGGCCAACATTTCTAAAGAATGCTTTCAGCACCTTGTTGAATCAATGCCACGTAGAATTAAGGCAGTTCTGAAGGCGAAAGGGGGTCAAACACAGTATTAGTGTGGTGTTCCTAATAATCCTTTAGGTGAGAGTATATACACTTTTAAATGGATTTTGGCTGGTCAGGCTGCTTTCTGACCAGTTAAAGAAGCTGAGCACCAGTTGAGCAGTCAAGCTTAAACCAGCTAAAACTAACAAAGACTAGTTTCGAGCTGTTTTTTTCCCCCAGCAAGTTTGCAAAATTATATTTAAAATCATTCAATGTTAAAATTAATATTAATGTTTAGCTAAAAGACTGTGTTCAATAACATACTAGTTGATGAAAATAGATATAGATTTTTTTTTTAACTTTTTCTCCTGCAAACAAATTGCATTTACAAAATATTTCTAATATTTTAAATACTTAACCCAACACTTATAACATGCATTTTGAGGCTTTGTCAGTATGCAGAAGGTGACGCACATGTAAACACACAAGTGCTAATATATTGAGCCTATCACATACACTTTACCCTGGTTTAACCCTGTCCCCCAACTGCCCACGGGGGGGTTAACCACTTTTGGCCCCAGATCTCCATCTAAACCCTGCTGCTAAAGCCAGAGCTAAGCTAAAGCGCCCTGGCGCTAGCCTATTGATATAAGATCTGCTTTCTGGGTGTGCTCCTGTAGCACTAATGACCAGACTGATTAATAATGCATAACGTAACCTCGTCCGCATCAGCCTAATTGCCATGATTTGTCGCTCCCAGCAGAGAAGGGGTTTAAAGTGAAATCCATACCCAAAGTGAGGGACGCGGCACACACGGCAGAACACGTACAGCACACACAAACACTTAAACGACACACAAAATATGGGAAGTGTAATTTCCTAATGAATCATTTCCAAGCCTATGTAACATGTGAAGGTCAATGGCATTCCGTCATTTTTTGTGTCCACATCGGATTCATGCACACCACTGCTCCACTGTAATCATTTAAGAAGAAAAAGATCAATATTTTTTTAAAATATTGCAAAAACCTTAATTTAGTTTTGAATATACATTTATACAAATTAGGGCTTGCAATACTAAATTATTTACTAGTCAAACATGTAGCTGGGTCACATGTTTATCTTCTGTAAATAAGAGTTTGTGATGATAACTTATTTCTGTTAATTTCCAATTTCTTTTTAAATTACATCAATCATTTCGAGAGATAAAATGCAAAAGAATTTAAGGTTGCACTTTATTTTAAGATGTCTATGTTACAGTGTAATTATACATTTAAGTTAGTGCTGTCAAATCGATTAATCACAATTAATCGCATCTAAAATAAAACTTTGTGTTTACATAATATATGTGTGTGTACTGTGTATAATTATTATGTATATATAAATACACACACACACACACACACACATGCATGTATATATTTAAGAGAATTTTGTTATATTTATATATAATATAAATTATATAAATATATATACAATATATACATGCAGATATTTCTTAAATATATACATGCATGTGTGTGTATTTATATATACATTATAATTATACACAGTACACACACATACAGGTGCTGGTCATATAATTAGAATATCATCAAAAAGTTGATTTATTTCACTAATTCCATTCAAAAAGTGAAACGTGTATATTATATTCATTCATTACACACAGACTGATATATTTCAAATGTTTATTTCTTTTAATGTTGATGATTATAACTGACAACTAAGGAAAATCCCAAATTCAGTATCTCAGAAAATTAGAATATTGTGAAAAGGTTCAATATTGAAGACACCTGGTGCCACACCCTAATCAGCTAATTAACTCGAAACACTGTCTAGTTCTGTAGGCTACACAATCATGGGGAAGACTGCTGACTTGACAGTTGTCCAAAAGACGACCATTGACACCTTGCACAAGGAGGGCAAGACACAAAAGGTCATTGCAAAAGAGGCTGGCTATTCACAGAGCTCTGTGTCCAAGCACATTAATAGAGAGGCGAAGGGAAGGAAAAGATGTGGTAGAAAAAAGTGTACAAGCAATAGGGATAACCGCACCCTGGAGAGGATTGTGAAACAAAACCCATTCAAAAATGTGGGGGAGTTTCACAAAGAGTGGACTGCAGCTGGAGTCAGTGCTTCAAGAACCACTACGCACAGACGTATGCAAGACATGGGTTTCAGCTGTCGCATTCCTTGTGTCAAGCCACTCTTGAACAACAGACAGCGTCAGAAGCGTCAGAAGCTAAAGACAAAAAGGACTGGACTGCTGCTGAGTGGTCCAAAGTTATGTTTTCTGATGAAAGTAAATTTTGCATTTCCTTTGGAAATCAGGGTCCCAGAGTCTGGAGGAAGAGAGGCACACAATCCACGTTGCTTGAGGTCCAGTGTAAAGTTTCCACAGTCAGTGATGGTTTGGGGTGCCATGTCATCTGCTGGTGTTGGTCCACTGTGTTTTCTGAGGTCCCAGGTCAACGCAGCCGTATACCAGGAAGTTTTAGAGCACTTCATGCTTCCTGCTGCTGACCAACTTTAGGGAGATGCAGATTTCATTTTCCAACAGGACTTGGCACCTGCACACAGTGCCAAAGCAACCAGTACCTGGTTTAAGGACCATGGTATCCCTGTTCTTAATTGGCCAGCAAACTCGCCTATGGGGTATTGTGAAGAGGAAGATGCGATATGCCAGACCCAACAATGCAGAAGAGCTGAAGGCCACTATCAGAGCAACCTGGGCTCTCATAACACCTGAGCAGTGCCACAGACTGATCAACTCCATGCCACGCCGCATTGCTGCAGTAATTCGGGCAAAAGGAGCCCCAACTAAGTATTGAGTGCTGTACATGCTCATACTTTTCATGTTCATACTTTTCAGTTGGCCAAGATTTCTAAAAATCCTTTCTTTGTATTGGTCTTAAATAATATTCTAATTTTCTGAGATACTGAATTTGGGATTTTCCTTAGTTGTCAGTTATAAATCATCAAAATTAAAAGAAATAAACATTTGAAATATATCAGTCTGTGTGTAATGAAGGAATATAATATACAAGTTTCACATTTTGAATGGAATTAGTGAAATAAATCAACTTTTTGATGATATTCTAATTATATGACCAGCACCTGTATATTATGTAAAGACAAACTTTTATTTTGGATGCGATTAATTGTGATTAATCGATTTGACAGCATTAATTTAAGTACTTAGTAAAAAATAATTAAATATATGTACTTACTATAGAGTCAGGGTTATGATTATGGTTTGGTTTAGGTTGGTTTAGTTGCATGTTATTATGCATAATTTATAGTTATTACTACAGTAACTTCATGTAACGTGTAACAAGGACGCTACAATACAGTGTTACCCAATTTAAACATAAACATTCTTATTTTTAATTAATCAAACAGCAGACAGGATTATTTACAGGATTATTTTCTTATTATTTAATTCAATTTGAATGTATTAATTGTCCGAGCAATAACATATATTTTGTTTACAGCGGACCACGTGAGCAGCTCATTCCTGGGATTGTTGGATCACAGAACCCGCTCCTCCATGAGTTTTAAACAACTACTGTTTGAATAGGGCTCTTGTTTCCTGTTTGAAGATTAAAAGCCTCAGTCCCTTGTCTGTTAATGTATGTAAAACAGCTACCTGGACATTCTTCAAAATTTCTCCTTTTTCTCCTTTTGTCTTCCACAGGTTTGACATGACATGACAGTGACTAAATGATGACAGGATGTGCATTTTTGAGTGAACTATCCCTTTAACGGGAATGAGAAAGTGTAAAGACAGCAAAATGAAGTAAGGGATGAAGAGAGCAAAAGGACGGAGTGGAGACAAACACTGAGTCTCTCAGGCGCCACAGAAACAAGATCCACTCCCTACGGAGAGAGAGAAATAGAAAGACAGAGAGAGAGAGAGAGAGAGAGAGAGAGACAGTGGTAAGGAGCTCATCCTTCCAGATCTTACATAAAATGATTTCAGGTTTTTCTCTATTTTTTAATCAGGGTGAAGATGAGAGAAACAGATATGAAGTAAGTGTGTGTGTTTGATACTGTTCAAGGACAGAAATCATCACCTGAGGAAAAAAGTGAGTCGAACAGCATTTTACATTTTTTCAGTTTGAGTTACCTAGCTATGGCGGTAACGTTGATGACGAAAACACACTGGGATTCTGAGCTAAATAATACAATGTGAAAATCGGAATGGGGTGGGAACGAATTTGGATTCAGACCAAGCAATTAAACCAAGTGTAAAACCAGGTTTAGAGACATGCTTCCTTGAAGAGTTTTCAAGATACTCAAATTATCATGCAATCTCATCATAAACACAAAACAAAGTGAACTAGTTATTTCAAAGTTCTTTGTCTTCCTTTGCCATCTCTAAACAATTTTCCAAATTATAACATTGTTTATTATGAAATG
This sequence comes from Rhinogobio ventralis, assembly GCA_039654625.1. Lineage (NCBI taxonomy): Eukaryota > Metazoa > Chordata > Actinopteri > Cypriniformes > Gobionidae > Rhinogobio > Rhinogobio ventralis. Next base: position 24,740,746 of record CM077203.1, on the reverse strand, counting down.
CTCTTAATATGCAGATTAATAATGCTAAATGTATGGAAAAGGCGGCATGCGTTGAATTGTCACAAACCTGGTTTAATTAGTCATAATTTAAATTGTTTAATTTAAACAGCCATCTGTACGACAAATAAAAACAATTGTATGCCTATTTGTTGCATTCTTATTCTCTGCAGCGTTTTAGCAAAAGTATTTATTTTTCTGCTCAACGTGTTTCTGTTACTAGGGTTGGGAATCGAAAATCAGGTCAGGAATCGGATACTTGTTATAAAATTAAAATTTCAATTCCTCTTATCGATTCCTTTGTATGCATTTTATGACTTTAAAGGGTACATAACACACAGTTTCTGCCAGTCTCATGTTAATCTTGAGTACCTATAGAGTAATATTGCATCCATCATATCTCCGAAGATTCTTTAGTTTTATCATATTTATAAAAGACAGATCCGCTGTACCGATTCTTTCCGAAAACAGCCGAGCTCGTGCAGGCGTGCAGTGGGCGGAGCTAAACAGTGACAAGCACACACACACACACACACACACACACACACACACTGGATAACTTTCGATTCAGTATATGTTTGTGTTGTTGACATTATATGCACTTACGCGCCGATTGCCAACAAAACAGACATTTGATGCAGTTTCACTCACCGGCTGCGGTTTCAACTCATGACCGGGAACAAACAAACACTTGCAAAACTCTGTTGCTGCTCCAGAAAAACAAACTGCATCCACAGTTTCCTTAACGCTGGGTTATTTGGAAAGCTGAACAAGGTTATCTTTCCCTCACAACCAGAAACACACTTCTTTAGGGACATTGTTGATTTTGCGGTCTAAAAACAAAATGAGAGCGCTGCCGATGGCTCCCGTAAACCGAACGAAGCTCGTTGATAGACGTGCTCTTGCTCTCGCTCTGGTTGACGTGCGCACGCATCCGGAAGAAGCGCCATACAAGGAATCCCACCCTTTATGACCTCATAAATGGCCATACTCAAAAAAAACTTATTTGAATGTATTTGGCACAGAAATACTCTGTCATATGTACAACTCGTTTTTTGAAATTTTGGCCATGTTTAGCATGAAAATGCAACTCTTTAACAGTGTAAATAAGTCAGAATGCATGAAATAGCATCAGACCAGCCCTTTAAACCATTCAAGCGCAAGTCTGTGCTGTGCACACATCCACAGCGCGCTCACAGAAAAAGTGATCTCAGAAAAATATGTCAAAATATCCTCGTAAACACAGTTGGTTATGTCTCAAGACAATGTAAACAGTTGACAAAGAAAATGCATACAGTATATTTGATCCGTGTCGCTCTTCCCATGCCCAACGCGTCTGTGTATGACGCCAAAGGTTTCTCATTGAAATCAATGGAGTACCCTGCGTGTTGAAAAATTATGCTAAAGGGGTACCCTGTGCGTTAGAAAGTGACGCTGAAGGGTCCTGACCAAGCGTCAATATGTGCCGAGTTGGATGTGAGAACGTGTCAAAAATTCAAATGATATCCAACCCTATCTGCTACTGTTGTTAAAGGTCCTACTGAAGTAGGTCCAAAAAGCACTGTAGAAATTCAGTTAATTGCTTTTAATTTAAAATTGTACAAAATAAACCGAGTCATTGATGTAAACAGATCTAATCATCATGTGCAATTGAGCTTAGAATAAAGTGATTGAAGTCTTGAGGGCTTTTATTTTGTTACACTTTTTTATTGATGCTCAATAAATTCAAGCTATAACACATTTTCACTTAATTGTAAATAAAATGCAATTAAATATATGAAAACAAAGTATACAGATACTTATTTTTCACAAGATTATATTTGCTTGGGGAAAAAGTGAAAGCATAATGCCTCTGCTGTGTTTGTACAAAACCCACATGTTCCCTGAAAACCACAGTAAAGTTTAATGCTTCTGAACAGCTGTACGCTGTGACCTCATAAGGGTGATCGAGAGCTTGAGAGAGTTATATTGTTAAACTGAAATAACCACAATGAAAAAACCCACCTGCTCCCTGCTCTTCAACCCACAGCCGTCTTCTATCTATCTCTATTTTCTATCCATTCACTATTTCTTTCTCACAAAACCAAATATATAGTCCTCTACACCAGTTTTACCAACCAAAAGTAACAATCTACTGTTTCCAAGTGATGTAGCATAATGCTACATTATTGTTTTTTTTTTGTTTTTTTTTATCAGATGCGGTCTCCTAAACATTGTTTTCACCCGTAAGACTGGTTTTATTAGCTTCAGATAGCTGTTTAGTTAGTAACTTTATCAGTTAGCAACTTGTAACATAGCTTCACAACTTCAAATTATCATTAGCTTGTAGCTTGACAAGCTACAGTTTCAATGTAGCTTCCCCAAATGTCTTTAACACTCACACACATGCAGAAACTAGATTTTATATAAGATTTTCTATCCTTTTAATTCATTTTTATTTTTAAACCATCAACAGGCTGTCATTGGGTGTATGCTGATGAGGCAGGAACCCTATTAGCCACTGAGCTATTCTGGGAAATCCGTTTCATCCATATGCTACACACACGTATCAGCTATTCATCCTTCTGTTATTAAGCTGTCACTACACCTAACACACTGTTGCACTTTGCTTGCTCATATCCTTCTCTATGGAAACACACACACATATATACTGGATAGTGCCGATGAAGCAGGCTGGTGACAGTAGGATGAATGCAGTGGCCTGTGGTGGGAAGAGAGGCGAAGGTAAAAGGTGCTAAATCACGACTGTTTCAGAGCTTTGGGGAGCTTATGGATGAAACTCCCGTCGCGGAGCCCATTCATTCATTTCCCTCCCCTCTCACCTGCCCACGGCCACCCTCAGCTGACAAATTACATGCTGTATGAATATGATACACACAAACACATTCACACTAACAATGCTGTTGGAGTCATTGTGTTTAGTTATTACAAACAACCTATCAGTGTTGGAGAAGCTACTTGCAACTTTAGTGCAAACAAACAAGATACTCACTATATCTTTTGTAACATTATGAATGTCTTTGCTTAAAACATGCTTGCTGAATATACACTGATACACTGAATATACTAATATTGTGTTGGTGCCCCTTTTGCTGCCAAACAGCCCTGACCCGTCAAGGCATGGACTCCACTAGACCCCTGAAGGTGTGCTGTGGTATCTGGCACCAAGACGTTAGCAGCAGATCCTTTAAGTCCTGTAAATTCCGAGGTGGGGCCTCCATGGATCGGGCTTGTTTGTTCAGCACATCCCACAGATGCTCGATTGGATTGAGATCTGGGGAATTTGGAGGCCAAGTCAACACCTCAAACTCGTTGTGCTCCTCAAACTATTCCTGAACCATTTTTGCTTTGTGGCAGGGCGCATTATCCTGCTGAAAGAGGCCACAGCCACCAGGGAATACCGTTTCCATGAAAGGGTGTACATGGTCTGCAACAATGCTTAGGTAGGTGGAACGTGTCAAAGTAACATCCACATAGATGGCAGGACCCAAGGTTTTCCAGCAGAACATTGCCCAAAGCATCACACTGCCTCCACCAGCTTGCCTTCTTCCCATAGTGCATCCTGGTGCCATGTGTTCCCCAGGTAAGTGAAGCACACATCCATCGACCATCGACCATCAACCAGCCATCGACGTGATGTACAAGAAAACGTGATTCATCAGACCAGGCCACCTTCTTCCACTGCTCTGTGGTCAAGGTATGATGCTCACGTGCCCACTGTTGGTGCTTTCGATGGTGGACAGGGGTCAGCATGGCACCCTGACTGGTCTATGCAGCCCCATACGCAACAAACTGCGATGCACTGTGTATTCTGACACCTTTCTATCAGAACCAGCATTAACTTCTTGAGCTACAGTAGCTCGTCTGTTTAATCAGACCACATGGGCCAGCATTCGCTCCCCGCGTGCATCAATGAGCCTTGGCCACCCATTACCCTGTCGCCGGTTCACCACTGTTCCTTTCTTGGACCACTTTTGACAGATACTGACCACTGCAGACCGGGAACACCCCACAAGAGCTGCAGTTTTGAAGATGCTCTGACCCAGTCGTTTAGCCAATCACAATTTGGCCCTTGTCAAACTCGCTCAAATCCTTACGCTTGCCCATTTTCCCTGTTTCTAACACATCAACTTTGAGGATAAAATGTTCCCTTGTTGCCTAATATATCCCACCCACTAACAGGTGCTGAGATGAGGAGATAATCAGTGTTATTCACTTCACCTGTGAGTGGTCATTCAAGTAACAATATTGTCAGCATTTAGTAGATATAAAAACTCTCTACTCACCCTCATGTCACTAAAAACCGAGCTGCTGTCATGAACCTCACACATAATACATATCTGATGGCTCTTGATGTTAAATAAACCTGGTTGTGATTCTATTAGAGAACAGAAGTGGTTCTGGAGATGGTCTAGACCTAGTGAAACACAGCATCTGCTCTACTTCTATTGAGCCAAACCACTTTCCTCTGAGGAATTCTTACATTGAGCTTTAGCAGCTTTTGGGGCAAAAATCCCCAAAATACTAAATATTTTATACATATACATTTCTGTGAAATATCATGTAAATGAAACCTTTTCCAAAGCTCCGTCAGCTAATATCTTGTGTCAGGGAACTTGCACCTGTAGCGTTTTTCCAGTGTCATAATGAATTAGATTTAAGATCATTGCCTTCCTGGACGGTCTTTGATCTTAATTCGAAACTGACAGCAGGCACGGCCTTGGAGGAAACAAATCATATATAGCAGACTTTATTACCTATTTCAACGTCCTGAACCTCACACGTGGAATTTGAATTTGTCAATATAGCATATATTCCGTGGAGTATTCCAGAATTGTCATGAAAATAATGTCACAAGGAAAATAATAGTAATGGTCCTAAAATAGATCTTCATGTCCTTTATGCAAAAAATAATTTATTTTTCTTCTCATTTGTTTTCTTTCCGTTGTGAAAGAGAGTGCCGTAGAGGTGTTTTCGCCTCCTCTCTGGGGAATAAGTGTGCGAACGAGGAGTTGTCCTAAAAGTGTCGACTTTTATCAAGCCTTTTTTCTACTCTCATTTGAAGTCTGCGCATTTATTCACCACTAGTAAAATCTAACCTAGAGAAACATTGGCCATTACTGTCTTCAGATCAGGCATGATAATAAGCTCAAAACAGACATGAAACCAATACATCTGTAAAATGTCAGTGCACAAAATCAATCATATATTCATTCAGAAGCTAAAGAGGTTCCTCAAAACCATTTCCATTATTTTCTCTCTGTTCCCAATTCTCCCATCTATCTTTATTCAATTTTTTATTCAATCTGCCTTGAGAGAGAGAAGGACAGAGCGAGACAGACAGAGAGGAAACAGTGGGCGCCCTAGGCGATCGTCACATCAGCTCAAAGGTCTAGGAGCAGGAGAAAGACATCTTAGAGGCCACGCTGAGTTAGCGCTTTCTCCCAGCAGTCTGTCTGTGTGTCTCGGAAAGTGTTATTACTTTTATTACAGTGTCCCAGAGAGGGACAGAGAGCGTATCAGAGCATGTAGAGGGGAAGAATGTGAAACAGCGATGTCAATCTCCTCTCAACCAAGCGGTTGTAACAATGACCTTCAATAGACTGTATTAAAGGAACATTACAGGATTTATTCAAGCTCTACTGACAACATCTGCAGCATGTTGTTAATTGCAGACTAAACAATATAACATTAACCCTCTGAACCCGAAGAACACGCCCGCGCGTTTTGCTAGATTTTTCCTCATGACAGTGTAAAACAACTTAAAATACTCTGTCATTTTTGGCCTCACAGACATGAAAGATATGTCTTTACAAAGCTTAAAGTGTCTACTTTTATTTCGCTAAATAAAGAAAACAAACAGGATGCACGTTCTCCCGTAACTTACTGTAACTGTAACTCAGCGAATACTTGCCACACAGACATGACATATATCTCTTTAGAAAGCTTTTAAATGAAGTCATTTATATAAAAAGCAAACATTCTCTGTTTATGTAATCTGTATGAAAACAGCGAGAGGTACAGTTCCTCCAGCGGAGCCTTATTATCTGTAATGTGACCACACCCACGCGCAAAGCGATTCACGTGAAGAAATGCGAACCTGTAAACACCCCCATCACCTCAAAACAAAGCATCATCTTCATCATTCTTCTGATTTTCATTGAGTTCGGAAGACACACTGTGAGTTTACCTCAGAATGAGAACGCGATTTTAAGATGAGAATGTTCAAGGTAAAACATTTCTTCTCACTTATATTAGCGTTATTGATGCATAAACTTCACATTGTAGGCTACTAGTTGAACTATTGCCAGACTAAAATGTGTGAAATCAACGGAAACATGTTGAAATATGAAATATAGACAAGTAGGCAACCTTTCAATGCTAAATAAAGATACACGTACGACATGAGGATATTTATATGCTCTATAATATTAAACACAGCATTATATAAAAGTAGGGTTGCCAACTGTCCCGTATTAGCCCGGACGTCCCGTATATTGGGCCTAAATGTCCCGTACTTGACTTCCCTTGTCCCGTTTATTGACTGCTACGCTCATCTAACCACTGACTAAGGGGTCTTTTACTCAAGTTTGTTATTTTAAATGTAGACGTGCGCACAAAATAGAGAGCAATGGCGTCATGATGCTAATGCGGTGCGGCGCGCTCGTTTTCCCCAGGCACGTCTATGCGCAGCGAGATGAAAACGCTTAGCAACGACAGACACCACGGGAGCGTTTAGTTTGTTCTGCGAACTAGGTGTGTGCGAGTAAAACGCTTTTAAACGTGGCAGGAACATCTGTTTGTGTATGCATTTGTAGATTATATTGCAAACAAGTCATGATACTGTAATGGGAGATCCATGTTGAAAACAGTTGTGTTAATTTTTTCAGGATTCTTTGATGAATAGAAAGTAAAAAAAACAGCATTAATCTGAAATAGAAAGCTTTTGTAACATTAAAATGTCTTTACTGTCTCTCGACACGTTTACAGCATTGTTGCTAAACACACCTATTAATTTCTTAAAATGTTTTAATTATTAATAAAACTGTTAATTTAAAACAAATTCTTACTGACCCCAAACTTTTGAACGGTAGTGTATAATGTTACAAAAGCTTTAGATGGTTTGTGTGTAACAATTGACATTTATTTCTATGACGTTAAAATTATTTTTATTAAATTGTGCATTAATAGCTTAAGTTAAACAAATGTGTTTATATCTGAGAGCCTTTTATACACACACTTAACTGCAGACACTGAAATAACATACACTTTGAGTGTCCCTTATAAAGAACCACGATTGTCCCTTATTTTTGTCCCACTTTTTGTCCTTTGTTTTGTATGTTTGGATTATGTTGTGTTGTAAATAAATGCAAACAATTCAAAAAGCCATTCTTTTAATCTCTTCATATTCTTTGTTCCAGTTCCCTCACAGTCCCATTCAGCTGATAGGGCCATTAGGATTAGGGGAGGGTCTTTGTCTTTCTCAGGTGTGAAACACATCAATATTCATGATGATTCAGGCCCTCCTGCATAAGCCTTCCTGACACAAAACATGTCTTACAAATTTTAAATCAATATATTGTTTTATGTGAATGAGTGGCCAAAATGATTTTTACATCGTCTTGAAACAAAATTTCGAGCCTACGTGAAACAAAAGTCTTGTGAACAAATATTCAGTATGGGTTTTATAGCCTTATAACAGTGACTTCTATAGCCTTATAACAGTCCACAAACCACGCATAAACGTCATTTTCTCAAAACTACAAACTTTTACATACATGCTGCTCACATATTATTGTAGCAGAGTTTGTGCTGAATACATTGTAATCAGACTTTAGCCAAAATGTTACAAGTAACAGAAATAAGCTCAAATGTCAGGGCATGTCAAAATATCTCCAGGGCCCTGAAAACAGCTCAGGGTTCAGAGGGTTAAATACATGTGTGGAGCATTCCTGATTTCCTTTTGAATTGAAATATTCAGGTTGTATATACATTTTTAAGCAGATGGAAAGAGGTGTGATTGCAAAATAGAATCACTCAGCGAAGAAAATTATATTATATACATATTGTATCTATATATGTAATTCTGCCAATATTGTGGTGAGCGAGGAAGTGAGAGACAAGTTAATAAGTGTACATTTGCCTTCACCTTGTTATTTTCTTGTTGTATTTCTATGTCGCTTTGAATAAGAGTGTCTGCTAAATGAATAAATATAAAAAAAAGAAACATTTCATTATTATTATTATTATCAGTGGTGTAATACATTTTGAAATTGTGATATTTTTCAGGATTCTTTGCTGAGTGAAAAGTTCAAAAGAACAGCATTTATTTGAAATCTTTTGTAACATTGTAAATATATTTACTGTTATTTTAGATCACTTTAATGCATCCATGCATTCATTTACTTAAAAAAAAAAACGAACTAATCTCAAATCTGCTGAGCTGTATATAAAAAATACAGACATATAAATAATTTGTGTGCAGGTATTGTCAAATACACATACACACAACACACACACTCTTCCCCTACAGCCAAAAGCATCAGGCTTGAGATGAGTCTGATCAAACTCGGAGTGCTTTTCATTTGCTAATTTTTTTCTAATTTTCTCACATTTTCAATTTGAATTCTTGCACCCGGGAACAATACAAGTCAACACCATTTTGATGAAGTTTACTAAGAGGTATTTCCCACTATAGCAAGGCGGTATTTGACATGCCCAGTGCAGTATGGGTGTTATGGGTATAAGTTTTCCTACCAATTCTACCAAGGGAAGCCTTTTATCTCTGTTTTCTGTAGTCAAGTAGCACAGATTTCATTTTTTTTTTTCTTTTCAAATTTTTTCTGCCAAGTTTTAGTGAAAGCTAATTTTGCTGTTCAACAATGTGACATTTTCCCATAATTAGATAATATTATTATGCTAACCTCATTATGTTGATTATTAAGTTAAAACAATTAACATAAAGAGATTATGTTATGTTATAAACAATCTCATTATGATTAACTTCCACTCTGTAACAACCAACCATGAAACATTTTGAATGTAACAGGCTTGAATGGTCAGTAAGTATTTTTTCACATTAAGCTGTGGTACTCATGTGAGCAATGCAGGACAGGTTCAAATCCAGTTTCCTGATTCCATTCTCTCATCTTCTATAATTTCCTGTCCTCTCCACACAACCACTATGAATAAAAGCGGCAAAAAGTCCTAAAATAAAAATGATATTGGTGCAAGTCTTGAACAAATCAATCGGATTCCTTTTCATAGTATTCCAGTTTGAAATTGCCTCAATTTTCCGACATCACGGCTATGCCCTTGGCGGAAAAATGAAAACCACAGATCAATTTCAAACTATCCTACACAAACACCCGCTACTTGCACACAAACTGTACACACTTTTCTAATCTGATGCTTTCTACCTCTTCTGTGCAGTAAGAGGCTCACACACAGACATCAGTTCCACATCAAACACACACACACAGCGGGCAGAACAAAGGCAGACATCAAAGAACCATCAGCAGAGCTGGTCAGATCCTTTTATCCTGTCATGAGTATAAAAATGTTCTCAGGAAAACAAATGCTGCACTACGAGCAGCCGTCCAGCACAACCACAGACAGCACCTCAGTTCAGTCAAATCACTGAATAACTTTAAAGTCCTATGTGGCAGTGAAAAGAGAGTGAAGTGACAGACCGAGACACTGTAAACATCCCTAATTCTGTGTGGGCAGGTTTTGTTTTCATTCTTTAAAAAAAATAAAGAAATGGTCTTTCTGGATTTCTGAAAATGTCCCCAGAGGAATAGAAAAACCAGACAAAACCTCATTGTGGGAAGCAGTAAAAGGCACATAACAGAACAGTATAAAAAACAAAACACAAAACCATATAAAACAAACAACAAAACAAATCAATATAAAACAAAAATCATACATAGCAAACAAAAAAACAAAAAACAAACACAAAACCAAACCAAACCAGTAAAACAAAGCAAAACAAACAACAAAACAAAATCACACAAAGTGAGCAAAACAAATAACACAAACAAAACATAAAACAAAGCAAAGCAAAACAAACAACAAAACAAATCCATACAAAAATAATACATAGCAAACAAAAACAAAACAAAAAACAAACACAACAAAACCAAACCAAAACAGTAAAACAAAACAAACAAAACCACACAAAGCGAGCAAAACACAACAAAAACAAAACATAAAACAAAGCAAAGCAAAACAAACAACAAAACAAATCCATACAAACATAATAATTAGCAAACAAAAAAACAAAACAAAAAACAAACACAACAAAACCAAACAGTAAAACAAAGCAAAACAAACAACAAAACCACACAAAGCGAGCAAAACAAACAACACAAACAAAACATAAAACAAAGCAAAGCAAAACAAACAACAAAATAAAACCACACAAAGCGAGCAAAACAAACACAACAAAAACAAAACAAAAGCAAAGCAAAACGAACAACAAAACAAATCCATACAAAACAAAAATCATACATAGCAAACAAAAAACAAACACAACAAAACCAAACAAAACAGTAAAACAAAACAAAACAAACAAAACAAAACCACACAAAGCGAGCAAAATACAACAAAAACAAAACCAAACAGTAAAACAAAGCAAATCAAACAACAAAACAAAATCACACAAAGCAAGCAAAAAACCCAAAATAAAATATGTATGTGTGATTATGCCATATGTCGTAAATGTTGAGGGTATGTGTCAGGAAGGCATGGGAAAAAGAGCAGAGCTGATACATAGACGCAGGCGACAGGGCACAGCCTGACACTCATGTGTGTGTTTGTGTGAAACTGTAGGGTCACTCAGGCATGCAAGAACACAATCACACCTCAAGGGAGACCTGCCAAGCTGTACTACAAGCAAAGAAACAAGGTCTTGAACACAACACATACTAACACGCTGATTGATACAAACATTTCCCAGCATCCCACTCCAGTTTACAGGATGAATTTAAGAGCAGTAGCACACATTGGACTTCTGAAACGAGGAGGAAAGGCTCAACTGATAAAGGAATCAGCCAATCATAATACAATGGAAAAACAGTTACAACTACGTCACATTCATGCCCCACTTGTGGATCTCAATGACACTATATTTAATCTCACATTTCAAGGTATTTTTTATTCTTTGTTTATTTTCTCTTTTGAGTTTTAAAAGGCAGAGTGAATAGCTAAATTCAAATATAAAAGCCAATGCGATAATAACAGCAAACTTTTAATAGCTCAGAGTGTGTGCAGGTATATCATATGAGTTCATATAAGATTGTGTGGTCTGTGTGTAGTGCTCCTCTGAGACTAATTTTAGCTATAAAAATGTTGGCTATAGTCTGCCTATAAACACACACACACACACACACACACACAGGTGTCCATGTTTTATAGGGACTATAGACATTTTTCTACTGTACAAACTGTATAATCTATCCCGTAACACCAACCCTACCCCTAAACCTACCTATCACAGAATACTTTCTGTATTTTTAGATGACCAAAACAATTCATTTATATGATTTATAAGCTGTTTTCCTCATGGGGACAAAATTTACTGGTTTACTGGTTACTCCTTGTGGGGACATTTGGTCCCCATAACGTAGGGAATACCAGGTACACACACACAAAATTTTTCCCTACAGGATCAGGTAGCTATAACCCGAAAAATAATGCCCCATTTTGGCAGGACAGATTGTGTAATTATATCACAGTCTGGAAGGAAAGAGAGGGAGGGAGAAAGGGAGAAGTGTGGCCTGATAGATGAAAAGATTTCTATGATTCCTCCCCTTTCATTCTTATATGAGTGCTCTTTGTTCTATTTTAGCAGTGTGCACTTTGCAAACATTTACACAGACAGTATGCAGATTTTCTGTATGCATGAAATATGTACATTATATTAGCCAAAATGCACAGCACAAGCACACTTGTCTGGGATACTGCCTCATAATTTAATGTGCTCAACTTTTAATGTTTTTGAAAGAAGCCTCTGCTGCTTACCAAGGCTGAATTTATTTGAGAAAAAATACAGTAAAAACAGTAATATTGTGAAATATTATTACAATTTAGTTTTCTATTTTAAAATGTTATTTATTCCTGTGATGGCAAAGCTGACTTTTCATTCCTTCAGAAATCATTCTAATATGCTGATTTGCTGCTCATGAAACATTTCTTATTAGTATCAATGTTGAAAACAGTTGTGCTGCTTAATATTTTTGTGGAAATCGTGACAATGTTTTTCAGGATTCTATGATGAATAGAAAGTTCAAAAGAACAGCATTTATTTGAAATCATTTATAACATTATTAATGATCCATTTAACACATCCTTGCTGAATAAAAGCATTCATAAAAAAAAACGTTTACTAACACCAAACTTTTAAATTGTAATGTATTTGATTGGACTGCCAAAATTCAATGAGGCCATTCCATAAAATTGAAATATTTTTTTTCTCGAATATATTGTTGAGCTGCTAACTAACTAAAGTTACTAAATTGCTACTAAATTTAAAGATTACAAACATTTATTGCTGCACATTACAAACTACCTTAAAGGGTTAGTTCACCCAAAAATTACCCCATGAATCATGATTTACTCATCCTCAAGTCATCCTCGGTGTATATGACATTCTTCTTTTAGACGAATACAATCAGAGTTATATCAAAAAATGTCTTGGATAATCCAAGCTTTATAATGGCAGTGAATGGCAGCCCAAAATTTGAAGCCCAATGCATCCATCCATTATAAAAGTACTCCACAAGTTTTATTTAAAACTTTATAAAGTAAAATATCTAGCTTCCTGTGGACCGCCTTCTGTTTTCAACTTACGAAGAAAGTGTAACGCCTCTCGCCGTTCAAAACGTGTGTGCAACGTCCTAGTCCTAAATCGCGGCAGTTACGCTTTTTTTTTTTTATATTTAGAACTTTATAAAGTTTTAAATATGGATATTTTTCTTACACAAAACCATTGATTCGCTTCTGAAGGCCTTTAATATCCCCCCCGGAGCAGTGTAGATTACTTTTATAATGGATGGATACACTTTTTTGGGCTTTAAATTTTGAGCTTCCATTCACTGCCATTATTTTTTTTTCAATAGAACTCTGATTGTATTCGTCTGAAAGAAGAATGTCATATACACCTAGAATGGCTTGAGGGTGAGTAAATCATGGGCTCATTCTCATTTTTGGGTGAACTATCCCTTTAAATACTAACTAGTATTCCATTCCAAACACAGCCCACTAATAACACAGATGAAATTAGTGAAAACTGCAGATTTTGTATTTTCCATCCATTTAAAAACTATTCTCTCTAAACTCTCTCTTTATTCCACAAAGTGCCCAAAGCCTCTCTACTGTCTCAGAATAAGCAAACAATGTGACTCATGTTGCTGTGATAAAAGCATGCATGTTCATGTTAATCGTTTGCTACAATCCTGGCACAATGATGTTTTACATGAGATTACACTCAGTTCATGGAAATCTAGCATGTTTTATTGGAAATGCAGAGAGACCGTAGCGCTTAGACTAAGTCCTCTTTTAACTGTAATAAGATTTGTTTTACCGCTCAAAACAAGAGCTGTGCAATCTGTGAGATTCACAAGATTAAGAGGTGAAAGGGTTTATATTTAATACCCATAATTCACATTTTGGTGAATGTAAGTAGTGGTAAAACAGTTCTGATCCTCTCTTTTGTTGTTGTTCCAGCAACCTGTTGCGTTAGATCTGAACTCTCACATGTTTGACCTGACAGATTAACAGCACAAGAATCAGGACAGATACAGAGGTGTTACGCAAGAGCTCAATAATGTTAACAGGTGCATGCATAGAAATCTCTCTCTTTCTCTCTGTGATTCAGCCATTGCCTCCTCTTTGACCTCTGCATGACACAAAGCTATGATCACATCCTGTTACCCATCATCCCTCTCTCCCTCTCACCCCCTGTGCCCGAGGCCCACATTAACCACGGCAAATTGCCCAGCCATAATTACAGCTCATTCTCCGCCGTGCCGTTATGCTTTGGGTCAGTTCAACGCTTAGATTTCAGAATCACTCTCTCCTGGATGGAAAGAGAGCAATTCAAATGGCAATTTAAAGGTCTCGGTTTTTTAGCAGCACATAAGAATATTTTTCCACACTTGTTCCCCCTCAATTCCATATGCGTTTCTGTGAGTGCACTGTACATGTATAAAAAGCAGGATAAAATAAGTGTAGAATCTATCTATCTATCTATCCATCCATCCATCCATCCATCCATGATATACTGTAAGCATTTACATCTCTCTGTAACTTCCCATCCTGAGATGGTTTTCCTCAAATTATTATTTCAAATCTTTCTCTTTTTCTCTTATTCTGTGGAATTATACTCAAAGATGCGAGTGTGAAATACAGCGAAACACAACACACTAGGCTGCACATGTGCACACGTGCTGTTTCCTCCACGCATCTATTTGCTCACTCTTAAGTTCTTTCAGCGCTTCATCCATCCATCTGTCAATATTCGCCGTTAAGAGGGAGAACGAAGGCATTATGATGAAAAATAAATGATGTGACGAAAGAAAGCAAAAGCATCAGGACTGAGGAAAAAGACATGAAGGGATGAAATGTGGATGAATTTCCAGCAAGTCCACCTCAAACAGCTCACTAATGGTAACTGTGTTTGCGTGTCAGCTGTATGTTACTGGAGCTGTATTTTTAGCACTACACATTAAAAAAGAATCTCTGGGTAAGTAAATGCCGCAGGATACAGAACAACATTTTTATGAAATACTAATAGCACGTTAAACCATATAATTCTGCAATTATCCAACACAAAACATAACAACCATACCTTTTAGAGACAAAATGAAAATTCAGTTTTTTTATCACACCTCACATGTTGTGGTCACACTTATTGAAAACACATTACAAACACAGCACCATTATTGGGCAAAGCGCAAGTTATTTCAAAACAGTTCTTGCTACATTACAAAGCAATCATTTTCAGCACCAGTCAAGCAAGCTTAAAAACTCACACTTAGCATAACATCTTTATGATTATGATTTATGGACACGGTTATTTTGCATTTTAAAAAATGTTCCAACTCCTACACACATTGTTGCTAAATTCAGCCTATCAGCAACCCATTACAGTATCCCGCACCTATCTGTGCAATTTCTCCTCTGATGAGGTTAGCATTTCCAGCAACAGGCATAGAAGATTACAGGCACTTAACTGAAGTTCCTTGCTACTTCATTAGCCTGCAGTCGAGACCCTTTATCGCTACTTAAATCTATTAAACAATTATGTTATCAGCAGGAGAGTGAAAGAAGAGGTTTGTGGGAGATTTTTGCCTGCGAGCATATATACACTCACGAACACCCACATACTCACAGACACTTGAAAGGCTTATATTTAGTACCTTGACAACAGAGTGCATATTCTGCTCATGTAGCCCTCTCTAACTTGCTCACTCTTTCTTTCTCTCGCTATCACCCTGTGTTTCGAGTCAATATGAAGCTGTAAGAACAAAACAGTCTGAACAGAATTTGTTAAATAAATATTACAAACTTAATTGGCCCTGCGCACACACAAGACGAGACACAAAAAAGACAAACACACATAGAGTCTAGGACTTGTCATATGTCAGATTCAGATATGGATGGATAGATGCATGGATGGAAGGAATACAGCATTTATAGGAAGCATTTATTATGCACTGTGTATTCCACCTGGATGATGCAACGGCAGTCATAGTACAACGGCGCCAGTGCATTCACCACACACAATAGCTATAGGTGGAGAGGAGAGAGAGTGATCGAGCCAATTCAATGGGTGGGTATTATTTTGAGGCCATGATTGATAAGGGGCAATGGAGGAAATTTGGCTAGGACACTGGGATAACATCCCTACTATTTACGTGAAGTGCCATGGGATTTTTAATGACCACAGAGAGCCAGAGTGCTTTTTGACAGTATAGTGTCCCCATCACACAGACTCACACAGACATAGGTGAGCACCCCCTGCTAACTTCACTAACATGTCTTCCAGCTGCAAACTAGTTTTTCTCAGGAGATCTTCCATCCAGGTAATGACCAGGCTCAACCCTATTTAGCTTCAGTGTCCATGGAACCCATGTATGGCCCATACTGGGGCTAAATGATATAGGGCCAAAATGGAACCAATGGACAAACTCATGTGGGGCTCATCCTGGGGCTAATACAGATATCGCCAACATGGAACCCATGTTGTGCTAATTCAGATAGGGCTAACATGGAACTAATGGACAAACCAATGTAGGGCCCATACAGGGGCTAATTCAGATAGGGCCAACATGGAACCCATGGACAAACCCATATAGGGCTCATTGTGGGGCTAATTCAGATAGCGACGACATGAAAACAATGGACAAACCCAAGTAGGGCACATACTGTGGCTATTTCAGATAGGGCTGACATGGAACCAATGGACAAACCTATGTAGGGCTCACAGTGGGGCTAATTCAGATAGGGCTAACATGGAACCAACGGACAAACCAATGTAGGGCCCATACTGGGGCTAATTCAGATAGGGCCGACATGGAACCCATAGACAAACCCATGTAGGGCTCATTGTGGGGCTAATTCAGATAGGGACGACATGGAACCAATGGACAAACCCATGTAGGGCTCATAGTGGGGCTATTTCAGATAGGGCTGACATGGAACCCATAGACAAACCCATGTAGGGTTCACAGTGGGGCTAATTCAGATAGGGCTAACATGGAACACATAGACAAACCCATGTAGGGGTCATAGTGGGGCTAATTCAGATAGGGACGACATGGTACCAATGGACAAACCCATATAGGGCCCATACTGGGGCTATTTCAGATAGGGCTAACATGGAACCAATGGGCAAACCCATGTAGGGCTCACAGTGGAGCTAATTCAGATAGGGCTAACATGGAACCAATGGGCAAACCAATGTAGGGCCCATACTGGGGCTAATTCAGATAGGGCTGACATGGAACCAATAGACAGACTCATGTAGGGCTCACAGTGGGGTTAATTCAGTTAGGGACGACATTGAACCTATGGACAAACCAATGTAGGGCCCATACTGAGGCTATTTCAGATAGGGATGACATGGAACACATAGACAAACCAATGTAGGGCCCATACTGAGGCTAATTCTGATAGGGCCGACATGGAACCTATGGACAAACCCATGTAGGGCCCATATCTCAAGCCCATATCGTGCCTACATTTGCCCCACCATAACCAGTGACAGATTCATTGAAAACATCTGATTCAAATAAATTAATTGATTCAAAAATCATTAACTCTTATTCTGAAATATTGTCAGAGAAAATATAATGTTGTGTTTGATAAGATTCAGAAAAAAAACTAACTGCCAAACACTGGAGAGACATGAGAAGGATTAAGCCTCACGTGGCTGATCCATAATGCATTTCTGCAGGGACAGATTCACGGTAATCATCTAGAATGTCGCCACGGTGGCATTTCTGGAACAGTGTGTGGCCTTTTATTGACAAAGCTTAGTGTCTCCCACTGACAAATCATTGAGAATGAGTTAGGTGACAAAATCAATGACTCTCTCGCTCTCTGTCTATATTTTATCAGCAGGGATGGTGGAGAAACGACTGATCGAAATGGTGGAATCAGGCTATTCCTGTCAACAGGTAAAGATAGACAAAAACATCAGAGACCACATATAAACAAGTGACACTTTTGAAAAGAGAAATTTAGTAAAAAGAGCATTTCATTTAAGCACTTGTGAATCTTCTGTAAATCGGTGTACAAAAATGTACATTGTGTGATAAATTATATTATGAGATTTATGCCTCAACAATAAGATACAAAGTCACATTATGATATTTACTTCTTTCCCCACCAACGTTTTTTTTTTTAATGTTGCAAGCCACTGCCAACATTTTTGATCATTTTCACAAAACTTTCATGGACCCCAGAACATTTTGTTCTATGAATATCTGAACAGGCAATATATCAAAAGAAAGAACGACATTTTATTAGTTGTTTCTGCTCCTTTTTTGCTTATGTTTTGATTCAGAGATTCAGTACTCTTTTAGAAGATACACCCCGACCGTATAACAGTGAAAACACGGAAAGCCGGAAAATTCTGTCAATGGCGGGGAAAGAATTAAAGTCGTACTTGAGAGATATAAAGTTGCAATTAAAGGTGTGGTCACAATTTCAATAGCTTGGTGAATTTTCACCTGCAAAATCCAGTCATTTCAATAGGATTCCTGTATGACGGTTTTATTATTTTTTTTCTTTTTATTCAAAATATTAACAATCTTGTTAACTATATCATGAAATATCTGATATTTTCCTTTTTTCAAATATGTGTAAGTAACTTTATTTAGTTATTTCAAAGGTCCTGTCATGGGTTTTTTAAATTTTAATATATTCCTTGAGGTTCACTTACAATGTTGAAATTATCCGTTTTTAAGGGCCGGTCCTTTAAGGCTTGTCAGTAATCGGCCACTGTTACGGCCACTTGCTATTGCATGCGAGTAAGTGTTTTGAAAACATTATCCATATAAAACCATCATTTACAGACAAAGCATTATGATATCATTTACTTTTTTGTTTGTGATGCAGCTGCGTTAGATCCAATACAGATGGCTGCTTCATCTGCGAAATTACACTGTGCAAATTTGACAAAACAAAATGTTCAACGCGATCAGGGACGCCATTAAAATCAACAATCCACTTGTTTTCGATGCTGGGATACTTCTGTAGTCTGCGCCAGTCAAAGCGGGGAAAGCAGATTTGAATTTAGCAGTTGATCACATGATGCACTGAATGTCACACCGGTGTGATTCAAAGGGTTAAGTGTCAAAGGCGTCAAAGGGTTAAGTGACAATTATAAAAAAAAAAAATCCCTGAGGTGAAAATAGGGTCAGAGAGCAAGCTACTTTATATAGATCTTTACCTGAATACGTAGGTTTGTTCCCCACTAAAAAAGACTGTCCATGAAATAAAAAAGGGCTATTGTTTCCACGTCCCTGTGGTTTTGAGGGAAGGTCACTTCTCTTACAGGGCCAAACATGACTTTTGATACATTATGTAAAAGAAAACAATGACAGGAATAACAACAGCACAGCGTTAAATCTTTTGATGGATGTCTTTACCAGGGTGTGCCACACGGTCCAAGTTCTTCCTGTCATTCTAGCGACTTCCTACCACTTCCCTTGTTTTTCTCTTTCTTCCTCCTCAGTTTCTTTACCTCGCCACCACCTTGGAGGACGGACACTTGACAAAAATCCAGATATGCTCAAAAGGCACAACAATAACAAACCCATTACCCTATCATTATGAAATGCTTTTTAAACTGAAAAGGAATGTGGAGACTTCCTAGGAGATTGGAAAATAAATTATTTCCACTAAAACTGGACCAACGCAACTCTCGACACAACTCCAAAGCAATATGTGCACTGAATTAATTTGCAGATGTCCGTTTTCTCTTCTTTGTAAAACCTCCTGCCTTTCGGATTTTCATAACCTGTGTTTCAGAACAGCCCACAAGGCATCCGGCCGACCTCCCACTGGCTTTCATAAACTATGAAAGAGATTATGAAATTTATATAACGGCCGCAGAGATCCGATGAGGATTATCGTATGTGAGAACACAGAGTGCAGTGTGTCATTCAATTTTATGAATTACAAAAGCCCACCACACTGGATTATTCAGATTATTAACGCTCAATTAACTGTAGGGGATGTATTGTTTTAATAAAGAATCAATATTAACAGATGGTCTGATGTTTAATAAGGCAGAAGGGGGGGCTGGTTATGAGCAAATGGATGGAGTGATTTCTTCTTTTTTGGTTAAACACTCTCTCTCTTTCTCCTTCAGATCTCCCTTCTGCTTCAGAATAAGATAGAAAGATGATAATTACGCTAAGATCTGAATGAACAGATGGTTTGCCTTTTTGGAAAACTGCCATTTTGAACAGCTTCCTTTAAACCAGTCTGATTGGACGTAAAACACAGCCTTGTCAAAAAGATCCCTCCATTTTTCAGCAAAGGTTTGCATAGAGGAGAAACAAAGAGCAGAGGTTATCTCATTTAGACTAATGGCTGAATAATGGCTTTGGTCTAATTCTAGAGGCGAAGACTTGTGCAGCCATCCGTTCAAGAAATGGCAGCATCTTAAAAGAGGGAATTAAAACAAATAGCCTATATTTTCCCATCCATTTATACTAGTTGTTGTACAATTGAACCGTAACTGTGCCTCATACATGTAATTATGGTAATTAGGGTTTAGGCAACCATGTACACAAGCCCACATCTGTGCTGATATTCTAGGGAAGATGTCAAGCTATATTAGCTCTGCTGAAATTACACACTGCGCAAGGGTTGCCGTGTAGTGCATTGTGATTTCAAACTGACAGTGTCTCGATGCAAAAAATAAAGTGATTTCTGGGTTACTGCACTGATTATTCCAATTAATAATGGCCAAAAATGATAAAATGGTTATTGGAGAATTATGTTTTCTGTCGAATTCAGTGTGTGAGGTGCGCCCAAAGCAATTCGCAGGCCTCCTTCAACAGCCTACTTTACAAGACATCAGGTCACCAACCTACACAATGCTTATAAATGTGGTTTTAAAATAAAGATGGTTCTTCACTCTGAGGGCATCTTTGGTAAGAGATTCTCACAGCCATTTGACTTCGATGTGTGTGTATGTGTGAAACAAAGTGAGTGAGATAGATAAAAACAGTAACAGGAGAGAAAGTAAGAAAAAAAAACATTAGTAATTCATACAGTAAATCGCTTAATCACTTTTAAACTGCCATCACTAGATTCTCATCACTCAGCACCTTTCTTAAAAGAAAGAATTTGGGCAGGACATACTGAAGGGCTCATCCTTTGTTGTTGTTGTTGTTTTTAAACAGCCAATAAGCTTTAGTCATAAGCCTGCCATGATTCACTTTTTTCTACTTTTTTCTAGACCGTATGTAGCCCCACCCTTTTCAGTGCTGCACTCATTGTGTGCTGTCTTCCAGTTGTGTTTCCACAGCATAAAGGTAAGATCTTACAGATTTATCAATAAACCTTTCCGGTCTACTGACATTTGTTATGACATCCGCTTCAATGCTCACGATAACTTTCATTACAATAAGTAAATCCACTTCACCAGCCAATTACTCTTCGACAGTGATACAGAAAAAGATACAAATATATACATACAGTATGTATACTGTATATACACATACATACATATGTAATAAGATAACCAATATCAATTTATGGATATACATTATATCCTACATAATTTGAATATAGCAAATAAAGCAAATGGGAAATAGTTTTATCTAGAAAAATGGTCTCTCCATACTATGATTGCATTTATTTTGTTTGTTTACTGACTTGATTAACTTGACCCCCACGGTGTTTGGCAGACAACATTAAGTGAGATGGTGCATCATATGGAGGGGAAGGAAGTATAGCTTTTCACCCTGCGCTTAACCTTGGGTTATCTTCGTTCTAAACGCCGGGTAACCCAGGGTAAAGGAGCGTTTCACTGGAGTTAGCACTGCTTTTGTAAACTTTTACAGTGTGAAAAGATGCGGTGTTAGAATGTTACAACTAGATGCTTAGCAACCGACAACCAATCGTGTGCCTTATATTCACACGCTTTGGGCAGTCACGGAAACACCCTGCGATGTATTTAAAAAGTCATTTCTGCGTACAATAAGAAAAATGTCAAACAGCGATGGAAAATGCAACAATTGGAGTAAAGGAGAGACCGTTTCATTCTTACCTTTATAGTTCGAAAAGTTCACTCAGAAACAACTTGATATTACAGTCAGCAATGTGTAATATGACGATGCGCAATGCTAGAGCCTTTATGTAAACAGGTCACATGCTGCGCTTGTGCAGTCAGTAACACTGACACCGCAAATATGCAAATAAGGACTTTGCAAATAAGTATGAGCAGTGTGAAACGTAAATAAAGATAATCCAGGATTCCATTTACCCGGGGTTTAGAATGACCCAGGGTTAACTATTTCAAGATTTCATGCTTAAACTTCATATCCAGAACATGTAAGTATCGCACTTTATATTTTGTGAATGTTTGTTAGTACACTGTACAGCTAATGTGGCATAAGTTACCATTGTCTCTGAATGTATTCACAGAGACCAGAGCTACAGTACTGTGCAAAAGTCTTAAACACGTTGGTATTTTCACACAAAAAATGTTTTTAAGCCAGTTATTTATATCTTTTACTGTAGTGTGCCAGTAGGAAATATCAGTTTACATTTCCAAACATTCATTCCAAACATTCATTCATTTTTTTTTTTTTTATGTACAAGAAGTCTGATAGCAGCCGGTTTGATCTCACCATCATCGAGTCTGTCTGTGATTACATAATGAAACAGAAAAAACTGAGACAGACTAAATCCAGAAAAACTAAGGCAACGTCTCCCGGACACTTGAGGAAACCTTCCTGCAAAACTACAGTGCTGTGAAAAGTTTAGGCACTTGTCAGAATGCTTTAAAGTGAGAATGCTGTCAAAAATAATAACATAAATAGCTTTTTTTAATGAATTAACTTCTATTAACTAAATCAAATCGATATTTGGGGTGACCACCCTTTGCGTTTAAAACGGCTTTTGTCACCTGCATCTATTCCTACACCTATTCATGTAGTTTTGCAGGAAGGTTTCTTCAAGTGTCTTGGAGACGTTGCCACAGTTCTTCTGGATTATCTCAGTTTTTTCTGTTTCTTCATGTAATCACAGACAGACTCGATGATGGTGAGATCAGATCTCCATGTGGAGCATAGAGACTATTGTCAGACTCTTTATGCATACAAAAATCTCACTGGATTATTAAAATGAATGGCAATTAATGTATAAATGTAAACTGATATTTCCTACTGACACACTACAGCAAAAGATATAAATAACTGGCTTAAACCCACTTTTTGTGTGTAAAAATACTAGCGAGCCTAAGACTTTTGCACAGTACTGTATGTCGTTAGTTTTATTTTTAAGAAGTAAAAAGTTGCGTTAATGAGTTATACAGACGGTGAGCATTTTCGGGTTAAAAATAAAAAACATAGCTCTGGTCTCTGTGAATACAGTCATAGACAGCGTGCTAACAAGCACATTCAGAAAGGCAATTGCAAACATTCACAAAACAGTGCATGTCTGTGAATATGTGTTGTGGATATGAAGTTTGATCACGAACAGTTGGTAGTGATCCATCTTTGAGAATCAACATCAAAAAATAATGCGTTTTACTGACCCTAGTTTGCAAAGCACTCCGGTGTGAAATTATTCACACAAATATATACGAATTTAGCTATTTTCTTGGACACACTTCCTTTATAAATGTAATGGATCCACTGCATCCTCAGTGTCTCAGATGCAGGGAGTTTCTGTTCATTATTACAGCTAACAACAGAACAGTTATAATCTTTACGTAGCTGAGACATTTTATCACCAGCTGCTCTTGCGAGGATGTAAACATGGCGGACTGTGTACAGCTCCCTCAGGGCGGGGTCTATGCTAATAGGACAGGGTCTGTCAGCAGTCGTGGGCGGGGCCTAATCATATTGCGACGTCACAAAAGAAAAAGTTCTGAGACGCTGCTTATGATTTATGGGGATTAAAAAAAGAGGACTGGGTGGATTTTTAGCATTAGGCTGGTTGTGTACACACACTGCCAACACACATTTATGTTCAAACACCATGTACAAGTACATTTTGCATAATAGGTCCCCTTTAATACTGCAGTGAAGTACTTCAGTACATACTAAATAAACCAAGTCCCTTTCAACCAATACAACCACTCCAGCTCATCGCTATGATCACCACGGTCTGGACTCCGCAAAAGACTAAGAGCTTTGTTTTTCATGTTTATGAGAAAGTTGTTTACACTCAGTCAGTTTGGGCCCTGGAGACTTTGAAGCTTGTCTCCTGATAGCCATTAGCACTGGCCATTTCATTTCCCTCACGGCCGAGGTCACCTCTATGGCCCTTGTATCCAGGCAACAGCCTGAAGACACAACAAGGGTCATCGATGAGCAAGAAAAGCAGACCTCAGACACCCCACAGCTGCCTTACAAGTCATTAGACTCTGTACTAGACAGGAGAGTATCTGTGTGGTTAGAAATACTCTAAGTGTGTGAGTGTCTGTTTGATCGTTCCTGTTTCGAAACTTTGTTGGAGTTTGACGGACAGGATGAAAGCTGTGAAGAGATGGAGAAACTACAACTCACTGTAGAAGAGCTTTTGATTGCTTGCCTAACAAAGATGAGATGATTTCTTCTCCAGACAGCAGTGGAAATGCACAAACCATATGCGTACACTGAGGAGAAATGAAAACACAAAAGTTAGCCTCTGCATAAGCATCCAGAATTAATATGACTTGCTATTGATCATGTCACTCCGTTTCAGAATAATATTCTTGCCTGATTGAAGAACGCCAAATACTGTGTTAATTATGATTTCAACCTTATAGTCTAACTGCCAAGCATCTCTTAGAATAGACTGGATCTTACAATGCTAAACAATAACCAGCAATATTTTTTGTGAAATTGGGAACATTTTATTTAGAATACCATTTATTACAAAAAAGGTAGTTATGAATTCTACTTCAAACATTACAATGCTCATGATAACTTTCGTTAACTCTACAAAAAGTAAATCCACTTTGCCAGCTAATTACTCTTTGAAAGTGACGCCATAGGAATATACAGAGCTACCGATGGCAGAATTCTAAAGATGGCAGCACGCTTGTTTCTCTGCCGCATAAGGTCTATATTATAGAGCAGTGCATTCTCATTATAGAGGGAATCTAATTGGACAAAAAGCTTTATAGTGCAGGATGAGTCATCAATATTTCTCCTCCATTTTCCCAGAACACTGGGAAAGTCTGTCTGTGAATTTCAGCCTGTCTGTGTCAACTTTCAGCAGCATACTAGCATACTTTTGTGAATAAACAAACAAACAAACAAACTCTTGTGAATATGTTTCTTTAATTACAAGTAATGGTTCCAAATTCAAAAATGGACATGATTTGAACATTTGAAATGGACATGATTCGCGATTTCTGAACGACTGACTGACTGATTGAGTTCATATTGCTAACTCATGAACAAGTTTGAGACTTTTTTAATGAATATTCTTTACTGACTTTTATATTTTAAAAATCTGTTTACAATATAGATTTCACAACTTTGTTGTTGCAAAGCCTCACAGGGACACAATCATGGCCATATTGTTCTGAAGCGAGAGAATCAATTTAAATAGCTGTGGCCACAATATCTTGTTTCCATGTCATTTGCGGTGCTCTGTAAAAAATAAAATAAAAATTACACTATAATAAGGTTCCAGTTGTTAACAAATGTTGTCAAATGTATATACAAATGATGTGCAACAAAATAATGCAAGTAATGTAAAATAACTGTGAACCTTTGGTTTATTCATAACTGGCATCCTGGCATATGCATTATATGGTGTTCCTGTAGCTCAAACAGCACAGCACGGTGCTAACAACATTCAGACCACCACTCTCATTACATAAACATTTCTTTGAGATCATCATTGAGGTTTCTGAGCAGCCTGATCTCACCTAAGGCCCAAGGTTAGGTAAAACCATTACTGCTGGTGTCAGATGACAGAACGCTAACTAATGCTTGGAAAGTTACAGGAGGTCTTCAGACTAAATGATCACAATCTGTATCCAGCCTCAATTTCTATACACAAGAGACTGGAATCACATCATATGCATTTACATATTGCGGATACACACATTCCACCGATGCATAAAGGATGAAACACACATTAGTAAATGAGTTTCAACAACAGCAGTAAAGCACACATGCTCGGCCCTGAATGGTGTGTGTGCGTTCATGTGTGCGGTTCCCCCCGTGTCCCATTTTCCTCGCTCTTTTACTCGAGTATAGAGAGCAATGGCGCAATTTCTCTTATTTTTCTACCAAATAGATCAGAAGGGAGTCATCAAAGCCCCTCCACTGAGGATAAATCAAACAGGACACGCGGAGGAAAGGCAAGGACACGCACACGCTCAGACAGAGGCAGGCAAAGTCACACAAAGACAAGCATACGCACACAAACTAGGAAGTGATGTCGCAGTGGCCTGTTAATCCACACATCCAGGGGAAGTTGTGAAGCCACACGCACACATCGTCACCTCTCCAGTCCTTCTGTAAGACGGAGTTTTAATGATGACAGGACAGAGAGAGAGGAAGCATCTTTATGTGCAGAAGTAGGTCTTAGTGAACTCTGTATATGATGAGGTGACAGGCTTTCTTTTATTCTGTCGATTTCACTCTCTTCCTTCTCTCTCCTTCTATTTTTTGTCTCCACTCTCCCATGGAAAACTGAATATATGGTATACCTATACAAAGTTCTCCATAAATAATATATAGCAGGTGAAGTAACATGTTTTTTTTTCAGTTGGCCTAATATGAAAATTCAGTTTCTGTATACAGTGTGCCGCCCACATATAGATCATGTCACAAAGACATCCATTGGCAGTATCAGTAACATAAATTATTGGTCGATATTAAATATTTTCGTCTATCATCGTTATTGGATATTACTTTTTTTTTCACCTTTGCTGTAATCTAAAATTCACGTAATTAAAACAAATCTTTAAAAACAATAATACAATAAAAAAAGAATAATTTAATAACATTGTTAAATGTATTCTTTAGAAAATCTCACAGTGAATACATTATAATATTGTGACTTCTGAATTCATCTGTAGCATTTAAATTGGTTGTTTTTTATTTATTGCATTTTATTTTTCATTGATTTAGATAAAATAGCATATAAATTTACTATTAATAAAAAATATATTTAAATATAAACACACTACAGTCAAGTTTGGGGTCAGTAAGATTGTTTTTAAAGAAATGAATACTTTTATTCAGCAAGGATGCATTAAATTGGACACTGATACATTGAAAAAGTGACACATTTTCATAAAGTTATAAAGATTTCAAATAAAAGCTGTTTCTTTTTTTCTTTTTTAAAGAATAAAAAACAACATTGACTTTTTCAACATTGGTATGGTAGGATCATGTAATGTGTTTTATATTACTATACAGAATTTTACTATACTATTTAACAGTTAATGGCCTAAACATATGTATATTAAGATATTACACCAAAAAAATATTTGTGTCATTTGCGATCCAAAACTTGCAACAACAATGTTAAGGTGGCCTGAAAAAAGGGTTCTAAGTGGAAGTTTTTTAAAACGATGCCGTTATCGCCTCTGTGTAAACTACAAAAATGCAAATGTGTGAAAACGGTGAAGTCATGCACATGCGTATCACGTGTTCAGTCTATGACATCGCCAACTACTGGCCTGGCATGAATAATACAGCATTTTTAATAATTTTCGCGAATCCTTGTGAACGGGGATCGATTTGACAATGGTGTCGTCTGTACGCAAAAAGACGCAAAGGAAAAAATGTCCGGTTTAGTACATCATTGTCATGTAAACGAACCTTAAATACTAATTGCAGGATTTTTTTTGTTGTTGCCTGTTTTATTGGTTGCCTGGCGAAAATCCATGAGCCCAATCATTTAGAAAAGTAAAAGCACACTTACTCAACCAGCTGCATAATTTGAGGTATTGTTCAATTTCACATTATAATACAAATTATACAAAACATAATTTATTCACATGCACCAAAAGTCCCCACACAATATAATCAAAAAGATTCAGATCTTTCATTATGACACACATTACACTGGTGCTGAAATTCTGTAATTATGATGTAGCCAATGTATTTTTGAGTTTTATTGTTGGAGCTAATTGTGTGTTGAACATCTGTGCTGATTTGCAAGTAACAGACAAATGTCAGACCATCTGCTACCCAACAGACTAATGAGAATAAAACATCTCTCACACACATGAACACACATCCATTTTCAGCCATCCTATTGTGGGTTGCATTACAGCTATATTTTATACAACAGTCCCCAGACAGCCATTCAAATATCCTTATGCACCCAACGTGTCTTATAGAGCTATTTGATTTGTAGAGGGCGAATCAACCCCAGAGCTCCAACATCACTTTTTATCCACTTACGTGGCAAATAAGATCCGTGAAATATTACTTAACAGCTCTAAAATTCCGATCTTTGGCCAGTGTCCACTTTCCTGTCCATTAACACCAAAAATGGACTCGTATACCTGAAAGGAAAGCGGCACCCATGAGGAATCTCGACATACAGAAATGTGCCTGTGGTGAACTCACTGAATCACACAAACTCATTGAATCACATTTACTGCCACGTTCCCTGTCTAACAGCGTCCGGCTACATGCATAATGCACGAGGTGAGAGCAGCTAGCAGCCTTGAAAGCAAGCGCAAACACAACGTGTGAAACAGACTCCATGATAACACCAGGGCAGGGAGGCAGGCGACAACGTACTATATCTCTTTTTGTTTTTGTCTCTCTGTCTCTCTTTAATTCTCTATTTCTTGTGACTTCCTAAATGAGGATGATTCCACACCTTCATATGTGTGCTAACACTCAAATTCAAAATAGTTCATAGTTAAAAAAAAAAGTGAATAACAGTCTTTCAGTGAGTCATTTTTGACTAATCGTGCAATGAGAAAAAACAAACAAAAGATCCACATGCCTTGAGACAGACAATGAAAATTCTGTCATCATTTACTCACTCTCATGTCATTCCAAACCAAACCCCTTTGATTTCCTTTCTTCAGTTGCACATAAAACAAGAAGTTTAGCAGGAATATTCAATAGGGATGCACAATATATTGGTACCATATCGGTTATTGGCTGATATTAGAGATTTTTTTATTTATTATACTGACCAATATTAGATATCTAATTGTGCATTTGCCCTACTTTTGCATTTAGATAATCTTTAAAATACAAATAATTTAATAACACTGGTAAATGTAATCTTTAGCCAGTGTTGCTATTGTTAACTACAACTAAAACTAAAAATTATTTAAAATAATTTTACGTTAATTGAAATTAAGCTGAAATAAAATAAAAATGAAATAAAAAATAAATATAAAATAAAAAAAGAGAGAGAAAGAGAGAGAGAGAGACTTTGCCTTGGCAACTAACTGAAATAAAATAATTTGAAGTGGAAGTACTACAATTTAGCTTGTTTCCGCCACAGAAAAAAAAAAAAAAGCAGGTAATTGCGACTTTTTATCTTACTTTTTAATTCTGACTTTTTTCAGAATTCAGAATTGCATGATATAAAGTCAGAATTGTGTGATATAAAGTCAAAATATATAAAGTCAGAATTGCATAATATAAAGTTGCGATTGCGAGTTACAAAGTCAGAATTGCGACTTTATATCTTATATTTTTATATCTTTATATCCCACAATTCTGACTTTGTAACAGTTGTGCGTTTATATCTCACAATTCTGAGGAAAAAAGCTGTAATTATCTTTTAAAATGTTTTATTCTGTGGCGGAAACAAGCTTCCATAAAACTTACTAATTAAAATATAAAAAAAAGCTAAATATAAATATAAAAAACTAATAAAAATTTAAAAAGCACATAATGAAATTACTAAAACTTAAACTAAAATTAAAATGAAAAATTTAAACATAAAAAAGCTCATTTAAAATATTGATACTATAATATAAATAATTCTAAGATAACACTGCTTTTAGTAAATATTAAAATAAATATCTACTGTTAATACTGTTATTCTGAAATTCACTTGAAACAATCTATTTCCATTTTAAATAATTTTTTTATTTGCTTAGATAATAGTATAGAATTTTAATAGGCCCTTAACTGGTTATCGGTTATCATGATCCCTCATCTTCATGCTGCTCATCCAAATGATGAAAGTGGAAAGTGACCAGGTATTGTTAAGCTAAAAAAAAAATAAAAAAAATGAGAAAGGTGCAAAAAGGGAAAAAAGTACTGGAGAGAAGCTGTCAATCGAAGCAGCCAATCTCTGTTTCCCTGCTGGGATAACAGAGCATTTGATGGTCCTGTTGGCCGGATCAGTGCCACTCAGTGGTGCGAGAACAGTGCATCCCCTCAAAAGAACGTTTCGGGTTCAATACAACTTAAGCTAAATCGACAGCATTGTGGTGTGTTGTCGATTACTGCAGAAAATAATTTAGCACAGAAATAAACGTTAAAACACACACCGTGTTCAAAATCGATACTTAACGGGATAGTACCAAAAAGAAAAATTCATCATATTCACTAGTAGTTTTCTACAGAAGCTTGTTTCCAACACACACACGTTTAAATTTTTTTTAAAAATTGTAATTCTTTTACTTTGTTTCATAAACTTGCTGGATATAAACTTGCTATTCTCACTTTTTTCCCTTGCAATTGCAAGTTTACATCTCACAATTCTGACTTTATTTTAGAGCTGCATGATTAATTATTAAAAGATCCTGATCTTGAATCAAACACCCACACGATCTTATTCTTAAATGGCAACGATTCGGCTATGTCTATTAAACTTTTGACAAGTACGATCATAGTAAACATTCAGATCTGCGTTGGCACTGGCGCTGAGCCAGAGAGAGCAGTTATCACGTTTAGGTATGAAACAGCTTCACAAACATAACCACAGAGTGTCATTATTTCTGTCTCATAGTAATTCAAATGATCACAGAAGTACTGGGATAAAAGTTTATAGTTCGGATATAAACACTGACATCACCTTTTGTAAGTAACATGACGCTTCAAACAAAGACTGTATCCATTACATCTTTACACCAGTACGTGGTGTTTTAAAAAATGTATGTGCTATTGAATCGTTCATTCAAGAGATTCATTCAAAAACGCAGATTCATTCAGTAATAAATGAGTCATTGAATAATTAAACCAGATTTTTTTTATTCATTCAAACGAATTAAATATAGGGCTGCAACAACTAATCGATAATGAAAATCATCGACAAAGATTCTCATTATCGGTCTGCCCTTCTGTGCTTGGAAAACATCCAATAGTTGCGCCAAATTACAGCACTGAATAACGCATTTCTATGCACAAAATGCATCTAAAAATAGTGGAGTGGAAACCGAGTGAGTTGCTGTGGGAAAGGTCTGTGATCCAAGCTCCCAAAACATGAGAATTTTTTTTATTTTAAGCTAATGCATTAGCGTTTAACATACCCTGTCATGCGTTTTGACAGATGCAAAACGTTCATTTTACAGGTTATATCCTTATCTGTAAATGTTACTAATTAACGCGAGTATTTCCATTTTGCATGAAAGTCTGCATTAAGCTTCAAACTTCACTGAACGAGCGCTGGCGTCAATCAGACAGAACAGAACGCAGTGGAGAGAGAGACAATTAATAATCAGAGAAAAAACATTCATTTAACGCTAAACTGTTTCTTATAGCCTATTTACAGATTAAAGAAATGACAGTAACAGGTTACTTTGTCCATAGCGAATGTGTGTGTGTTTCTGAAGAACATTCCTCTTATCCTCTTGGTAACACTGAGTTAGTGTTTTTGTTTTTCTTTAATATCATTTTAATATAGAGATTTAAACTGTCCTTTTGCTTAGTAACTTTTTTGCACAATGTATAGCACAGATACACCCATACGAACATTAACCATGGTTTTATTATAGTAAAAAACATTTTTTGGCACTGAATAACACATTTCTATGGACAAAATGCATCTAAAAATAGTGGAGTGGAAACCGAGTGAGCTGCTGTGGGAAAGGTCTGTGATCCAAGCTCCCAAAACATGAGAATTCTTTATTTTAAGCGAATGCATTAGCGTTTAACATACCCTGTCATGCGCTTTGACAGGTGCAAAACGTTCATTTTACAGGTTATATCCTTATCTGTAAATGTTACTAATTGGTAACACTGAGTTAGTGTTTTTGTTTTTCTTTAATATCATTTTAATATAGAGATTTAAACTGTCCTTTTGCTTAGTAACTTTTTTGCACAATGTATAGCACAGATACACCCATACGAACATTAACCATGGTTTTATTATAGTAAAACCATTTTTTGGCACACTGTTTACTGTAACGGCGTTCGTTGTTTTGGGAAGAAGGAGGCGGGAACCGGCGAACATTTACAAGACTTAAATACAAATAAACACAAAATGAAAGTAAAAGCTCTCTCGTCTTGCACTGTCGTTGCTCCCCCTTTTATGCTCCCGTCACTCCTCCGTGAAACAAGACCGGTGTGGCGCGCAGCTGGAGCTCATTATCACTCGCCACCGGCCCGCTCTCACGGACCCTCGCCTCACTGCTTACCACATTCACCATTTGTATAACCACACAAATACCATAGTTCAACTATGGATTTGAAGCAAAACCAAGGTTAATTTGTGGTTACCATGAAATAGCTACAATAACCCTATTTTAAAATTTTTTTTTTTTTTATTATTATATAGCGTTGTAAATCCATAGTTAATTTTTGTAAGGGTAGATATATTCACCATCTGTTTTCATAGCACTCAGTTGGCACGTTTGTCTAAAGGACAGCATTGGGCAGGATGTGGAATAGTGTGTTTTTTCAATAAAATAAAATACTAATTGAAATAATTCTAATATTATATCTGATTAATCAATTGATCGAAAAAATAATCAGCCAACTAATCAATTATCAAAATAATCATTAGTTGCAGCCCTAAATTAAACTAGTTTACCTCTAGTATATCACATGATATTTTGTTTAGTTTTCTGTTCAGGATCGTGGGAGAATCGGGATTTTTAACAAATAAACAGTGATTCTCAATTTATCCAGAATCGTGCAGCTCTACTTTATTTCTCAGAATTGTAAGACATAAACTCGCAGTTGAGAAGTCGCAATTACCCTTTTTATTCTGTGGCAGAAACTAGCTTCCAAAGTTCTCTGTAAACCTGTTACAGTTATATCAAACCCATATGTGACTGAAAATACAATGCCAATTCAATTACAAGTCTTTTATATGAGTTTTTTTTTGTTTGTTTATCTATTTATTTTTCATTTCTGCCTTGGAAACTTTTCTGAAGAAGAGCCAAAAATGGATTTCAGTTCAGGAAAAAAAAAAATTAACAATTACTCTTTACCCAGCGCCACTGAAGAAAAACCCTGCACGTCTGAACCTCCCTCTCTCCTACTCTGTAAACCCACTGAATAGAAAAATGAGTTCCAAATTGCCAGAACACAGTAACAATGCCTCAGTAAGGGCCAGGCTCGGATGAAAGACTCATTATAAATTCTGGACATGCACTTGAAGTAATACACCTTCCACATGCCCTGAGCAAGTGGATCCATTTAGAAAAGTAACAGTAGGGAAGCACAGCGGTTTCTACTGGCTGATTACTCAGTGTGTGTGTGTGTGTGTGTGTGTGTAACATGGAGCAGAGAAAGGCTTTAAAAGGACTTTCAGGGTTGAGGGAATCGGTTTTCTGTGGATTAGATGTTGCCATGCACCGTTGCTCTGGATTATTTCTCATGCCCACCCTCTGGAGTACAACCTGCTGTACTACTAATGGCATTAACAACATCATACCGCCCACTGTCCCTCATGAATAAAGACACACACCTCTGAGTATTCTTCCTGGAGTGGTTCACCTGCTCACAAAAACAAGTCGTGTAACCTCAGGATGACAACGCTCCGGGGAAAGACCTCACCACACCTTAGCGTGACTAAGGTTCTGCTCTGAACGGCACTTACACTGTGATATTTCACCACAACACACTAACTCAAATCAGTGATCTTCTGGTGTCCCCATGGTGATTAAAACGGGAATATGTGATCATGGCTCAACCTACAGGTTCTTCTGAAAATAAGTCTCAAAAGCAGGTGTGGTTCACATACATTCCATAAACTCAACACACCCAGAGCTTGTGTAAACAACCAGCAATTTCACATGGCTACTTGTACTGTTATTGATGAACAGTTTCAAATAAATATGCTCCATTTAGGTTTCTTTTTAATAGCATACATATTTGCTATCTGCTGTTCACTACTATGTTGTATACCTACATAAATTGCAGTGTATTTTATTTATTTAGCTAATATAAAAGATTGGACAAACTTTAATTAATCAGATATTTTAAAATACATTAAAAGAAATAAAAATATATGAATAACCATTAATAAGAATGAATATTATAAAAAAATACATTTTAAAATATTTAAAATAATTAATAAAAAAAATTTAAATGTAGTTTTATTATTTTAAACTAATTTCTTTGTCTTGTTTTCTTGTTTTAAATTAAGAGCAGCTTTGAAGGGCAGAATTTAAAGACTGAACTCTTTACTGTAATAAAACGTTGCGCTTGTCTGTGCGTGTGTGTGTGTGTGTGTGTGCATATGAGCTGTCAAACCAAATGAAACTATTAAATGGTCTGTTTTGTGGGTTTAATGAGTTTGTTTACACTCATCTCTGAGCAGAGTATCAGAGCCAAAGGCTACACCAAGAACATTTAACAAATATTGTCTCTCGTGACATAAAACACACACACAACCTCCATTCCTCCAGCTCTCATCCATCTCAATTTTCCACTCCCTTTTTCTCTCTCCTCGTACGAGGTGTTTGCAAACCCTCAGGATAATGCAATGTCAAGTTACATTCAGCATTAAATGAGCTAAACAAATAAATAAATAATTTCAAAGACACAAAGCACACTGACAGGAAATTATTGATATTTCCCTGTCTCTTTTTTTGCCCAATTTGTCCTTCTTGAGACGTGAGCGGAGTGTGAATGACGTCTGAAGACAGAAGATGGAAGCCTAAAAAAAATCTTGTCTTATAAAGTGGCAACAGAAACAGACTTCCTCTCCATACAAAGACTTCCTTCAGGAGACCTGAGAGGCAAAACCTAACAGGAAGCTGAAGAGGTCTGATTAGCCCTCCTCCAAACTATTGAAGACACCTTAATTACTCCTACGCCTAATTAAATTTACTTGATTACACACAATCACTATTACAAGAATAATGAACAGCTTGTCTAAACATAGAAGAGCCCAAGACTACAAAGAAAAAGTGGAGGGTGGTAAGGCAGTACATTCAGTAGATTTAAGCACTCACAAATGAATGGATATCAATTTCTTACCCTCATGTCCAGAGGCAGATTAAGGTGGTCAGGGGCCCCTAGGCTGCTCTTTGTGTAAGGCCCCCCGTTAATCATTATGCTTTACTGTAAAAAAACGTATTTAGTGCCGTACATGGTCCACACGCAAATATGGTGAACTGACATATACACACACACACATTGAGATACTACCAATACTACAGTGTTTCCTCTACATTCCTTCAAGTGGTGGACCACCACAGTACGAATATTACCACCACACCACATAGGTAAAATAAGAAATTAAACATTACAAACACAACACAAATACAAACAAGCACAAGGCCCAGTGCTTAGAAGCATCCCTTTAATAACAGAGATGGTGGAAAGATATTACCCTCTGCCACCACAGCCACAAAATAATTACAAAGGAAATATGTAACTATAAACAGCATAGCAACAGAATTCCCTGCATTCACAGTTCAACTGCAAGCTGGTGTAGCTTTATAAACCAACAGGAAGGCTACAGCATCTACATCAGTGCAGAACACCCTGTTTTACTGAGGCAAAATCACAACATCATTACTGAGCCACAAACCACTGTGCAATACACTAAACTGTGTATAAAACAAAGCCATAATAAAAATGGCGGGGATTCCCTCAATCTCTGCTGAGGGAGCGGGCACAGGCGCGGCTTACCCACGAGCAGGTGAACAATAGCCGCTTTTCAACCGTCGGGCCGAACGGTTCTTAGAATGGTAAGGAACGGTTCCAGTTGTATTTCCACTTGAGCCTGATTGCCCTCCATAACATAAAACCAGCCTTAAAAAGCCGATGCTCGCTGGCAGTCCTCCTGCTGTGGATCTGGTCTTCGACTGGATTAAGATTCAGCAGCCTTGAAGTATCCAGTCAATTTAGGGATTTTTTTCTGTATATCTTGGTTACGTTGTTGTTTTTTAGCTATGTATTTTCCGTTTTGGTGCTCCACTATTGTACTTTCTTTCGGACATTTTGCCGCCTTGCCCGTCTAGCAATAGCAGTGACTGCTAAAGGCAAAACCTAACAGGAAGCTGGAAGCTGAAGAGGTCTGATTAGCCCACCTCCAAACTATTGAAGACACCTTAATTGCCCGTCTAGCAATAGCAGTGACGTAAATGAAAATGATTGACATGATTTGACCAGCAGCTGATTGGACAGATCTACCCAATCACCTGTTTATTTGGCCAATGAGGGTCTTTTTTGTTCACACTGAAGTAAATAGTCTGAAAAAAATGGTCTGACCAATCCGGGCCCCTGCACACTGCAGCCTACGCAAGCCTGTGAGTTAATCCGTGCCTGCTCGTGTAATTTCAAACCTATTTGACATTGATAATTCCACAAATGAAAAGGGAGTACAAATGCTCTTTCTGTGCAGTTAAAAATATAAGAACACCATAAAAGAAGTCCATACTACACATAACCAAATCAAATGACAAGACCTAAACTGTGTTCAGCCATGTGTTAACAGAGTGAAATATGACTGGTCAAAGGCTTCTGCTGACCCATAAATCCAAGTGAAATGCCAAGGTCAGTGCAGGCCAGCTAAGCAGTGCCACACCGCACAAAATGATGGGTTGAGTTGGAAGTGGCGTAAGTGGAGAAACAGATGAGATAAAAATTATACAATGACAAATAACTTAGAACGCATAACGCATTGATCACATGAATGTGTTTGGCCTTTAAGAAACACTTGTGCCCAGCACTGGCAGCACTTTGTAGTTGTTTCTCATGTAGATTTCCCCAAGTGGAAACCTTAATTATTTCTGTTTCTCTCTCTTTCTTCTCTCTCAGATGTCAATTGCAGTAGAAATCTAACGTGCAACTGCATTAAACTTGTTTTTCATTACATAGCGCCCTGTCTTCCTCTGCTCTTTTCCTAATAATAAAGGACCCGGCACTACCCTCAACATTTCCGTTTGATTCAACTCATGCCCCACCCGTCTGTTGCTCTCTAATAAAGCTTGTGTCTCAGAGGAATAGAAGGTAATGAATACAGCTCTGCTACAGTGGCCTGCAGGGCACCGGCCCTGACTCAGCAGAAAGAACTGATCCTTTTTGCTCTGAAAGCATGCTTGTATTTAAAAGTGATGACAGACTTTCACCTTCGACGTACAAGGTGTGTAATAAATTAAAAATCTATGAGTCCTCAGGTTTTCCAGACAGAAATTATTGCTGCTCTTTTTTGCCCCTGATTTTTGTCAAGGTATGATTTCTCTGAACGGATGGCCATGACACAGTGGTTATTATTTACAGTAATAGAGTAGAGTGGCATTGCGGGAAGGTTTTTGCCCTCTGGGTGAGTAGTGGATTTGTTGGTTGAGAGATAAGCAGGAAAGCTTCGGTTATTAAATCAGTTCATGCTGAAATGCTCTTGTTTTTTTCCCAGTGGTTCTCGTCTCATATATTAAACTCTGAATGCATGGCCATGAGTAAATTTGCTTAAATCTGAAATATATTCTACAAAATGCAAACGCTTTTAGCTACTCAAGGCCGATTTCGCATGTGCACTGTTGAAGCATCTAATATAATAAAGTTAATTAATTGGAATTTAACGAAGAGTTTTTGCTATTTATACATAATACATATTATACATATACTATAACGTTCAAAAGTTTGGCGTTGGTAAGATATGCTTACCAAGGCTGTATTAACTTGATCACAAATATTTTGAAATATTATTACAATTTAAAATAACTGATTTCTATTTGAATATTTTTAAAATGTAATTTTTTCCTGTGATGTCAAAGCTGAATTTTCAGCATCATTACTCCAGTCTTCAGAAATCATTCTAATATGATTAATGCTTAATATTTTTGTGGAAACCATGATACAATTTTTCTGGATTTTTTATAAATACAGTTCAAAAGTTCAAAAAATCATTGGTAACAGACATTTCTCAAAGTATCTTCCTTTATGTTCCACAAAAGAAAAAAGTCATACAGGTTTGGAACAAAATTAGGGTGAATAAATAATGACCGAATTTTCATTTTTGGGTGAACTATCCCTTTAATTCTATGAGACTTTTCTTTGCTGAATTGGTAAACAGAGCAGGAAAATCATGGATAAGTAATGAAGTGAATGATGATACATGACTCCATGACGGAGGTGTGTATGCACACATCTAGGGAATGGGGAGAATAACATGTGGGTGTGTATTCTCATGTAAGCTAACTCTACTTGCAGGCCGCAGCCGTTCCCCCAATAAATACCCATGACACATGGAAACACAAAGGACTGCTCAAAGACAAAGCAGCAAGAGAGAGACAGAGTGAGAGAGATATGGAAAAAGGTCAACAAACTCTTGATTTTGCTCATTCACGGTCATAGCCTGCAGATATGAGGCTAACAGTGGTGAGAGATTGCTGTCATCTGTCTGTATTGGAAAGAGG
Organism: Rhinogobio ventralis; assembly: GCA_039654625.1. Taxonomy (NCBI): domain Eukaryota; kingdom Metazoa; phylum Chordata; class Actinopteri; order Cypriniformes; family Gobionidae; genus Rhinogobio; species Rhinogobio ventralis. Next base: position 24,702,297 of record CM077203.1, on the reverse strand, counting down.
GGGCACAAGGCAAAGGCACAGTTGCCAAAATTGGCAACAGGAAATGACAGTGGTGTACCGTGACGAATGGTCACTACAGAGGAGAGGGCACAGAGTCACAGTAAAATGAGAAAAAGAGCTTTGCCATCTCCATTTCAAATACCACCCCAATTAATGGCTCTGACTGCAGCATTTAGACACTTAAGTTAATGTTCTTTTGTTATAAAGATTTCATATAAAGATACATGTGATTCCAATAAGATTTTGAGTTGTATTATGAGATTTTGTCTTATTGAGAGTTTGTTATACCTTATTACCTTATTGATGCGGGCCGGGATACTTGCATGGATCGCGTCAGAATTTTCCTTTGAATAGAATGCGCTCTAAGTGGGCGTGGCCGTGGCCATATTAGCGGATAATGAAGAGGCTTGCAAACAACTGACATCTCTCGCTTCAAACAAATTACATAAACAGAGAACATTTGTTTTCGATTTGATTTACATTATTTAAAACCTGACATTTCAATGTTTTTTTAGACATATGTCTTATGTTTGTGTGACAAGAATTCTATAAGTTTCAGTTAATTTTCTGACAAGTATCAGAATGAACTTCATTGAGAGAGAAGCGGCAGATCACGCATCATGTTTGCTTGCTTTATTGTTTATAGTGTACACAAATAAAAGTAGACACTTAACAGTCTTTCGCACTGATAAGAAAAAAAGCGAGGTGGTCGCGCCGGCAGACCCCTGGGGGTTAAAGAGATAAAAGATAGTTTCTAGTAGTTAGAGAAGTTAGTCATGGAGGAGTAACGCCACTAAAAAGCAGATCACAAAGGCTGGCTGAGATATAATAGTGGGAAGACTGTAGGAGTGGGGGGTGGTAGGGGGTCATGAATGTCCTGGGTGTCTTGAATACATCTCTAAAATTAGACAGAATGATGTTACAGAATCACCATAGGAAAAAGTAAAGGGGCCTAATACCGATCCCTGTGGAACCCCAGTGGTGAGGGTGGAGCGTGAAAATGGTAAGTCTTTCCAAATGACTATATGATTTTATTTAATATCATATAAACAAAGGAGACGCACAAGTCCAGAAATATCCATCTCTGCTCAATTGCACATCAACAGCTTTTGGTTAACAGTATTAATAAACAACAGATCCTGAAGAACATATTTACAACATACCAACACATTACTACAAATAAAATGATTACATAGACAACATCCAACTTCCAATTAAGATTCATATAATTTAATTAGAATACTGTTCTATTTCAAGAATCAGGTGTAGCTTAATTGAATTGGGAATAAAATACTTAAACGCAAGGTTAGCTGATAAAGTTTTGTGCATGAAAACATAGCTTACTCATTTCTCGTCAAACTTTTGTTTTCACAGTCCCCTTTAGAGGTGAACACAGCTACTGTACATACCCGACACAATTGTGCACAATTCTATATTTCAAACTAGGGTGGTTTACAGTATGTTTTATAGCATCAGCACCTCTGCCGAAATTGAGATGTTCAGTCACGCTCTGCCGTCATAGTAAGTGGTGGTGGGTGTCATAAATAACAGCTCCAGACTTTATTATATTAAAACGCTGAGTCCGTCTTGTTGATTTTTTACATCAGTTCACTCCAACCTCAATGATAGATGTGTTTCTATCTGAATAACCACTATTTAGGTATGTCCCAAACCCTTAAACAACTTTGTAAAATCACATCTGAAACAAATTTACCTATATAAAAATGCTGCACCCCACACATTCCACCTTATTTATTTTAGCCTAACACTGTGAAGTACTGAGATGGTGAACAATGAATGGAGGGTAAAGTTAGCCTTTCAGACTAAACAGAAACACTCCCTGTGATTTGTAATCTTATTTAATTTGGCTAAATACTATCAAGCAATTGGAACTATTAAGCAACTGGAACTTACCCCAAGAGTATCCGCACAGTAAACCTTTCCTCAAACCACATACGATTTCTTAAATTGTGAAATACCTAAAAAATGGAGTTCCCCCTATCAGAACTAAATGTTTAATTCTTCATCCCAGAACTGCATTACAAGTAGCCCACAGTGACTTTGATGGAGGGTCCTTCCATTCCTCTGCACCACTACTTCACAGACAGGCAGGCAGGAGCCTTCAGGTAGCTCAGAGATCAATACCAGCTCTAAGCCCACTCTGGATCAACCACACCTGAGACTAAATCATAGCAACACTCACTTTGGCTTCAATCAATACTATGCATCAAACTGTATTCATCATTGATCATTCCCTGCCTGTACTTTGTCATCTCCGACAACTCTTCTTGGAGCTTGAATATCATTTAGCTAGTCCTAATTTAACAAACCCTTTCTGACTTGCTGACACAAGGAATTGTGAGTGAAACAGAAATAAGAAAATAATAAGATGGTGTTCTTATTTCTCTCTATCTTTAATCTTGAGGTACAATCACAAAAGTCTTTAATTAACATAAGATGGCCGGGGCACAAAATAAGAGCTTTGCAAACTCAGGGAGTGAGACTGTTAATTTTCTATAATAGCAGGTCTATGCAAAAGCCGCATTGTAGTTCAATTTGCCATGTTTTTATGAAGCTGTAATGGCAGCTTGGGCTGTATAAAAGATGCTTGAAGAGATAGTTCACATAAAAATATGAATATTCTGTCATTCAGGCTCTCTCATATATATGGAATTTTATTTATTTTAATCAGTGATGTAAGGACAAGTGTTGTAGTCAAGACCAGCTCATTCGAGTCCGAGTCGAGACCGAGTTCAGAGAGGGTTGAGTCCGAGTCGAGACCGAGACCAGAGAAAATCCACAAACAACATTAGAACTCAATTTAATTAACTTTTTAGTTACGGAGAGCGTGCACAAGAGTGACTGCAGAAAAATTGCTGTCTTTTTAATGCAAAAGTGTGAATGTTCTGGAGGGAGAGAGGGCGGGCGGCCTGCTGTTAGACATTTTTGGGGGAAGATGTTCAGTTTTGAGACTGTCAGCAGTCATTATATCTGTATTCATTTTATTATTTAATTAAATGAGATTTGGTTTTCTTTGTGACACTTTTGTCCTACTTTGTAAACAAAAAATATATTAAAATAACAGTTGAGAAATAATGTAGCGTAAATGCTTTTAACCATAGTTGGAACTGTACTCCTCTCTACAGTTATTATTTATTATTTATTTATTATTTATTTACATATCTTTATTATTATGACTTCAATTATTCTATCATCTGCTACTTATTGTATCTAATGTTGTTTTATTTTTTATTTATTTTATTTTCATATTATGTTAAATACCAAAACCAATAAAAAGACAATAGAAGAGAAATGTGACTTTCTGGAAAGTGGGATCACTACAGGTTGATGGCAGGTGGACACAGTGTAAAATAGAATCGAGAGCGGGCGGGTCACGGGTGTGGGAGAGAACCTGGCGGGAGTCTCTGCACTAGCGTTAGTCTGAAGTCATGCGCAGTTGCGCACAAGAAAATCACCAATCATTGGACGTGTCAATCAAACATCAATTTAAAGAAATATTAACATACAGTAATAATCATGAAATATTTTGAATTGGACTCGAGTGGACTCGGGAATAAGTCCAATTCCTAATATGTTTGAGTAGGAGTCAATACAGAGTCCAAATGCACACGAGTCCATGACAAGACCAAGACCATTAAAATATGGTCTCGAGACCGAGTCCAAGATCGAGTCCGAGTCTTGAGTATATAACACTGATTCAGCTTATATTGCCATATGCATGGTATGTACCATGTCGTTCAAAAGTTTGGGGTTCGTAATATTTTTGTAATGTTTTTGAAATAAGTCTTTTATGCTCACCAAAGACTGTATTTATTTTATCATAAAACAGTAATATTATGAAATATTATTTATTATTAAAATAACTTATTTCTATAATATATTTTTATAAAGTAAAATATTTAAAAAATGTAAAACAATTCCCATGATGGCAAAGCTGAATTTTCAGCATCATTTTCAGTGTCATGTGATCCTTCAGAAATCATTTTAATTTGCTCAAGAAACATTTCTGATTATTATCAATGTTGAAAACAGTTGTGCTGCTTAATATTTTTCTGGAAACCGTGATGCTTTTTTATGATCTATTTTGATTAATAGAAAGTTCAATACAAAAGCATTTATTTAAAATATAAATTTAATGTAACAATGTAAAAGTCTTTCACTCTTTTAATGCATTCTTACTGAAAAGTATTAATTTAGTAGTGTACATATGCTTATCTAAAGATTTCAAAGCTGAATGCTGAATTATTGACTACTCAATTATTTCTTCTATACTTTTTTTTGAATATTATTGTTTGATTGTTGAGTATAACTAAAGATACGACTTTCTAATTTTATGCTTCAGGATCACAGGTTTATTCCACAGAAAGTGTGAATGGCCTGTCCTAACCAATAAACAAATTAACAAAAAAGAAATCCATTAAATGTCTGGTGTATATAACCTTTCCAGAAGGTGTGTCCATTTAAAAAAAACAAATATCGGTTGCAAAGGCTGTGTTTGTGTGAAAACTTGTTAGAACGGTCTTCGGTAGGAGTCAGTCATCTGTAATACCTTAATGGAAAAAGCCTTTTGTGCTGAAATGAACCACAAAAAGAGCAAATTATATCAGATTATCATATCATATATAAATGCACTCAAATGACATTCAGCACCAAGTTACATAATCCTGTAATAATCGCTTGAGCTGCTTAAACCCTTCTTTTAAAACACTCTTTTAGGAAAATAAGGCCATTTTCTCATCTCCAAACTTATTGATCACTCTTTTCTGACAGCTGCTCTAGCACACAAAGTGAGGCGTGGATGAGAGGCTCTTTCCTCACTGGACTGCAGACATATTAACCTAATTACAAATGATTTCTGTCTTCCTGAGGGGCAATTTTGCAAGCAATCAATTTGAAAAGAGAGATGCCATATTAAAAGACAATTTAATAACAAAGGTACAATCTGTGATGTCTACGGATTCAGAAAACATCCTGCTGGTATTTGGGGCATAACTACAGAAAGGACCCTGAGCTCACGGCAGATTGATGATGTTGATGGTGATGGAGGTCAAGGCCAGGCGTTGAGAGTTAATGTTCAAGATGATAAATCGAAAAGGTTGTGCCCCTAAACAAACCCTTGGGGCAAAAATATGACAGTCAGACTTTTCTAGTTTCTAGACTAGTTGGTTTATATGTGGGTGAATCTCAAAAGAACATTTCCAGGTCATTTCTCAACCAAAATCACAAAATCAAAGAAAAAAGAACATTATGTGACATTATTTTCATTACACTTAGGCGTTTAGTAAATGTAGCCATCACTGAAGATAATATAATTAATATAATGTAATACAATTAATAATATAATATAATTATAATATAATATAATACAATTAATAATTATAATATAATTTAATATAATATAATATAATATAATATAATATAATATAATATAATATAATATAATATAATATAATATAATATAATGCACAACAGTGTTGGGTGTAACTAGTTACTAAGTAATTAGTTACAGTAATTTAATTACTTTTCCCTTGAAAAAGTAAAGTAAGGGATATCTCCGGATCTGGCGGTAGAACGTTTAGCATAGCTTAGCATAATTCATCGATTCTGATTAGACCGTTAGCATCTCGCTCAAAAATGACCAAAGAGTTTAGATATTTTTCCTATTTAAAGCTCGACTCTTCTGTAGTTACATTGTGTACTAAGACCGACGGAAAATGAAAAGTTGCGATTTTCTAGGCTGATATGGCTAGGAACTATACTCTCATTCCTGCGTAATAATCAAGGAACTTTGCTGCCGTACCAGCGCCTGAAAATAGTCTCCAGCACGCTCCCTGTGCAAGCAGGTTGTCACGTTGGTTATGATGACAGAAGTTAGCCTATTTTCAGGCGCGTGATGACAAGCTATCCTAAAAGTACTACCGCCAGACCAGGAGATCAGCATTCGAAAACGGTAAACTCTAGGGGAGTTGGAAAATGAGCCTATTTTCAAAAAAAGTGGAGTGTTCCTTTAACTAGTCGAGGTTAATATAGGATTTAGAAAGTAATTAGTAATAAGTAAATAAATACTTTATGGAGAGAGTAATTTGTACAGTAATCTAATTACACTATTGAAGATGTAATTAGTAACTAGTAATTAATTACTTTTTTAGAGTAACTTACCCAACACTGATCCACAATTAAATATCCAATAGTGGCCAATATAAATACTTATAATAAATTAAATAATCACTAATATCAGATATATAATATAGTATAAAGTAATACAATTGATTTTTTAAAAACTAAAATTAGCAAAAAATTTAAGTCAGCACAACAAATGCTAATAAATTGATTTGCAAATAATGTCACAAAGCAAACAATTATGGTGCCATTTATTCTGGAATGAAATATGACATGGTTTTATGAGATTCACTGAGAGAATCCACTTCTCTTCTCTCCGCACACATAATTCCAGATGAAGCAGGTGCATTATTGCTCTGCTTTTTTAATTATACATGAACCTTTGATCTGAATCATTAAAAGGATCAGATTAATTAAGGAAGTTCATACACTCAATCACTCTCTGAAGTATCTCTCTCTGTCCCATCAGTCATCTATCGTCCATCTTTGTTCTGTATGCACAACCCTCAACCTGCTCACCTGTCTCTCACTCCCTTTAACCCAAATGGCCTGCTGACAAACTCGCATAACAAAGCACTGCCTGTCTTGATTTATATATGTGTGTAAAATATGGCTCACCCCCCTCCCCTCATACACACACACACACACATTCTGCTGCAGATGGCTGTGTAATCCATCAGAATGTCACAGGAGATATAAAAGGGATTGAGAAGCTCTGGCTTCTTTATTGTTTATTTATTAAAGACAGAGTCCAGAATGACCCTCCTCTTCCCCACCCTCTCTCAAACAAAACAGCTCAGCGAATCTCACAAATACAGCCAAGAAATGCCAGCTAATATTTTACCCCAAAACCAAAAGAGAAATCAATGCATCAATTATAAAACTAAGCCTATTTTTAGGAATATTCAGATTGTTTTGCAGTAACATTACTGTGAAGCATCCCACAATTTTCAGTAGAATACAGTAAAAAACCTGTAATGCAAAAAATTGTATTTTTACTTTATATATACGGCATTTACTGTACTAAATTGAATTGAATATGCTTTTTTTTTTTTAAACAAACAAACAAACAAGCAACATGAGTAGCTATTTAAAAGCTTAAAATTCTCTAGCATTTTTGTCTGTTTAAATAATGTGTGTTTTCCACCAAAAAGGAGTTTACTTTACATAATACGCTGGGATTTGAAGAAGTATTCTAATCTGGAAAAAAAATGCACATTTCATACTGCACATTTAATAATTAGCGCTAAAACATTGTTGTGACAGCTATGAATATTGTTTTTGTCTGATGGCTGTTCTTTGTTTTGTTATTTACATCTCATCTCTTCAGGAAGATTATTTTCTGTTAGCAGTTCAGCACACAGATATTGTCAGAATATGCTTGGGTCATAAATATTAATTGTGTTTAATTTGTTTATTAAAAAGTGGACACTGGTAGATGGCAGATGCCACTTTTTTGTTTGGACAAAAAATATTGTATTAAAAATCATGTCACAATGTAAAAATATATATAACAATTGTCCTAGATTTCATTTTCTTACTGCAAAATACAATTTCGTATTACTTTATTTTGATTTTGGGCTGAAACATGACCTGTACATGTTCTCCATTAAATTCACTCTACTCCACATTTCTTTTTTGAACTAGTAAAAACGGACGTTGCTGGTAGAGCGATACAAGCAACTGGGGAAATAAGTCTCGTTGAGACCCCTGGGATGGCTGCAATTCCTGGTGGACACAGTGAAAAAAGAGCTCTATCTCTCTCTCTCTATCTCTCTCTTCCACACTCTTGCTGGTATAATGGCCTTAACTACTGCCAAAAATACCATACTCACTATTACACCCTGAAGGGGGTCTCTCTGTCTCTCTCTCTCACACACATACACACCTGCAGCCAGGGCTCAAAGGATTGAAGTAGATTGTTTACAAAGACCCAGTTGCTGCAGGGTTGTGCAAAGTCTGCATACTCAAAAATAAATCACCCAGACACTTAGTAGAAGAGGCAGAAGTGCTTCTTCATATTGCCTGCTAAAAAAGTTATTGTAAAAGCTTAAATAACACTAAAACAGCATTTTAAGTAAAGTAATTAAAATGCATTATTTTTCAGTCACAATCTGATTACTAAACTGCAGTATGTGGGTGTATTTATTTATATATTTTGTTTATTATTAATAATCATATTTATTGTAATTAATATTTCATATTTTTTCAAGAAATGTTTATTATTTTTTTGTTAATTAATTTTAGTTTTCATAATTATTTGTGTGCATATTTACTTTTGTTGTGCACCTTGTATGCATTTTTTTGTTTATTGCTGTGATAATGTAATAATATATATATATATATCAATATAAATATATATATACATACACACACATACAGTATATATAGTAAATATATAGTAAAAATTATTCATAAGTAAAGAAAAAAAAATATTTTAAAAATTCTATTTTTCTGGTTTTAAAATGCCATTTTATAATGAAAACAATCCTCGTCTACACTGGCGTTTCCATTGCATTTATCAATATGCGATTCAGATTTTTACAGATGCATTTGATTTCAAATGGTCTTTTGCGTCACTTAAAATGTGACACGCAAGAATCGGTAATGGAAACACTGCTGCACAGCAAAGCCGGACGTGACTACAGCATGTAATATCAATATATACCGGTCTTGCTGAGTTTTTCTGCACCGCGACTCGACAGGGCGCTTATTTGGAGAGCGAGATATGATGCACGAGATATGATTTTCCTGCATCCGCTTTGAAAGCCTCATCAAAAACGTGGATAGGCCTACGTCATTACTAAAGCAAACCATGCAGGTACACTGGTTATGTCTGGATGCACAAATCTTTTTTGGTTACTTGCAATTAATAGTGTGGACAGTCTGCCTGAAAAGATCTGATTTGAGAAAAACTGTGATCCACTCAATCCCCCAGCAGCCCCTCCGACTCTGGTCACGGGCCGTGGTGTTGCTGTGGAGACAGGCCATGTATATGATGGATGATTGGTTTCCTCCTATGTTGCCCCTGCACGATGCTGTTACTATGATAAATGGTACCCTAGGTAACAAATCTCTACACGTCCTTACGGCAGCAGACCACGGAAAAATACAAACAGCACTGCAGGATGGGTCACGGCCCCTCCTCTCATCTCACACACTCAAACATACAGTAAATCACACACACACACCAATACAACTGCAGGACACTTGCTGAAGCCAATCTAAATGAAGAAGTCCAATGCTTTGTCCGAACACAAAATGGTGCAGCTCTCAGAAATTAATATTCAACCACAAACCCAAAAACGTTTTGTTGCTCTATTAAAACGCACATCTAAAAACGCACACGCTATTCATCCCACATCCTCCCACATCTCGCCTCAACCAACACTTCTGCTGACATACACTCAAAGGAGTGCTATTTCTAATGAAGTTTTCTCCAAAAATAACCTTTAGAAATAGAATGATGGATTAGCTCTGGCTCTCTACTGGGATTTTACAGATTACACATACATTATTTTTTTCCAGAGTGTTAGATTGGGTACCGCTGGCCACCAAGAATGTGCCCAATTAAGAAAGAAGAATGACCTTTTTAGAAAACAGAGTCCATCTGCCAGTCACTGCGTTGTGAAGCTTGACTGACAGCTCAAACTTACACCTACAGATGCTTTACCAGCTTTAAAGAGCTTTGGCACATCTGATGAGGGGGTGGACGGCAGACAAACAACAAGAACTGTCCTTGTAACTATTTTTTTTTTACAAAAGAGAAGGTTGTTCCTGACACCAAAAGTACACTGACTCATGTCTTTGAAGGAGTTATTTTTACCTTCCAAACCAGGTGAAAGGAAATAAAAAGAAACAAAATGGAAAATGTTTTATAATGTGGCGGACATGGAAGTTATTTGCAGTTTTGAGGGGAAAAGTATTTGTACAGGTAGTTTAAAAACAGCTATAAATGGCCCATTCATACCAGTTTGTCTTCTCTCCATCTTATTGCCTGTCATAATACATCATTTGAACAATTTTTTATAAAGCAATACAAGAATATAATAAAAAAAAACGCAGTGCACTTATAATAAACAGAACGTTATCGATCACTGGTGAGTCGATAAAAACTTGAGAGACAAAAACTCACTTTTATCCAAACTATAAATAAAAAAAAGAAAAGAAAAATAAATTAAAAATGAAATAAAATAATAATAAAAAACTGTGAAGACTGTAAAAAATAAAGCTATTTTTTCTGGGCAATAGAAGCTTAGATTATGTAAACAACATTCAAATAAATAGCATAACTTCTCTGTGGGTCAAATAGTTCAGATGCATCTTTTTAGGGTCCCTTAAACTTTTCACTCAAACTGCCTTGTGTGACAAACCAAAAGTATAGTTCATGTAAACTTGGTATAATGTTGGTCTTAGACTATAACTAAGCCAGCCGCCACTCACCACAGAACTGGGACTGAGAAATGTACAGCAACCTCACAGAGACAGGGCGAAACAAAATGAAACAAAACAGAGTGAGGGGCAGATTGAACCTGATGTTCCATTAACACAGCCTGCTGGGAAATCAGGATGCCTACTTTCTAGAGCATATCTCATCCCTAGAGAGTATGCGTGCTTGTGTGTGTGTGAAGGAGAATGTGAGACTTAGACAGAAACCTTGGGAGACAAAACAGACCATGTCACTTTCTCACCCATTGCCTCTATCCTCCACTCCTCTCCGATGTCTTTTTCTACTCTTCATATTCGGAGACATCTCATACACACACACACACACACACACACATGCTGTATTGTTCCAGGATGGCCTCTCATGACTGCAACTGTGGGACAGCTGGAAAGATTGAAACCATATGCATATTGTGTGAGCATGTGGGTGTGTATGAGATGGTGAGAGGGAGATCTTTATCAGAGGAATCTTTTTGCTGGGTGGGTGTGGGATAGACAGAGTGTGGGAGGAATAAACAGCACTGATCCAAGCACTCACATAAAGCCTAGGATTCAATCATAGGTGAAAGTTCACTGACCTCCGGGTCAGATATTTCCAGACATTTCAAACTAGCATGTAAGCATTCTGCATGTGACTGGTACAGTTCAGATAGCAATATAATATATAAATAATGATAATTATATATGAATAATATACAAGCTTTAAATGGTATAGAAAATAGGATATAGGAAAAAGGGGGGGGGGGGGGGGGGTTCCTCCCTAGATGCAATAAATTAAGCAGCACAATATAATAATATTAAATTATTATTATAATATTTTTATTTCATTAAATTATGCAATTGTTCATGTTACAAGTTACATGTACTTACTGTAGTAATAATTAAATTATACATAACCAAAACCCCAATCCTAACCCTATAGTATGTTATAGTATATTAATATTACTCAGTAATTATCATATAATTACACAGTAACAGGGACATCTTAAAATAAAGTGTAACCCAATACTAACATTTAGGGATGTCTTTATTTTCTTCGCTTTCAAAAATTGAATCATAGAGCTTTTATTTTGGCTAAAAAAATCTAAATCCATAGGACTTTCTTTCTAGTGTGGAACACAAAAATAGATATTTAGCAGAATGTCCAAGCTGCACTTTAGCATACAATATGTGAATGGTGACCATGGCTGATATTCTTAGTTTTGTAGACAAATATAAATTGAGGTCACTACATAATTCCCATACTTCCATTTGTGTTGAAAATACTAATAAAAACAATAAGTAGGTGTGTCCAAACTTTGACTGGTGTTGTATGTGTGTTTGTATGTGAGGTCATTCTTTGTCAGGACATTGTCAGTGTTTATGAGGCGGAAGTAATGAAGCATTTGTGTGTTTTCAGTGAGGGTCGATCTACCATGCAAAAAGGTCATGCTGTGTGTGCGTGTGTTTGTAGCGGAGAACCCCACAGAGCTCTGACCCTGTGTCCTACTTTCACTCCTTTTATTTCATTCATATATTTATACAGTAATTTCTGTTTTTCCTTATGCATCAACGTTTCCTATCTGGTACATAAACATCACAATAGGCTCTCACTTTACTCTTACACACAAAGTATCATGGTGTTTTTTGGACATGTACTATAGTAATACCACATTTTATGGTATTTATGGTACATTTACAATGTACCCTGTTAATAGCAGCATTCTTTAAAGTACCATGGTAATAAGTCTGTACAATGAAATACAATGTCACTAAAAATACATGGACACTTTAAAATGTACAATAAATGTAAAATAAAGAAATACAAAAATGTACTAGATGACTAGAACATTATATGATCACGCTCTTACTCATGCAAATGATTTTAAACCATTTAAGCGCTATAAGACACAAACGAGAACACAGTGCTGTACTGGCGCATGTCTGTTAATCTCCTGTCTGTGACACACACACACACTCACGCACAGAAAGCCACTTCTGACAGCACTTGAACAGACAAAAACACACAATTATGCCAAAATACCCGTTTTGCCGAGTATCCTCTCAAGCACAGTCTACAATGAGTTAAATGAAGTCTTAAATGAAAGGAAAGAGTGTGAGAAAATGGGATGCATGTGAGATACGCATCATGTGCAGCAGCGGCAGGTCTTAAAGTGACAGCAGCCTAAAAACTGTCATTAAAGGGTACATAACACACACAGTTTCTGCCAATCTCATGTTAATCTTGAGTACCTATAGAGTAGTATTGCATCCTTCATATCTACAAAGAGTCTTTAGTTTTATCATATTTATAAAAGACAGATCCGCTGTACCGATTCTTTCTGAAAACAGCCGAACTCATGAAGGCGTGCATTGTGCATTTTAGCAGGGCAAGTAAAAATCTGAACCGGTCTCACTGGGCCAATAGAAAAATATTATCCCTGATATATTAAAGCCACAGCTAAATGTGACATTTATTACAATGGGTTTATGTGAAGATTGTTTTAAGTTGACAAATTAAAAGTTGTTTTTTTTTATGCCTAATAAATATAAATGCTAAAACAGCTTTAAATTAATTTTGAATTAAGTAATGCTGAATGCCTAGAGAGTATCAGTATTGGTATCGGTGATACTGGCCTTTCATAAAAAGATGTCATTAAACAAATATTTTAAATGTAGGCTACTGTCTTTATCTTGTTTTTACATTATAGTAGCGATATTATTACAATATAATAATATATTAAAAACATTAATGTTAGGTTTTATTCATTTACAGCACAACTGTTTTCAACATTAGAGACTGTTTCTTGATATAGATATATAAATCAAATATTTCACAGTATTACTGTATTTAATGTATTTTTGATCAAATAAATGCAGCCTTGGTAAGCATAAGAAATTACTTTCTTTCCAAAACATTCAAAAATCTTAACGACTGACCCCAAACTTTTGAATGTATACTGCTTATAATACACATTTATTTATTTATTTTTGTTTTTTTTATTGTGACACTGGGGTTGATACTTTGAGGCCACTGTGTATTATATCACCATGGTATTACCGTCACTATACCATGGTTCCACTGCTGAACTTTTCTTTTTTTTTTTGTTCAATATATAGAATGATCAACATGTCCAATACAGCTGGGAGGGTCCAATACAAGAATAAGCCAATTTCTCATCAAGACTTGGTATGTGCCTGTGTCATTTGACCAACATCCTGTCACTCACCTGCCGGTCTAGAGTATCAGGCTCACGGCTGTTCTAGTTGTCTGATTCCACCTTGTTCTGAAAAACAAGGGAGAAAAGTCACAAAACCCATTTAAAACGAAAGCGCTTATTTCATCATCAAACTCTCAATATCTTTTTTTTTTAAAAAGCCGGCAATTGATTTCTCTGTTCTGTGAGCTTGATAAGTATTTGCTCCAAGACATGGTATGAAAAAAAGAGCCAGCTACGGGCCACATTTAATTCCTAGTCAAAAGACTTTTGTGCATGCCTCTTTTTTCAGTCTCGTATTCTCTCTCGCCTTCCCCTCCTTTTTCACTTCTTTTCTTTGTGTCTGAACTGAAGTCTGACCAGAATACTGATGTCATGGATTTGTGCAGTGCATTTGGACACACAGAATGACTTTCTGGCCTTTTTTTTCCCACCGCACTGCCAGCTCCTACTGCGCTCGGAGAAAGCAGGTCCAATTACCAGAGCAGGGGGGCTTAGTGAGCGTTACACCACAAAAACACACACTCACGCAAAACAGAGCGCAACAAGTTTATTCAGACGAAGCAATCAGGATGAGAGCTTAAAGAGACCTTAGCGAGGGAGGTTAAGTTACTTAGCGTGATGGCTAATGACAGTGTGGGAACGGCCATAGGAATGTATGAGGAGAAAGAGGGAGGGAGGGGCGAGGAGGAGATATCCGATCGAATGGAATCAGTGCTCCATCAATCTCTCTGATTAAGATGTCAACCTGTCAATCATGAGGATTAAACTGAGGGGGCTCATGCATATTCATGAACATCTTTAGGGTGGGATGTGAATATGTTAAGCTGTATTACAGAAGAGCAAAGACTGAAAAGGGAGGAGAAGTAATTAGTGGCCCACCATTCACCCGAGACAAAAGCAGGGTTGAAATGGTGTTCTTTTCGGCCTCAAGACAAAACAAAATGTATTAGAATCAGGGTCAAAGGGTACTATGATGTCATGTGGATTAAACATGGTCAAGCCTGGCATGCGACGCATCCTGATGTCATTACCACTCTCTATCCTCAAATAATTTCCTTTCACTCTCCATTGGATCTATTTAACCGCAAAGGTGTTCTGAGTGGTTTTAATGTGTTGCTAGGGTGTTCTGGGTGGTCAAAGTCAAAGGAGCCCATGCCCGAGTTTCTATGACAGGGATTTTCAAAGTGCTTTGATCCCAAGGACCCCAAATATAGTGATGACCTTGCAAAGAGGCTCCTTTTCTGAAATATATAGGCAGATATGTATTTTCACGCATACATACCCATTTATGTTGTACGAGAAGTCTAATATTATAAACACTACATATTGCTTAAATAAATTATTTTATATTGTTATATACACTGTATTGAAGACAAAGCTCATTTTTAAATATTTAACTGGAAAATAAATGAATTAATTATTGAAATTTGCAGATGTGTTAAACATAATAATGTGTTAACATGTTGTCATCTGTAAAAATACATTTAAATAAATAAATAATTGATATTATATATATTTTTTTTTACACATTAGATGCCAAAGCATTATTAAAATATTATCTGAAAAATAAATAAATACAAAAACAAACAAAAAAAAAGAAAAGAAAAGAAAGAAAGAAAGAAACTCAGTAATATTATCAAAATTGGATGTGTGTTAAATATAATAATAATGAACTTTGACAGCTGTAAAAATACATTTTGTACAATATTTATTTTCTCTCTAAAATATAATCTAAAAGATATTTATTTTCATGCATAAAGACCCATTCTATTGTGGGAGAAAAATGGTAAGAGTATATTAAAAAAAAAATGCTTTTTATATATACTTTGTATATTATATTATACTTGAATTGAAGCCAAAGCACATTATTAAAATATTATCTGGAAGAGAAACAAACAAATAAATAAAGTTTAACAAATGTGTTATACATAATATCTTAACTGTGACAGATGTAAAAATATATTTTTACATCTGATACTTACAAATACTTGCAGCCAAAGCATTTTCTGGAAAATAAATAGAATTCAGTAATATTATAAAAAACATCCTTTGATATAAAACAAAACTTATCATGATATGTGTGTTATTAAAGCAGAAAAAGTCAAAGTAAAATGTTATCATATGATACAACTCTATTGGACAGAGTTAAGCATCTGAGGAAGGTCTGAACCAATCAGGTCAAGCACTTGATAAGAGTCTTTGTAAGAAAAGAAGTGTTTTTTTTCTCTGCAGCAGTGAGAGCCGTTAAGGTGACATTGACAGGAGGCACACGCTCAGCCATCATTCAGCATTCTGCCTCTAGCCATGAGCCCACACTGACCCTCTCTCCTCTTCATCTTTACACATCTCTGTCACTCCATCACCTTCTCCTCTAATCCTCCACCCATTCTCTCTTCCCACTTATGTTTTCCTCCATCCATAATCCCCTTTTTCTTTTTCCATCTTCTGTCTTGTTACTTTGGCTTTTCTCCTCTTCTGCCCCCTCTCCTCTCTAGCTCTGTAATTGTCAGTGCGTTCAAAAGAGCCCCACACAGAGAGAAAGTTAGCCACCGTAGATTAAATTAAACCCCATCAAGTAGAAAGCAGACACCAAACACCCAATGCAATATTAAAAGGCTGCACACAAGGGAGTGTGTGTGTGTGTGTGCGTGTGAGTCACTCCCTTCAGTCATCCCTCAGCTTTCTTCTCTGACTAATGTAAATCAATGATGTAAAATGGCTGCTTCCCTCACTACAGCTTCAGTGACAGCAAACAGGCCCAACCACAGACCTGCTGCCGCCAAGGTGATGGATAGGTGAGAGAAAGCTGATACACAGGCGGCTTTCATCTCCCTCTCTGTCTGTCTGTCTGTCACCCTTTTCCATGTGTCATGATTTCTCTCTTCTTTGTTGAGCTCTCGTTCTATTTTTGTGATCTAGGTCTCTAATGGTGTATTTGAGGAAAACCACACTTAGCGGAAATGTGATATAACAACCTGAAGAAGATCGCATCAACTGTGACTACAGAATTTAGATTTTAAAATGCATAAACATGGTGGACTTTGTGCTATCTGATTTTTCTATTCCAAAACAAAAACACAAAGCAAAGGCAAAATCACAAAATCAAAGCATAACAACAGCAAAACAAAAAGCAAAACTATGCAAGTTTGTTTCCTCCATGGAATAAAAAAAATGAAAGGATAATTGCAACTTTTTATCTCACAATTCTGACTTTTTGTGAGATATAAACTCGCAATTGTAAGAAATAGTCAGAATTGCGAGTTATAAAGTCCAATTCTAAGGGAAAAAAAGACTTTATAACTCACAATTGCAACTTTATATCACGCAATTCTGTGAAAAAAGTCAGAATTGTAAAAAAAAAAAAAAAAAATTACACAATTACCTTTCTTTTATTCAGTGGCAGTAACAAACTTCCGTACAAAACCGAAAGTAAAGCAAAAAACTAAAAGCAAACGAAAAAGCAAAGAAAAAAACTAGAAGCAAAATAAAAAGCAAAGGAAAGCAAAAAAAACAAAAGCAAAGCGAAAAAAGCAAAGCAAAACAGAACGAAACAAATACACAAAATAAAACAAATACACAAATCAAAACAAAGAAAAGTAAAACAAAACATCTTAGGTTTATGAAGCACAGATAAAAGCTTTTATTCTCAGTCTTTTGTCAAAACATTTGTGTCAGCCCTCATAAATGGAAAAATATTAAAATAGTATTTAAAATAATTTAAATTAGATTACAAGTTTTTTAACAGTTAAGCACTGCATGTATTTATTTATTTGATTATAACTAATGGTTTTACTAGCATTACAGTATCTATGGTTAACATCTACTGCATGTAGGGCACAAGGGATACAAGACATAACTTTTTTACAGGAGCAAACTTTTCCCTGTATAACAGAGTTTTAACTTCAGTTCATGTAATAAACAAAAACGTGAATAATTTTGTGCTGCTATCTTCTTTATCTTGGATTCATCCCCTCCCATGACCTTCAGTAATCGCTGAGATCGCGGATTGACCCAGACATACCACGTGAGTGGTTTCTCTCATTACGCGGCCCACCGCTCGGCGTGATTTATGCTCTTATTCATATTCCATGTGAAGCGCTTTTAATCACCAGGCAGCATGCTGCTGCTTCACATAACTACTGCAAAGAAGCAATTAATTCCTGCTGCTGCACGGCTTCCTCAACAAGCCCGAAATTAATACAACACTTAAGAAATACTGACTCATTTGTTCGGAGAAGAGAGAAGAAAATACACACAATGACCTCGATTGACAGCACATCGGCTGCACTGGACTGACCTGAGTGTGAAAAGTAGTAGGTAAGGCCCTGTAGATCACATGTACTTTTGTATTTTATTTGTGGTGTTATGCTGCCAGTGTGAAACAAGTTTCCTTAGAAGGTGCCTTCATACTCAATCGCTGCCTGTTTAGTCATTAAATGACTAGTCTAAGGTTTTGGACACAGGAGTAAGTCGAGAGGAGAAAGGAAATCATCTGAGAAGAGAGGGATCAGTACATGATATGAGATGGAACTGAGCTTGCTTCTCTTTCATTGGTTTTTTATGTCTAACCACAGGGCCACTGCTCCAACCTACATTACATTTATCAAGAAAGGATACAGGGTAAAATGTCTGAAATGCACTGTCTCTCTGTCTGGACAGTAGACCTGTCTGGCCTCTGGGGTTTGCTGTGATGTGTCCATGCTTCCAGACTTAGATTAATAATTTAGATAGTTGCTGAGCCTGGTAAGACAAGCTGATGACCGCTGGTCCGTGGGGCAATTTAAAAAAGCAATAGTGAACCACACCAGAGCCCCTGCCTGCTCGTACTGAGCCACGCTGTAAAAATGTGAGCGTGTTTGAGTGTGCAGTTAAATAAAAACAGACTGATCAAGCTGGAGTAATGCACGTGTCAGTGAGTGCATATACACCACCATTCAAAAGTTTGTGGTCAGTGTGTTTTTTAAAGAGGTCATTGTGGCGAGGTGGGCGAGCAAGAGACGTGGAAGGAGGGAAGGATGAGGCGGGAACCGGCGAACATTTAAAAGACTTTAATAAATAAATAAACAAAACGAAAGTAACGCAGGCAGCCCCTCACGGACGGCTGCCACGCACATACATGATAAAACATAAACAAAACACAAAGTAAAGTCCAGGCCTGGTCCACCCTCATCCTTCACTGGTGTCACTCGTCCTTGTATGCCTCTCAATCACGCACCGGTCTCGCTCGCTCCTCCCACGTCATGAACATGAATTGGGAAAATCAAAATTTCCTTGATGATCTTTTGACATGACATCGTTGTACAGTAAAAACATCCTGTAAGTTTCAGAACTCAAAACTTACACCGGACGCGAGCAGCGCGATGCAATGCAACAAAAGACAATAAAACCCATTATAATCTGTGATGTTGTCTACACCGGATGAGGCACGACATGAGCGACAAATCTCCAAAAGTAAACTGATGTCTCGTTCTATTTATGACGGATTGACACGAAGGACAAATGCTTTGCAATGGGTGCTTTGTTGCGTCCAGTGTAGACAGCCTTTAGCTGTTGCGGTGCGAGCAATAACGGTCGCGCCCAGTGTAGACACGGTGTTAGTCCAAAAACAGCTTTTATTGAATCCAAGTTCAGAAAACCACTCGTTTGGAATGGTCGCATTATGACGTTATGCACCTTATTTTTCAGGTAAGTGCGGACGCGGCCATTTGTAAATTGAATGTGTCTGGCTTCCGGTGTCATTTGCTTCCAGTTATTTTTAGCTGTACAAAACGCGTAATTCTTCTTGATATTGCAAACTGGTATTTCTTACCACATTACTTTTAATGTCTTAATTACAAGCATGCTGGTTTGTAGCGCAAACAGTTTAACAGTTTACTGCACTTTGATATATTATTTTCGTTATTTCCCTAAAGCAGGTTATTTCCCTATTCCGCGGTGAAAAACAAGGTGGATAATGCGACGAAAGACCGCCTCTGCAGAAGAAGATCAACGCCTACTTCTACGTCATTGCATCTTTGACCCCGCCCACTGGCGCATTAGTGAGATGAGAAGGAGAGAAGAGAGAGACAGGATCACTGGACTAAAAATAACATTACCTTCCAAAGGATCCTAATGCTAGGAATGTGGCTATTTATTTCCAACTATGTGAACGTCTCAGTAGAGCATTATTTGTTTGTTCGGTACATTTCAAAGTGGATTCTTTGGTAATTCAGTTGCATTTCGGCACAGGCTTTGCAAACAGTTTTTTACTGTAGGATATGGACCTGACAGTAATGCCACAGCATATAACTAACCGTGTTACTTCTAATTCTAATGCATAATCTGTGATCAGTGATTCTGATATGATTCATGTACAGTCAGAAGTTCTTTATATAAAAATCGTTTACTGCTGTTTATGCACCAGTAAATTAAGCCAGTGACTAAACGATCAACTTCACATTGTTTCTCTCAGTAGCATGAAAATAATCTGTTATTTAAATTGTGATTAAATTATATACAGAAAGCGATCATAGGACGCTCCCTTTATAATAGCTGGAGCTGTCAATCACACACGTGAGTTTATCAGTGACTCTCGCCACAACTCCACTATAATCAATGCCTCGGTCTACACTGCACAATGAATCTCTTATTTACATCGTGTTTGCACTGTTAGTTATGATGAAAGCATTTGTGAGAGTGCAGAAATTGAGTTGCAATGACGAGATCACTGCATTCATGTCTGTCATCGGCTACAATGCTCATCGCTGCAGGTTTCATGAGACAGGAGTAGATCTAAATATAATGCTATAATCAACCCTTTTCACGACTAGTTAATCGTGACAGCTGTAATAGTAAAAACGTAGTAAAAAAATGACAAGAGAGTTTCACATTTCATATACAAAGATGTTATCCAATCACAGCAATGGGTGTTTACACTAAAGTCTCACAGCAGACACGCCCTTCAAAATGAGCGTTCAAATCAGAGGCTAAAATTAGGGTAGAAAATGGCCTTTTATTTCTAAATTATGACCATTTTTGATGTAAAAATCATACAAACGTTATAAGTGCACCTCAGGAAACATGAAATAATTTTTACAAAATGCAGTTCATGACACCTTTAATGTTTTTGAAATCTGTACAGCAATATTGTGAAATATTATAATAAAATGTAATTTATTCCTGTGATATCAAATCTTTACTCCAGCCTTCAGTGTCACATGATCCTTATATGATATCATTCTAATATGATGATGATCAATGTTGAAAACAGCTGCGCTGCTAAATATTTTTGTGAAAACCGTGCAATTTTTAGGATTCATTGGTGAAAAAGAACAGCATTTATTTAAAATGGAAATCTTTTGTAAAATTCTAAATGTCTTTATTCAGCAAGATACATTAAATTGGTCAAATGTGACAATAAAGTATTCATTTCTTTAAAAAAAAAAATCTCACTGACCCCAAACTTTTGAACAGTATGTATTTTATTACATAAGTAACACTTAAAAAATATATGAATATCAATGCATTATAAAAAAAAATCAAACCAACTGGCATCAGCAAAAAAGGAAAAAAATATATAAAATACATTTTTTTCTCAGAATGAACTTCCCTTTTCTGAGCCATTTTTTTCAATCCCCGTGTCAAAATCTCTATTACATAATTTCCAAAAAGCAGTATGTCAAGTAGCGCGTCCAAATTTAGAATAGTCATTAAACCATACAAGAAAAAATACCCAAATTATTTACCGCTTCCAATGAGATTCTGAAGTGTGGATCTGATGAGCACTTCACTATACCATAAGGCCACAGGAGAGGAGTCATCATATTCATAAACGGCAAAGAACAGTGGCATGACTGACGGTGTGGGTCACATGACAGCGGGCAGTAACCACATGTGTAATTCACCACATTAGCCCCACTAACAGTGTCACAATACATCTTGTGAAATATTGAACGCCAATTGGTTTGATATTTTAAAATGCAATGACATTCAAATGTTTTAAGGACCACAGTACTTCAGGAACTGGAGATATTTTGAAGTATAGAAATAAGCATGATATGGGTTTAGCCCATATTTTACCGAACACTTTGCCGCCCTTCCCTCGTAAGTCCAGAAATCAATTCAAGGAGAGTTGCAACCTCCAGGCAGCCTAGTTTTAATTCCATCTGCTATCCCTTCACTGTTTCTATTTCTCATCCGCTCTTCATCCCTTTCTCCAAGTCAATTGATTCCAGAGGCCTTTCAAGCACCCAATTAAACCCCGCTAGACTAGTCCAGTTGGGCTGGTTTAATGAATGCCAGCATAGGCCGCACTATGATTATCTTTCCTTCCCTCTCCCTCTCCCCGTCTCTGTTTCTCCTTTCCATCCTGTGTAAACTTTAACAAATCATGCTTGGGCCCAAATTGAAATTTGTTGATCAATCCATCGTGTAGCTGTGAACCAACATAAAAAGATAAAAGGGAACGAGTAAGTGAGTGAAAAATGGAGTGTGTGAGGGAGAGAGAGATTGGAAATTAGTTTGGCAAAATCCAATCTCAGGGACATGTAACACAACTGCCAGATCTTATTTAAAAAGCAGACACGGCCCTATCAACACTTACTCAAGGAACAGATGAGAAAGGGGGGAAAACAGATGAGGAAAGAGGGGATAAACAGCACAGGAATCCCACAAGAGCAATCATCTTACTGACCTTCAAATGCCCGACCACACACTCACACATGAGCCAGGCAATCAGTCACATGTAAGGGGAAAAACCATGGCTAACTGATTAACATAGAGCTATAGAAAAACTTAAACAGACGAGATAGAATGTGAGTGTGGGGAGGGTGTTCAATGCAAACACAATATAGAGGCCTTTTACAATTTTCTCCTGATCTATAAGGCTGATCTACAAACAAGCACAAGGAGGGGTAAAGGTCTTGTTGGACCTTATCAGAGGCCTGACATCTTCATGAAGCCAAATATACAGGCACGTTATACTGCAGATCTCATTTAACAGACTGATGCAATCTTTTTGACAAACATGATCCATTTTGAACATTTTTGAAATTCATTTATGTTCAAAACAGCAAACATTTGCACGTTTCAATTCTCAGAGCCCCAAGATCAATAGAACAGTAATTAGCAGTGTTTGCTAAGGTACCATCACTATTATTATTGCTCATAATTAGAAACGTTGGTGTTTAACTCATCTTGCACAGTTAATGCTACAGAAATAATTCATACCTCAAATCGTCTAGCTTTTTGAGGAAAGGTGCTGTTTCTTTTCTAAGTGACTGGACTTGTGATTTTCATGTTGTTTGTCATATTTCTCTCCTCAAAGAGAGTGCTTAAATCACTTCACTTCATTTTCAAAACTTTTAAAAACAAAGGAAAAGAAAGGAAACGCAAGAAATGACGTAAAACAGCTGTCAAAGTTTTTAAAGGGGTAGTTAAAAAAATTTGCCCATGATTTACTCACCCTTAAGCTATCCTAGGTTTATATGACATTCTTCTTTCAGACGAACAAAATCGGAGTTATATTAAAAAATATAATGGCAGTGAATGGCAGCCCAAAATTTGAAGCCCAAAAAAGTGCATCCATCCATTATAAACGTACTCCACACGGCTCCAGGGGGTTAATAAAGGCCTTCTGAAGCGAAACCATGCGTTTGTGTGAGAAAAATATCCATATTTAACGTTATAAAGTAAAATATCTAGCTTCTGCAAGACCGTCTTCCATATTCAACTTATGGAAAAAGCACAGAAATGCACAGAAACACCCAGGCATCACGGCAGAACGTTTTGTATGGACAAGCACAGTAGAAAATGGGAAAATATAGTAAATGCAGCTGTTTTCCCAAGGTTCATTTTTTTAAAGACATGAATTTTTTTTGTTTCAAGAATTCAGTTCTCGCTCCGCAATGCGCCCGTGGCACGAGTTTTGAATGACGTCTGTGCAGGGAGAGGAAGATCACTGCACTTTTTGTAACTTTTCCTCAAGCACTTGTTTTATTTGATGATGTTAACAAGGCGAGGGGTGATACCAGATCTGTTTTCCTCCGAGCCATTTTTATTGGAGTGTCAAGTCATCTTCGCAGCTCCTCAAGGACTCCTTTAGAGCACTGCCGCGGTGTCAAGGTAACAGTCAGTCTCAGCAGGAAAGCACTACTGTAATTACCCAAATCATGTGCGCCTGCTTACAGCACTAATCCCCGTCAGTCAAACACAGTCATTAAGTCTCCCTTTTTACCCTCGCAGCATTCAGTTTGTTTCTTTTATTACGAGCTCACTTTCATCTCACGCTCTTGCGTTTTATCAGTTTTCCACAGTCTTTAGTGTGCGAGAATTAAACCTGCTGCTTTTTCATTGTGCGCTGGTAATAAACACAACAAGAGCACCAATAAAATCACTAAATGCTAGCAGAACTTGTACAACAGCTTGAAATGGATTTGAATGTAGAGAATGGGTTGGATAACCATGGCGCATTCGCGTACACGATAGCATCTCTCGGGAAGGTGCAATGAGGAGGCTCAGATCCCGACGACAATCATTAACAAAAGTGACTAGCAACTTGACAGACACACCATCACTCGATTTAGCTTTGTCCCCAGGCTCTGCTTTTTCAGTCGTTCTCACACATAAACAAGCCTACATCACTAAAAAAAGTGTGAACACGCCTCTGTGAGGCGTTCTTTTAAACGCGATTATAGCAGTCACTTACAGCTCCAACATATCAGATATCGCTAATATTTGACAGCTGCATCAGTTTATATTTACAAGTCCCTGCAGAGGATAAAATATCTCCCTCTCTCTCTCTCTCTCCCTCCCTCTATGTCACATTAATTTTCAATTCTCTTTCTTCTTATAAAGGCCATTTCAGAGCAGAGGAAGGGTGAGTGCAGTCATTGCGAAGTTTTTACCTTTACACATTCAGTATGTCCTTTGGTTCACCTGGCTTTGGCAAGACTGTACAAGTCTAGGCTCTGGCCTACATACTGTCAAATACGGCCTTCACTGAGAATTACGGAATTAATTTTGCAGTCCATGAGTCAAACACCGTTCAGTTAAATATTTAGTTCTGTTGGATGCAAGTCAATGCTGGCGCTCACTGCAATTTTTTTTCTTTGTGCCCATGTGGGAATTGATGATTAACAGTGCATGATGATTAAAAGTCCAGTTGCATAATCTTGAAATAATTGTCTCTCTATAAAATGGTCAATGAAGTGCAAAGTTAACAAGAGATAAATAAGGCAGAACTGCCTGTTGTGAAAGAAACTAGATCAGATTTAACATCTATTTTTTAATATCTCATTTTGCACTAGATAGCATTGAGAATAAATGGAGAGCAAACTAATTTTTATCGTGATTTAAAAAAATATATAAATTGTAAGTGTCTGCTCTGGAGTTCCAGAACAAATCTCATGTGTATCAAGAGATTTGCTAAACTCTGCATTCAGAATCAGAGAAATGTGATTTTAACAACCCAATCTCATGAGAATTCATAAGAATTGTACAAGCTGGTGATTTTGTATCGATTCTGACTTTCTGATACGATTTCTGATAAAACCTCACCATAAAACTTAACTTTTGGGGTATATCAGCAGATAGTGTGAAAACATGTACATGAGATTTAATTCAAATAAATTCACCACCAGTTCTCCAAAATCACAAAATACCATTCAAAAGTTTGGACTTGGTAAGAATTTTTTTATGTTATGCTCACCAATTTGATTCACAATACAGTAAAATCAGTAATTCTGTGAAATATTATTACAATTTAAAATGTATTCCTGTGATGACAAAGCTGAATTTCCAGCATCATTACTCCAGTCTTCAGTGTCACATGATCCTTCAGAAATCATTAAACTAATTCTGATATGATGATTTGATGCTCCAGAAACATTTCCTATTATCAATGTTGAAAACTGTTAATATGAAAACTGCTTGAAAACTGCTTAATATTTTTGTGGAAAACTGGCATACTTTTTTTCAGGATTCTTTGACAAATATAAAATTCAAAAGCACAGCATTTATTTGAAATAGAAATCTTTTGTAACATTAATAACTACCTAGCTGTGACTTTTGATGAATTTAATGCATCCTTCCATTCCTTGCGATTATTTATTTCCAAAAAACTGGTCCTAAACCATGGTGTACAAAATTAACTCAAACATTTCTCATAAAATCAGCAACCCTGGTTGCTTTATCCTCTGCATTCAGTCTTTAAATCATGTAGAATGCATTGTTCTTCTCTGTAGGCTTAATTTCAGATTTAGTACGTGACTTTACAGCCTCCACAGTCAGTCAACAACACATTAGTACACATCTCATGTCTCCAGTCCTCCCTCTAGCTCCCACTCTAATTGGCTTTTCAAAGTCACTATACAATGATGTATTGGTTCACACTAACCAATCAATGTTGGCCTAATTAAATCCTGTTAATCATCATCTTATCACAACTTATTCTCACAACTTCACTTCAAAAGCATGTTCTGTGTTCAATATCAGTTAAGCTCTATCGTCAACATCCGTGGAACGCCAATTACAAAATAATTTCAACTTGTACATCAGTTTGTAAAAACAAACAAAAAATCGTATTTACAGTAATGTATTTAAAATAGACGTCTATGTGAAAAAAAATGAAATGAAATTAATATTATAGTATTTATTTTATAAAAACAAAATTGTCACCCTTTCTGAGGTGGGACTACTGTTATAGGTGGATGAACACATTTATCAGTGTCTTGCCCAATGCATAGATTTCAATTTTAAGTGCATTAAAGGGTTAGTTCAAATGTGCTGCATAACACACAACAATGCACCTCATTGGTTCTTGCTGAAGCTCAAATGTGCTACATAACACAAGAATGCACCTCATTGGTTCTTGCTGAAGCTCAAACGTGCTGCGTAACAGGAGAATGAACCTCATTGGTTCTTGTGGAAGCTCAAACGTGCTGCGTAACACATGAGAATGAACCTCATTGGTTCTTGTGGAAGCTCAAACGTGCTGCGTAACACATGAGAATGAACCTCATTGGTTCTTGCTGAAGCTCAAACGTGCTGCATAACAGGAGAATGAACCTCATTGGTTCTTGTGGAAGCTCAAACGTGCTGCGTAACACATGAGAATGTACCTCATTGGTTCTTGTGGAAGCTCAAATGTGCTGCGTAAGATACGAATGAACCTCACTCTGGTTCTCACACATCAAGCAAGTATGCTTGAGCTTCTGTTTACCATATCTTGCGTTGATGAATGTTTTTATGTGAATAAAAGCTTAAATTAAATCGGTTCATCATACAATGCGATCATGTCTCTTCTGAACTAAACCGCTCAATTCATATGGATGAGTTTTAGAGTTTATCTCTTTATGAACTCTTTGAAGTATCAAAGTAGTAGTTGCGTGGACTGTCAATGGAGGGACAGAAATCCCTCAGATTTCATTAAAATGTCTCCATTTGTGTTCCAAAGATGAATGAAAGTCACACAGGTTTGGAACAACATAAGAGTGAGAAATTGATGACAGAATTTTCATTTTTGGGTGAACTAACCCTTTAAATGTATATATGATGTTGCTTGTTTTTTTCTGTGGTAAATTATTTTCTTTGGTAACTGACAAAGTGCAAAAACCTAAATAACATTTAACATGGAAGCCATGTTCTTATAAGTGTTCTTAATTAACTGCATCAGATATCAGCTTAATAAACATACTGAATAAGCCTACATTTTAAAAATGTAGAAATGTTAGAGACAGTTAGATTTAGGTGACAGAAAACATTGAGGGAAAAAAAGAGGGAAAGTGATTACGTAACTAGCCATTTGCAGTTGGACACGTGAACCACTTTTCTTTTTGGCAGTTTAATCAGTGTAAATTTTTAAACTGAAAAAAAGATAACCAAGTTAACCAACACACACGAAGATGAGCATTACATGTCACTGCTCAAAGGCTTCTTTTCTGGCCCAATTTTGTAGAGCTCTCCCATTGTTAAATTAACTTTCTCTCTGTCATTCACATGGAGACCTCATGACCAACACAATTAGCCTTTCACACAAATTGGAGAAAATTGGAGAAAGCAAATGAAGTGGAGCCCTAACTGATCAAACAGAATTAAACAAAATGACTTAAATTACCTCAGCTCTTCAGAAAGCTGTATTAGGTCAGGCTTATCTACTTGTGAGATAATTTTATTGGTGGAACTAAATTGTAGGCATGTTAAGAGAAAAGGCTAGGATAGAGGGCCAATAAAGAGGTGGGTAGATAAGCAGGGAGACGAGTGAACGCAGTGATGTGTGAAATGAGAGAGAGCGCAGACTGACTTGACAAGGTGGCTTAAAGCCATGACAGGATGAAAAAAGAAAAAGAGAAAGCGAGAGAAAGCTTGAATCTCAAGATTAAATATTCAAAGATGTTTTGACATGATAAAGAAGGGCTTTTGTCGAAGCATTTGACTATGTTATCACTATTTTTTTGCTTTCCAGAATACTTGATTGTGATTAAAAACTGTATAATTGATAAAAATACAATTTCAAGTTTATTTAAAAAAAAAAAAATAATGCTGAAAATAGATCTGCCAATCAGAAGTCAGTTTTACAATGGAAATGAAAACTGCGCTAAAAGAGCTCAGCAGCAAACTCACCTGAAACATTGCAATTTAGACTCCCTAGATGTTCAAATTACTTATATATTTACATATATTTGAATATTTTGCAATAAACTTCAAATATTTTGCATGTTCTACACTATATTATACTTTATATTGTCACTTTTCCCATTTCATTAAGGTGCAGTCCCAGTTCAGTAAAACTGCACTTGCAAAAAGGTCCATTGTCTATTGTCAATAGTGTAGCGATGTATGCAGCACTGCACATACAGAAATCACTTTCAAACCAAGCAGCTTTCTGTTGGTTAACACAGTGAATCTGCATGCTGCTGTTTTAGAATCAGTGTGGGGAAATCTTTCACCCGCACATGAAATTCCAGATGGATTCCTTCCTATTAAAATGACTGGATTTTGTCTGCAATAATTCGCAGAACAGCAGTAAATGTGACCACACTTTTCCAAACGCATAATAATATTAGAAGTACAAGTACACCGTATTTGTAACAAATATAAAATATGAATAGGGCTTGGTATCGAGTCCGACACTTTTTAGGTACCAAATTTCGATGGGTTAATCTCGTCAACGTCAGTTAGCAAATAAGCATGCAGCATGATTGGCTGTGGCAAGGAAAAATGCCTATAGAAGCTTGAAATGTCTATTTTTAAACGAACCCAATAGAATCGAAAACAAATACTCTCTGATTATGTAATCCAAATGAAAGGTGCCTTTCTCTCTATAATCGCAGGCGTTCACAATACTGCAGCAATGACAAATCAGCGTCGTCAACTTCATCTTTGCAGCCAACAACGACTCAATAAACAATTTAACCGACTTAATAAACAATTAAAATGTCTCCTTGCTTTTTTCCCCAACACATTCATAATCATTAGGCTACTTTTGCCAGTGCTTTAAGGCAAGCTTTATGTGTGCTGAGCACAAGGCATATATCCCGCCCCTCATTAGCCTATATTCAATTCAATTCACATTTATTTGTATAGTACTTTTTACAATACATATAGTTTCAAAGCAGATTTACAGAAAATGCATGTGTCTACATTACAATTTACAGTGATCTGTTATCAGAGGTGACTAAGTAATGCATTTCAGAAATGTAGATATACAAATCACGCAGTTAGCTAACAATATATTAATTTAAACAATGTATTAATTTAAGGCAGAAACAATGAGCTCATTGAAGTACAGAATACATGTTAAATGGATAGGATATATAGAAAATGTTTGCATTGGTGCTTTTTTACAGACTCAAAGACTAGGAGTCTCTGAGTCTGTAAAAAAAAAAAAAAAAAAAAAAGTTTTTTGAGGTAATGTAATCTTTTTAAAGAGGATTTCATAAAATTGGTATCGAAAAAAAGTATCGTTCAGGAACCGGTATCAGAGTCGAGGTATCGGTATTGGTATCGGTATTGACATTTTTTGAACGATACCCAGCCCTAATTATGAAATAAAATTTGATTACTTAAAGTCCTTCAGTATGACTCCTTCAGTCTGGTCTCTCTGGGGTTTTTTTTGCTCTTATAACCAGCGTACTACAAATGACATATTTGTGCAAAAACTTGGGACTAAACATGTATGTCCCCCATGTGTGTGTCCCACTCTTCTCTTAAGGCAAAACATTTCATACCTTGCAGTCAGATCTCTCTCATTCTCTCACTGCCAGACTGAGCTACGCACTGAAATACACATGTAAAGACAAGCACTTGCTATTTGCAAGTATGCATGCACATCGATACAGCTACTGACTCAGCAGAGGACAATCCAGTGGTAACATGTGAGATGCAAATGAAGAGGAAGCACCCAATAACCCTGAGCCCAACTCTCAACTTTCCACATGGTCGGAGTGTATGTGTGTGTGTGTGTTTATATGAAGCTGAGAGTGAGCGAAGCACTGGAGAACTTCATATGCCTGCGTACCTGTGGTAAGCATGGAATATTTCACCAAACAAGGAACAGACCTTCTGTATGTGCTCCTGTGTGTGTGTGTAAGTGAGGGCATAAAGCCAAGCCCTGACTGATGTTCCATTCTGAAAACATTTATGTTGACCTGCTAATGGCAACCATGCTGCCGTTCAAAGAGAGCGCTAAAGAAACAGAGAAAGACACAGAAACACACACTTACAAATAAAGGTTCCAATTAGGACCAAAAGGGCTTTACCAGTCTGATGTCATTGGAGAACTTTTTTAGTTTCAACAAAGAACTTGTTATTCTCCAGTTCTTTAGAAAACCATCTATGTGGTGTTTTAAAGAACTCAGAAACGAATACGGTAATCTGAAGATCTTAAAATGTAACATTAAGAATTATTAAATATCAAGAATCTTCAAACAACCACTGATACCCCCCCATCTAAAAAAAATGCAATGCAACTGCTTGTTATCAAGAATTTCCCATGCTAAATACTGTAGCTACGTTTACATGCAACTAAATATTTCATTAGTAATCTAATTGATGGCTCAGCACAACACACTTGTAGCCAATCAGCAGTAGGGGGCGTAACCACTCATGATGGGGGAGGGGAGAGAGTGATCAAGAGGGAGATTTGAAGAAAGATTGTAGGAAGAGAGATGGCTGAGAGACATTACAAAAGAGAAAAGGTCAGAGGAATATCACTGGAAAAAGAAGTGTTATGATCAGGCAAGAGCTTTAGGACCCGGGGTAATATTAGAAAAGCTTTCCAGAGCTGGAGAGACCGAAGCGGGAAGGCCTGAAAATGGACACAGAGGTTGCATTGTTTCTGGTCCACACGCGAGTAACATTGGTTTTGCTATTTTTGCAGAGAACCTAGATATGCAGTTGTTGTAATGTTAGATATAGTAGCAGGACAGTTTTGAGTGTCATTGTTTGTCTGGAGCTGCTGGTGACTAACAACCAACTCTTGCGCACTGTATGTTCATTTTATGCTCTTCTTTGATGTTCGTCCGTCATCTTCTATTTTCCAAGGAGCATTATTTTGCTTCGCTTCAGCTATGATAAAGAGACATCCACTCTTGCATTGTGTGTTTGTGCATTTTGGAGGCGAAGCAATGAAGGGAGGGTCTGTTTGTTTGGGTTGATTTCAAATATAACAGTTTCTCAGAAATCCCTTACTGCACCTTTAAATGTGTAGGTCTCTTTCAAGACTTCATTGTAAACGGCCACTATGGTTGTCTAACATTTTTGCATATGTGCCGTGATGCGTATGTTTATATGTTTTACATTTTACGAATATTAATTTGTTTATATCGTATGAACTGCAGTGGAGGAGACTAAAATATTTACAAAATTTTGCTTACGTTAGAAATCTTTTTAGATATATCATCAAGGTAAAAATTACAAAGACAAAAATGACAGTTAACTCTTTCCCCGCCAAACACAGAATTTTCCGGGTTTCCATGTTTTCACTGTTATACGCTAGGGGGCGTTATTACACATCTTCTGAATGAGTACAGAATCTCCTGAAGAAGGCGAAGAAGACGCAAAAAAAAAGCGATCGTATGCAAGCAGATGCATATGTAAAATAACGTGATCATCAACATTAAACATCATATAAATCAAAACGGCCTAATGTTACTGAATGAAATATCGACCCAGAACGAGCTATAGGATTGTGCAAGCAGTAGGGATGTTGATGGACTCAATCTACTCCATCTGTGTTTGATCATCGCTCTGAATCTGATCTGGATGTAGTCTTTGACAAAAACGCGATTTTCTCAGCTTTTTGTTCAAAATGTTGCTTTTTTTTGTGTTGATAAAAAAGGAATGCATGAAGCTAGAATTTTTTTTGTTTAAAAGCAAAGGGTCTGCTCTTTCTTGTGATATATTGATCAGATATTCATACAACAAAATATTCTATGGGCCATTACATTTTTGTGATCAAAAAAAAAAAAGTGTTAACAAATGAAATAAACATTTATTATTATTATTATATAAAACAATAGTTATTTTTACATAAACATTTAACGTGGTAGATAAAATAAATAGATTTAAAATTATTTATACTTTTTTTAAAATATTTAATTTGAATTGTTTTGCAGCATCCATTTAAGATAATTGCAATAATTTGGGGGGTGAGTCAAAACTGTACTTCTCAATAAATCAATTTCCTCTTAACAAACTAGGGACAGCATCTTGTCATCATCACAATATGACTAGAGAGCAGATTGAAGGTGTGGCGATCAAACAGCCCACAGTGTATTGAAACAAACACACATGAGCTTCCAGGAAATACGGTCTGTACACACACGCACATGTCCCAGTACAGACACGCACACACCCCCACGCACTCCTGCTGTTAAGCAAACAGAGTGTAACGGGTGAAGAGCTCTTGAATACAGAGTTCCAGCTACCTGCTGTGCACTTCAATTCTAGAACAAGACTTGAGGAGGAAAGAGAAAAGAGGGCATCTTCCCTCACCTCTGCACTTTGTATATACCCAACAAAGACTAATAAAACCCCTATTTCCTAAAACCTCAGAAGTTTCGGAAGTTGACATCCTGGATCAAGCCAGATCTGTTCTGCCTGGTCGATCCCAAGAGCTGGCAGTAAGCTGTGCCGCCCCATGTACAGGGTAATTTGATTTGGAGCGTCACTTGCCTGCAAGGGTTGTATCTTTTTGGTTTTATTGTAAGATAAGTCCATATTAAGTCCATATTGTCTTGCATGATTAAACTACATTTTCCTGCAATGTCTTGTAAGGTTCTTTATCATTATTGTCAATGTTGGGGGTAACGCATTACAAGTAATGTGCATTACGTAATCAAATTACTTTTAGTAAAGTAACATAACTTTATAAACTGCAATTACTATTCAGTTTAATTAATTTGCTTCAACATTTTTTAAACTACTGAATTCTCCAGATTCTCTCCTTCATAACGTAGTCTCTTAGACATGTTCACTCATGCATGTGCGTGAACAGAAAAAAAGTACAAAAGTAACAAAACACATTACTTTCAACTAGAGATGCACCGGTCGACCGGCCAGAAATCGAAACCGGACGTTTTTTTGGTTTTATTTTAGCTGATGTCTATTCCGGACTTGCAAACAAACTGAATTGTAATCATTTCCCAAGATGTCATTTGTTTAGAAATATTACAATGTCTGGACATTAACACAGGCCAGAGACGAGACACGCTGAAGACAGACGGAAAGAAGAGAACACAGACGTGCCAGCAAAGCAAATACTGTACCAGGCACAGCAAGCTCACTCGATGCTCAAAATATAGGAAGAAAAATATAAATATTGAATTGGGGGTGGGGGTTTATATGAATCTCTGAAGGGAACAGACTGTCTTCTGAAAAGTTTTGATGGCATTTTCTTTTCCTCTTACCGCCATATAAAGTATTGTTTATAAGCACAGCGCTGCTTTGTGTACAGCAGTACCCTTAGAAACCGCTGCTGTTCTATAAACGCCACCTACTGTCAGAGAGTGAATTTGCGGTTTTTGTTTTGTGCAGGCGTGTCTGATGTAGCATAATTTCACAAAGCTAAAGTCAGACCATTATGTTTTTGCTTTAAATCTTGATTTAAATTATACAGTTAAATTTGATTAAAAAAAATGTTTTGGGTTTAGGGCCAGTTTGGCCTGTTACAGAGCAAATAAACAACAAATAAATTAGCTTAAAGAAAAAAAACCTGAATCGGAAACAGCCATGAAAAATCATGATCGGTGCATCACTACGTTCAACTTTCAATAAAAAGAGTGTATGGCATACAATGCTCTAGGGGTCAGGAACTATACTAACTGGACATAATATAACAATATTAAAAAATAAACTAAACTAGAAAATTTGTGTTATACAAGCAATGCATTGAATGCATTACTGTGTTAAACACTTGCAAAAAACCTTCAGTAAAAAAAACACCAGCAGGACCTGGAAGAGAATGTAATGCAAAAGTCACATAACCCATTACTTTTCTTAAAAAGTGGTAGTAACGCAGTATTATAATACATTACTTTTAAAAGTAACTTTCCCCAACACTGATTATTGTATTAAGTAATTCCAGAAATTACACATTCGTCTTCTCAACCACTGCTGTCTTATTTCATGAACTGCTGTATAATAATTCAATCTTTGCTAAACATTCTATAAGGCCTAGGTAAAGGTACTTGATTGCATAATGACTGCTCAAGTAACTGGCTCAAAAATGTACCTGGAACTGATCACCCATGAGCAAATATGGCAGATTTCAAACTGTGCACTTGTGGTGGGTCCTGAACCAGACAAATCAACAGCAAATTGAGATGAATGAGAATGCTAACAGATAGCTTAATCCAGATATTATAGCCGTCCTTAATAAAACACACAAACACTGTTCTCTCCATCGTTAGTGTTTTCTTGCTTTTTTGGTGGAGCTCATATTTTCTGTGACTCACACCCTCATTCTTCTCCTCAAATGACCTCCAAGCCCTACTGAAGTCCATTTGCGTCAGTGTGATTTTGTCTCTTCCTTCTTAAAATATTTAAGATGTTTTTGCTGTTAGTGTTCACTGCTGAGGTGTGCTCTGAGTACATGAGTGTGTTACAGTACATAGATATGCTTTGCTTACTTTTAGCTATGAAAAACTTAGGAGACATTATATGTTGCATTATACATGAATCTTTGCAGAAACCCCATAAAATCTTTCACATATGCAGGTCTGCACATGTACACTGTAAATCTACACTGCATAAACATGTTGTTAATGGCTTCCTGTTGCAGAAGTTTAACCGCTGACAGTGGTGTGTCACATATTTATGCAAACACTACAAATTATATTTTCTCTGAGGCATAATGTCAAAATGTCAAAGTGGTATAACCATCATGAGATCGTAAAGAAGAAAAAGTGTCTGGAATTCTTGAGGGGGAAAAAAGAGGAAGATGTAGTGAATAAGATTTTGTTTTAAAATATTCATTAGAATTTAAAAAGTTGAAAAACAAAGTGTATATCCAACACGTAGAACACCATTTTAGTTTTAATGTAAAAACATAAAACAGGAAATTGCATCACAGAGAGGATGAAATGTTCTTTTTAAGAAAAAAATATTTTTCTTTTTGAAAATAATGATTGTTGTTGTGCATATAATGAAAATATATACTTTTTACTTCATGGTTACACCACCTGACATTTTTTACCATCCAGGGCCAGATTTACTAAACATGGTAAGTACATATTTAGTCTTTAGTAAACCCTGACAGTGTTTTTTTTATGCAAAAAAAGCTAAAACTTTTGTTAAAAATGGTACAGAAATCTTTTCAAATCTGTAAGAATGTGGCACAACAGTTTTTAAAATACTTTTTTTGGGTCATCTTGTGCATTGACCCAAAAGCCAATGTTGTTTTTGCATTTAAGCAACATATATTTTTATGTTTTTTTGTATAAAACTTTTCAAAATACATATTGTTTCAAAGCAACTTTACAGAAGAGTCAAAAGGTGAATGTGTCATGGGCAAAAAAAAAAACATTACACACACTGCTCAAAAATGTGAGTTTGTGTGAGCAATTAGACACAGTGCCCCATTTACAGCAGCAGAGGAATTCAGCCCAGGCAGCGCAAACGCTACATGAATGGGACTCTCAACAGCACATTACTAGAAAGTGTGTGGTCAAAAACAGAAAACAGTCAGACAGGTAAGATCATGAGCCAAATCAGAAGAAAGAAAAGACAAAGTGATAAAGAAAACACTAAACCACAATGAGGAAAATAAATGATTCATGAAGGAAGAAACATTCAATAAACATATATATATATATACACAAAACCATCAATGGTTGACTAATGTTGTATTATATTTTAATGCAGTTATCACACTTACCTAATCTGCCAGTAAACCAGTTTTGATGATTACAATAAAGACTTGAAGTTAATGGGAACATTGGAATAAGAAACACAATGCAGTCGCAGTCGCACACGCAACATTTTTCTAGCAATTCAAATGTTACTTTTAGTGTGATGACCAAAAACATTAGTTGTTCATCCTTCTGAGATTGTTTTGTAAAACCAATTTTTAAAACCACAAATATGAAATATGAAGTACTCACAAAAGTCTCATGAAAAACAAAAACTTTTTTTGTGAATTACACAGAAGGCAGCACCACGCTCTCCCTCCCTTTATATCACTGACAGCAGAGCAGCGCATGCTCACTGATTTCAGCACACTTGTGAAAAGTCACATTTTGTTCAATGAATCTAACTAAATAAATCTTAATCTGCGTAATAAATCTTTAATTTACCGCACGTTGGCGCTTTGTTTTCACACGAAAGTGAAAACTGATGGTCGAATTGAATCTTGCTGAGGAGGAACACTGAAGAACGCTTCTTTTTTATGTCGTCTTACGCTTGAATAACTAAATTAATGCTAGGTCTGACTATTTAAGTGACTATATTCTGATTACAAACTAAGAATTACACTATTGATATTGTTAAAGCTACCTCAGGACATTGAAGATACTGACACAAGAACAAGAGACATTCCACCGAAAGATTTCCAGCTGGCTTATATTATTGCAGAAGTCCTTAAGAACGTTCCGTGCATATGGTCAATTGAATACTCACTTTTGATCACA
Organism: Rhinogobio ventralis; assembly: GCA_039654625.1. NCBI lineage: Eukaryota > Metazoa > Chordata > Actinopteri > Cypriniformes > Gobionidae > Rhinogobio > Rhinogobio ventralis. The sequence continues at coordinate 24,665,405 of CM077203.1, read as the reverse complement.
ATAAACATGCAATAAATATTAAAATCTGTGTTGGCACTGCCGCTGACCCAGAGAAAGCAGTTAGGCTATGTATGTACAAATATTCAAATTATCACAGAAGAACTGGAATAACTGAAGTTTATAGTTCAGATATAAACACTGATGTCTACGGAGCGATCAAAATAGAGCAAATCACCTTACAAAGTAACTTACAAAGTAACTTTCCGCTTCAAATAACAATTGTATCGATTACGATACAGGTGGCGACAAATGACTGTCATCGAATCATTCATTCAAGAGATTTGTTCAGAAACACTGATTCATCCAGTAATGAAACAAGTAAAGTATTTATGAGTAAGCCATTAAACAATTAATTTGAACCTTTTTTTTTTTTTTTAAGAACTCATTCAAATTAATTAAACATTTTAAATAGACTGCAGCAATTAACAGAATCTCTAGTGAATCACGTTGTTTTGTTTAGATGTCTGTTCAGAATCATGGGAGAATCGTGATCTCTATTTGAAACAACAACAAAAAAACATGATTCTCAATTTATCCTGAATTGTGCAGATCGACATCCTTGCTGAATAAAAGCATTAATCTATTATTAATCTACTATTTAACAAACGTTTGCATCCAAATTACAAATACCTAGAATTTGATCTTGAAAAAATAAACATTTAAAAAACGAATTTTAATCAGATTTCACACCACTTATGGATGCGGTTTGGAAGAGGTTTGTGACAATTAGATTCCATGAGGGTTTTTTTCTGTAAACAAATCATGTATGGCGTAAAAAGATACGCCATAAAAATCTGAACAATGCCTTGACTCATACTTATCTGACTTCCAAAACAGTCAAATTATGATGCTATAAACCTTTCAAGTTAATTTTCTTCATATAAAAATTAACACCAATAAACAGACACTCCCAGACTTTTAATCATCTCAGCTTGGTTCCTTGTTACTAGTTTGAGTAATTAACTGAAGTTCATAAAACAAAACCTTCCGCTCTTGGCCCAAACACACTCAAACGGAAGTCAAACATCTGCCTTTAAAATCTGCTGCTATAAAGAGAAAGGTCATTGCGCATCAGAGCCAATCACCTATGAAACGGTTCTTTTCCACTGACACTGGCCTCAACATCAGCCTTGACTGAGTGCAGTAACTTCCTTATAGTCCTAGAACATCCCTTTATGGAGGTTAACAGCAGGAGGAGAGAAGAAATAGAGCAGAAAAGGAGAGATAACGCAAGAGAGACAAAGAGAGAGAGAACTTAAGCAAGAGTCCAATCTGCCGGTCCTGCTTCGCCACCTGTCAAAATCGTGGGAATTTACTAACCAAATGTAAGCAATCAGTGTAAACATTGGCTAGGCCGTGGAAGGCTAACCACGGTCAGAGTCCCAAAATCAACACAGCACTCAAAAACACAGAGCCAAAGTAAAGACACAGACACCACCTCTCAGACTGCTGCAGCTACACACACACTTATCAAAGACCGCTTGTAAGCTGACGCTAATCTTCAACGACCACGTTTGTACATTCATTAGAAACTGAAATCATCAGTCGACAGCTAAATTAGATGATGGTTTAGTTTAGTGGTGGAGCTGCTTCCTTAGTCACTTCCTCTTCCTTTGAAAAAAAAAAAGAAGTGAATAGGGGGTTTTGTTGGCTCAGCAAGTCTTGTTAGCCAGATATCATCTAAAGTAGTCCTTATCATAGCATAAAATAAGATATGCAGCTTATCCTGCACAGCTATTTAAGTCTGCAGCCCCACAATAAAAATAAATTATATTTAGCTGAGTTGTGAGTTTGCCATCGGAATTGAATTTCATGAGAAAGACTAGGTGCCATGAAATAATGCAAAGACAATATGTGATTGCATGCAACAACAAATGCAAAACACTATAAGTATAGTCCAAATCATGAATAAATGATACTTATTAAAAAAGGTGCTTTTCAAAGAATCCAAGAGTTTGAAATTGTCAGAAAGTCTAGCGTCTCAAACTCATATATTATTGCTTCAATTCAGTCAAATGCAGGGTTTCCCACACAGAGAGTTCATGAGTTGATGAAAAGCTAAATTAGAATAATGTACAATTCAAATAAATAATTTAAAATAAAAACAATCACTGAAACACTTACTAAAAAACATTCAATATTTTATTTATGTCATGTGACCATTAACTGACATCAGAAAACCATAAACGGGAATGTGTCCTTATTCCTTAAATTAAAGAAATTTTAAATCTCTGGGTACTTCAAGCAAATATTTTAGGTCAAAGGGGTTCGGCTGACAAGAAAGTGTGGGAATCCCTGGTCTAAAGACGCGCTCCAAGAATCAGTCAAAAACCTGTCTAAATTAACTTGCGACTGAAATGAACAGGTAATGTGTTTTGTATACATTTAAAGGCTTTTTAAAAATAAAAAATGTGTAAGAATTGTGAGAGAAAAAAAATTATAAAACACTAGCAATCAAAAAGTTTGGACACATTTGAAATTATTGTAATTAAAAACTAATGAATTGGCAAGTTGGATTACATTGCATAAACTTGAACATAAATTTAAAAAGCATCCCAAGATGCACCTCATGAAGTTGGTTGAGAGGATGTCCAGAGTGTGCAGAGTCAGAATTTAAACCAAAGGTGGCACTTTTGTAACATTTTGGTCACCACATAATTTCCATACTTTCAATTGTATTATTTCAAATTTTTTGATAGCTTTACTACTATTCTAAAATAAAGAACGAATATCTGTGTCCAAACCTTTGACTGAAATGCGTAATTTTGTGCAGTATATAGTTAGGAGGGCTTCCCATATCTGAGTTGACTTGTAAAATGTAAAAGAGCATGTAAGCTTTTGGAGATCTCAGGGTGTCTCAACCCTATCAGCAGGTTTCCTCTGTTTGACACATGAGCAAGTCTGTCTAGGGAACAGGGTGTAACTCTGACCCTCCCTTTCTTTCAGTAAAACTCGAGTCCGTCAATCAGTCTGTCAGAGAGAACTAATAATAACAACAACACCCATGCGCCCACAAAGAAAAATGACACATGCACTGTATGTACATTAACACAAGCCAAGGCAACATGCAAACTGCTCCTTTAAGAGTGTGAAAGTGAAGGGCGAACAGAGAGGGAAAGAGGGAGGGAAACCTGTAATCGCAACTGTGGAACGTCAAATCGCCACGCTAGAACTCCCAGTGTGTGGTTACATCAGTTAAGCAAAGGGAGTGAGAGTGAGAGAGAGAGACAGACAGAGAGAGGGGGAAAATAGGGCATGTCAGAGGAGCCTACCTCACACACAGCTGCAGGGGAAGCAGGTGGCAGTTTGTCTCCTTCTGTCCTGCGGCGGAGACCCCAAAACAGCGAGCCGGACTGGCTTGGAAGGGATTTGGAGGGGGGGGGGGGGGGGGGGGGGTGGTGGTGTCCCGGTGCACTTTTCCTCTTCTGTCCTTCTGTCTTCCAGCAGCCTGTTGCACTGTGGTCACTGCATTGCTGCAAAGTTTGTCAAACTTTCAAGTGTCTGTCAACACAGAAGTGAGAGCGAGAGAGGCTGGACGGAAAGTTATAAACGAGACGAGTGAAAAAAAGAAAAGTTTGAACTGAAGCGGTTTCAATTTCCTGAACTACCTTGCGCTCTCTCTCTCTCTCTCTGTCTGTTCAAGCTGTACCAGAGGCAGTGAGCTGGCTGAATCGGGACGGCAAGAGCCATCTGTTAAAACACGCCTGCCTCTTATGCTTTACTCACATTCTCCCTCAATCGCTGAGTGACCGAGGGAAGAGGAGGGGAGGGGTGGGGGGGGCAAAGAAAGAAAGATACCGAAAAAGAGAGGCTGTACTGCCTGCTGGTACCCAATCTGAACACACAAAAACTCACAAAGGGCAGCACAGGCGGAGCTTGCGGACAGAGTGAGTGAAAGGGGAAAGCTTGGCTTCAGTGTGCAGTATTCATGGTTATTCATGTGGCTTCTACCTTCTGGGCTTAACAGTGCGAGTTAGCCAGAGGAGCAGCGCTTCACAGACATGCTTTCAAACGCACACACTTATGAGTCCTACAACTTTTTTTTTACTTTGATAATAAAAAATATTCTAAAATCTTATTAATATTCTAAAAATGTATTTTTAAAAACAGATATGTTTGATCATGATTTGAACCTGGGTCCCCTTACACACTACACAAAAATTGTACCACTGAACTATATCTTACACTTAAGTAACAAACTGATGTTGTTAAAAAATGTCTTTGGTCATGTCTTGCATAGAAAAAAGATGTGAATCCGTTTGAATAATTTGAAGTCAGAAAGATTATTTCAGGTTTTTTTTATAGAAGTCTCTAATCAAAATTACAGTAAAAAGTGTAAAACTGTGAAATATTATTACTATTAATATTCTTACTTAAAATAACCATTTTCTATTGTAATAAACTTTTGACCGGTAGTGTAGATTGTACACCTCAAAAAGAAAAAAAACATACTGTAGGTACATGACACTCCTGGGTAAGAAAATACCTCTGAGCTAGTGCAATGATGTTTTATGTTTTATGCCTGTGTCAATTTTCCCATTCCTCCGCCTTCTATTCCTGAGAACGGCGAGGCGAGAGAGAATGTTCTATGGGAATGATATAAATGGTACATGGTGAACCCGTAAGGTTATCCACCGCCTCCAAGGCCTCCTGTAACAGATTTAACTAAGACCGGAATATAACTCAAGGATTTCAGTTATCAAGGGAAACGGCAGAGAGAAACTTGATTTTTACATTTCCTGAAGAAAATGTAAGTAGTGCTTGCCCCTGCAAAACTAGCCTACATGATGTTTGAGGCTTCTGAGCGGTTGCCAGGCTGTTGAAATGTGGTTGCTAAGGTGCTCAGTTGTTGCTAGGTGATTACTTACTGGCCTAAGAAGCAATCAATGATATTCTGGTGTCTGTGATTGCTTAGAAACATGATTGCACATCTCTCCTCAAAAAGTTACACCACTTCTGGTATCATTCATGATAGTGGCAAAATCGTAATGTATACTACCAGTCAGAAGTTTAGAAAAATTAAGATTTTTTTTATGTTTTTGAAAGAAGTCTTTTATGCTTACCGAGGATGCATTTATTTGATCAAATACAGTAAAAACAGTAATATTGTGAAATAGTATTACAATTTAAAGCTGCAGTCTGTAAGTTTTGCCTCTGTGTTGCCATCTCTGTTTGAAACCTGCAATTGCAGTTATTTGCGGAGTTATCGTCTGTACATGAGTTGTGCATCAACCTCAGCGCGGATGAATCTAATGTTTTGAGGAGTATGTGTGGCTGTCTTTCATTCACTGCACCGGTGTGGAAACTGTACTTTAGAATCACAGATTCTACGTCTTGGAGTATAACCTAAATACAAATTTTCACCGGAAAATGTAATGTGAACACGTAAGTAACATGTCTGCCATCACTCATATAACATCAAACCGTGCAAATTATTATTATTGTTATACTTTGTTCTAAAATTGTTAATGTTAACAGCCTTAGCATTGTGTGACTATGTATATTTATTGTTTATTAGCGTTACCTGTAGATTTCAATTTCCGTACAGTCTAATCATTTACTTTTGACTATGGGTGAATCTCCAGTTGTCACTGATGATTATCGTTTGGTCCTTTCTGGATTACAATCCGCCATCAAAATTATAAGTTTAATTACTCCAGCTGCTGTGAGAAAAGGCTATAAATGATCCGCTGAAGAACATGCGATTCGCTCCTCACATGCGAGCCGGACTCTTTCTTTATGTATACAGACATGATGTAATGACGCAAAGATATGCTTGAATTTCACCATACCACTCAGATTATAACACATTATTACAAGCTTACTGTTGTGAATCGGGCTAAGGTAAGGAGAAAACTATCTCCTTACCTTAGCCCGATTCACAACAGTAAGAATACTGGCATGTTGTGTACTTGCTCAAAAATTTACTTTGGATAATTTTTAACCAAAAAAAAAAGTTACAGACTGCAGCTTTAAAATAATTTTTTTCTATTTTAATATACTTTCAAATGTAATGTATTCCTGTGGTGCAAAGCTGAATTTTGCATCATTACTCCAGTCTTCAGTGTCACATGATCTTTCAGAAATCATTCTAATATGATGATTTGATGCTAAATTATTATTGGTGCTCAATTATTAATAATGGTTGGTATTATTATTAATGTTGGAAACAGATGCTTAACTTTCTTTTGGAAACCATGATACAGTTTTATTCAAGATTCTTTGATTAATAGAAACGTCAAAAGAACAGCGTTTATTTGCAATACAAACCTTTTAATGTGCCTTTGCTGAATGAAAGTATTCATTTCTTTTATTTTCTTTTTAAACATACCCCAAACTTTTGAATTGTAGTCTATCACGGTTTCCGTGGACAATGTTACACGGGCGGGCATCTGGCTCCTGTGGGGACGTGGGTATTGTCGTCCCCATAGCGGTGACGCAGCGTCTCGTTCCCTATTCAGGGACTAAGGTTACATACGAAACCGAGACGTTCCCTTTCAAGGGAACTTGCGCTGCGTCACCGCTATGGGAACGACAATACACACATCCTCATAGGAGCCAGATGCCCGCCCGTGTAACACTGTCTACGGAATGAGCACCCCATCGCATCACAAACTTCTTGCAGGGAAGCCCCTGCTAGTAGTGCCTTAGAGGCCGTCATACTCCTAGTCGAGTGGGCCCGTACAGCCAAAGGTGAAGGCTGAGCGGCCGCCTCATAAGCAAGTGAGATAGCCTCAACCACCCACTTGCTCAATCTCTGCTTGGATGCTGGGCCCCCTCTCGAGGGTGGCCCAAAACACACAAACAACTGTTCAGATCTTCTCCACAGGGCAGCTCTGTGGACATAAGCATCTAGAGCCCGAACCAGGCACAGCAGATTGAGTCTTTCCTGGTCTGACGTCCGAAAGGGAGGGGGACAAAAGGCCTGTAGTACAACTGGTCTTACAGTATTAGTAGGAACCTTCGGAATATAGCCCAGCCTAAGGTGTAGGAAGGCCTTAACCATGCCGGGTGCAAATTCCAAGCATGAGGGTGCCACTGACAGTGCTTGAATATCTCCTGTTCTCTCAAGAGAAGACATGGCAAGCAGGAGGATTGTCTTAAGAGTGAGAAACTTCTCAGGAACTTCTTCGATCAGCTTAAAGGGAGCCTCAGAAAGGCCCTGTAATACAATGGCCAGGTCCCATACTGGCACCCTTGTGCGAACCACAGGTCTTAACCTCAAAGTGGCACGAAGGAAACAAGTAATTAGAGGGTGTCGCCACAAAGATACACAACCCAAAGGAGTGTGGTAAGCTGCTAAGGCTGCCACATACACCTTTATTGTGGAGGGAGCTAACCCTGCGGAGAATCTTTCCTGCAGGAAGTCTAGCACTGCACCCACTGGGCAGTTAACTGGGTCCCACTGGTGATCTCTGCACCATGAAGTGAAGAGTTTCCACTTCAAGGTGTACAGTTTCCTCGTGGAGGGAGCTCTAGAGTGTAAAATGGTCTCCACAACCTCAGTTGAGACACCAGAACTTATGAGCTTGGCCCCCTTAGATGCCAAGCCCACAGTTTCCACAACTCTGGGCGAGGGTGCAGGATTGCCCCTCTCGCCTAAGAGAGTAGGTCCCTCCTGATCGGAATCTCCATGGGAGAGCCGTCGAGGAGGGGCACTATGTCCAGGAACCATACTCAGGCCGGCAAGAACGGGGCTACTAGCAACAGACGGGCCCCGTCCCATCTCTCTAGAACTCCCGGAAGATCGGGGGAAATGCATACAGGGGCAGCCTCGGCCACTCCTGTACCATGGCGTCCAGTCCCAGAGGAGCTGGAGGCATCAGGGAGAACCAAAGACGACAGTGAGAAGTCTCTAAAGACGCAAACAAGTCTACTTCCGCCATGCCGAAGTTCTCCCACAGGAGCTCCACCACCTTGGTGTGGAGTCTCCATTCACCAGGCCTCGGCCCCTGCCTTGACAGGATGTCTGCTTCCACATTTACGGGCCCTGGGATGTAAACTGCCCTGATTGAACACAGTTTCCCTTGGGCTCATAGGAGGATCTGGCAAGCTAGCTTGTATAACGGGCGCAATTTCAAACCCCCCTGATGGTTTATGTAGGAGACTACCGATGTGTTTTCTGTCCGGACTAGTACATGATGGCCCCTGAGGTCTGGCAGGAAGTGTCTCAGAGCCAAAAAACACCGCCATCATCTCCAAGCAATTCATGTGCCAGGAACGATGATGGTCCTGCCACTGGCCCTGGGCCGAGCGACCACTCATGGTCGCACCCCAACCCATGAGGGATGCATCCGTCGTCAGTGTGACTCGACGACACGGAGCTCCCAACACTGGGCTTTGGGCCAGAAACCAAGGATCCTTCCACATCACCAAGGCACAAAGGCATCGCCGTGTGACCTTGATAATGCGAAGAGGATTTCCCCTCTGAGAAAATCCCTTGGTCTTGAGCCACCACTGCAACGGTCTCATGTACAACAGGCCACAAGGTATAACGTTGGACGCTGCTGCCATCAGACCTAATAGTCTCTGATACTGTTTGACAGGGAGTGACTGGTCTAGCTTCACCTCCTTCACTGTTGAGAGAATCGACCCTATACAAGGCTCTGACAGACTAGCCTGCATAGTGACCAAATTCCAACTCACACCCAGATATGTAATTCTCTGTGCTGGAGAAAGAGCACTTTTCTTTGCATTTAGTCTCAGCCACAGCTTCCTCATGTGTGCGAGAACAACATTTCGATGTTGAACCGCCATCTGAGCTGACTGCGCTAAGATAAGCCAATCGTTGATGTAATTGAGAATACGGATGCCCTGCATGCGCATGGGAACCAAAGCGCATGCAAAAATACATAGAATTTTTAAACAAAACTGCACTGGTATCGGTTTGTATCAGTATCGGCCAATACTCAAAATTTTTGGTATCGGATCCGTTCTGAAAAAATGGTATCGGTCCATCCCTAGAAGAGCACCCGGCAGGTTGCAGTGTTCACAACCAGCTCCCTCGAGAGCTGCCTGAGCGTGCTGCACTCCCATACAAACAACACACATCAAATGTGTATCCCCACCCGTGATGTAACAAGGGCAGCGATGAACACACTTTCTGAAATGCTGTTCGCTCACCATTTCACTCATGTCAGTAATATTCTTTTTTGTGTGTGTGTGTGTGTGTGTTGAAAACTCCTGCCTAGCCAAAACTAAGACGGACAAAACACCAAACTGACAGACAATGATTACACAGAGCGCTTGCTGAAGACAACAGAAGCTGACTGTGTTTGGTGCAGGTGTGCTTTATAATTTCCTGGTGGATGACGTCACCCGCCTATGACATTCCGTCACACCATTGGACTGATTACATACGTACTTCACGACGCAATCACGCAGAGGCGTTCCCATAGGGGAAAGGTAACTGTTATTTTAAATTGTAATAATATTTCACAATATTACTGCATTTACCATATTCTTGATTAAACAAATGCAGCCTTTGTGAGCAAGAGAGACTTCTATCAAAAACATTTTAAAATCGTAATTATTCCAAACTTTTGATCGGTATTGTAACTGTTGGGTTTTGTGTGTGTGTGTGTGTGTGTGTGATGCACAATTTCTGTAGCCTTACCTACTGTGAGCCATTGGACAGGTGAAAAGGCAGCATCATAGGCACTTTAAAGAGAACTTTTCTCTCCCAGGAAACTTCAAGGTTGGTATTTGAATGCCCTGTAATAGAAAAAAAAAAAGCAGAAAAGAAAATAAGGGATGATGAAGGGAGAATAGGACAGATCAAGGCAAATTAAAGCATGGAAGGGAGGAAGGGCTAGACAAATAGTTTCCATATAAAAGTAAAGTTGCCTCTCTCTCTCTCTCGCTCTCTCTCTCTCTCTCTCTCTGTTTATCCACAATCTCGTTCCCTCCTATTCTTTCTTGGTAATAGAGAAAAGTGCCTACCTCTTTTTCTCTTCCTCTTTGCTGAGGCATCAGAAGTTAAAGGTTGCATATATCTATCACTGTCTGAGTGTCATGAAGTTGACGAATGTCCTGGTGCTTGCTTTCAAGAGTCATTCATTTGGAAAAGACACCACCTAGGCTTTTCCACACAGTGAGGAGATTACATGTTGAAGATCAGAATTTGCTCCATAACCAATCCTACTCTCAATCTAATGGGCGGGATGGATTCAATTTAATCTTGGCCTTTTCAGCGAGGTCGCATGAGAGCCGTTTAAAACAACACTGTGTCGTGTGAGGGGAACTGGATTTTGGCTTGAATTTTACATGCTCTCTGCAGCTCCAACTGAGCTCTTGTAATCCAGATTAGATCAATTCACATTAAGGAGAGACATCTAATCTGAATTGCAGTATTTATGTGGTGTTCTGTCCTTACCTTGCAATACAAACAAACACACATATGCACATGCTTCAGATGATAAACAAACTTCTCATGACATGTATTTAGATGCTGAGTGCAAAAGAGCTCATGTCATATCCACGATTACATCCTTCTATCGGTTATGGGAGTGTTGTGCCCTTTATTCCATCCTAGAATTTAGGACTAATGCTGCCTTCACATGCTATCGGAAATTTCCTACTTCCCACTTCTGAAGTCATGATTTCGAGCTCATCGCATTCTAATTTTGATTTGAGAGGGTGTTCATGTCCAATTTTTGGATGATGGCGATTCAGGAGAGAGATGGCTCGCAAGCGTCTGCTCCACCCTCGGCATCGACCCATATCCATGTTTTTTCAGTCCAATGTTGTTGCTATATGTCGACGTTTGGGGACTGAAAATTCTGGATGACACCGGACGTTTCCATGACCTCGGCACCTTGGTGTGGAGGTCAGGAAAGAACGGCAAGCCCCGACGTGAAGGCTGAGCAGCGTGCGCGGGTAGGAAGTGCTCGTCTAATCTGCTTTTTACTGACGAGCGCTCCTGTCTTTCTTGTGGCAATTGCGTTTAAAAGCGTCTCAGTTTCTTGCGTTTAAAAACGTAAGACGTAACGCTAAGATATATTAAAGAGTGCAGCGTAGAGACATGCTATTATGAGACGTGCTATGAAATAAAAATTAAATAAAAAAATATTCGACAAATGATACACAGTCACTTTTCTAAAACCAATGGCCACGAATCCTGTCCCTCCCCAAATTCATCATATTAGGTCCACCACTGTTTTGAAACTGAGACTGCAAGCCCTGCGTATCAAAGGATGATATGGCTCAACTGTCGAAGATGTTTATACAGTTAAACAGTTAAAGGGGGATGTCTAATGCTATTTCATGCATTCTGACTTAATTACACTGTTAAAGAGTTGGATTCTCATGCTAAACATGGCCAAAGTTTCAAAAAAAGAGTTGGACATATGAGTATTTCTGTGGCAAATACACTCCTTCAGGGTTCGTATAAATTTCGGAATGTTTTTTTCGAGTATGGCCCTGTATGACGTCATAAAGGGCGGAATTGCTTGTATAGGCACTTCTCCCGGAAGAGCGAGCACACACATTAACCAGAGCGAGAGCAAGAGCACGCCCATCAATGTGCTACATTCGGGTTATGCCCCAGGTCACGGTTTTCGGAAAGAAGCGGTACAGCTTTAACGATATCAGTCTTTTATAAATATGATAAAATGAAATACTCTTTGGAGATATGATGGATGCAATACTACTCTATAGGTACTAGGGGTGAAACGGTTCTCTGTAAAAAAAAAAAAAAATCAAACCGTACGGTTCTCCACCCACGGTTCGGCACGCACTTGCACCGCGGTTCATCTAAAATCTGACAACGCATCTATAATATGGTTTGTTGAAAATAACAACACAGAAAACAGACAGACAGAGTTAGGTTAATGTAAGTTTCTGTCGATGGATACACATTCTGGCTTCCCATGTGTGTGTAGTGTGCACTCATCTGAAGCGCGCACACGCTTTCAAGTCTTGCGCTTGAACGAACAAATTAACACAAAAAAAATGTCAACATGCCCATCTTGGCGAGTATCCTAGCAAACACAGTAGTTATGTCTTAAGTAAAACGTAAACAGTCGAGAAAGATGTGTGTTCATGTGTAACTGTATGTACTCTTTCTGTGCATTATGTCTTAAAGGGACAGAAGCCTTTTCCTGCTGTCTGTGTTTGTAATGTTAATCAAACAACAAATGACAAAGAAATCACTCACTACTCTTGACTGAATAACTTTTGTAATGTCAATAATGATTAATCTTTATTTAATTTATACAGTGAAGATTATAATATGCAATGTTATTTTATATTTGATTACTTTATTAAATTTCTGTGCCTGAAAACTACTGTTAGATACCGGAAAAGCACTGTTTATTTTATATGCATCTTTGCTCAATTGTATTTATTTGTGCTGTTACTTGTAGTTTGATTATTTGTTCTTATTTTGTTTATTTTGTATTTGACAAATGTCCTAATTACCCTGAACATAGCACATACCGAACCTTACCGAAACCGTGACCTAAAACCTAACCGTGAGTAATTTGAACCCTTCCACCCCTAATTGGTACTCAAGATTAACATGAGATTGGCAGAAACTTTGTGTCTTATGTCCCCTTTAAAGTTTATAAAGTTTTGCAGTGAAAGGCAAAAACTATCTGCCATTGACCAGCAGGAAAGAAACTCATGGTTTCGCTAGACTGTGATGTAAACAAAGGACAAAAAAAAAACTGTTACTTTTACATGTCAAGCAAGACATTAATATTGAGTAGGCTAACTTACATTATAAACACAGTATTTCCAGTTGGTTTTGTCAAATGTTGCTTTGCCAACGAAAATAATTTCAAACAAATTCGAGCAACATGACGCTTATCCTTCCAGAATTAAAGGGTTAGTTCACCCAGAAATGAAAATTATCCCACGATTTACTCACCCTAAAGTCATCCTAGGTGTACATGACATTCTTCTTCAACTTACGGAAAAAGTGTAGCGCCCGCGCCTCTCACAGTTCAAAATGTTTACACCACGTCTGACGACATTGCACACCAGTTACGCTAAGCCTTTTGAACTGCGAGAGGCGCTACACTTTTTCCGTAAATTGAATACGGAAGGCGATTCGCCGGAAGCTAGATAATTTACTTTATAAAGTTTTAATTTAATTTTTCTTACACAAACTCATTGATTCGCTTCAGAAGGCCTTTATTAACCCCCGAGCCATTATAATGCTTGGAATAGCCAGGACATTGTTTGTTTATAACTCCGATTTTATTAATCTGAAAGAAGAATGTCATATACACCTAGGGTGGCTTGAGGATGAGTAATGAGTAATTCATGGGCTAATTTTCATTTTTCAGTGAACTAAGTTAACCCAACAAATCCTTGAATGAATGGTTCGATGAATCACTCATGCATACCATAGATATACATAAACTCCTCATTAGTGGCTGTTTTATGGGCCATCCTGGTTATATTAGAACGGTAAAGGCGTCTGATATTAATATATATATATATATATATATTAAAAAAGTTAACATAAGAAGTTAACATTAAAATTACCAAAGTAAAAGTATTGAGTTAATACATATAAAAACACAAATGAACACATTCTCACCTGTTAAAGCTGCGCTTGGTGTGGAATCATTCATTCTTACTGTGAGTGACGACACGCTGAACTGAACATTGCAAGATGGCGGGAGCCACATTCATATACGTCTGTACAGTTATGGATGCAATCTAGACCTACATTAGTCATCCTTTACTTGTCATGTGACTTTCAGTTGCTTCAATTCACTGCCATTCACAAATCCTTTCCCGTGGACTCATGTCATGATGTAGGTCATCCGGGTACTTGTTGCCTATTGCTTTACTGCAAGCTAGTAAGCAATACCGACATACTGTTCATATACTCAAATGCAGCCCGTCACGTTTGAACGAATCGGTTGAATGAATAATTCAGTCATTCACTCATAAAGACACTTGTCGCCACCTACTGGAGAAAACGATGCAACCTGCGGAAAGAGTCCCTGGATTTGTTTTACATTTATAAAGTCACAGATATATCTCTATCCCTCTTCGTTTCCTTAGTCTTTGCATCCTTAAACCAGTAGAACCTTTTTGACGCCATGACCTGCCTTGCCCGAGACGATTTTTTAAGGCCCTCTGATCTTTACTGACATGTAACTCTGGTGCTTTTGTTACCTAATATAAATAAATCAACATTAAAAAAAAATATGTCGGTTTAATGATGACGTTTTTTTTTTTTTAGCATTTTATTTAAATAATATAACAATTTCAATCATTTTAAGGGCCCCCCTGGAGGATTGCTAAGGCCATCTATAGTGGGCACCAGCCCCCTGGTTGAGAACAACTGCTATCCCTATTACTCTCAGTTATTTCTTACCTCATTATCTGTTCCAATGCAGCGTCTTTTGTAATCACTTCTTGACTGTGTGTGTGTGTTTAGGCAGCTCTGGACCAAAGGCAGGCTAATCATATTCATTATTCGTTATCAGTGTTGCCAACAGAGCAGGTTCTGCCCCAGTAGCTTCAGGCTTGAGCTCTGCCACTCCTATCAACTGCATCTACAAGGATGAATTATAATTGTACAAAATCTCTTACAAATTACTACCAAAAACAGTATAATGCTGAACCCTCAGGTGAAAGCTTAACTAAAGAGACTTCAGAGGCCGCTGGTTTCAGCTCAAAGGGTTTTATTTGAGTGTGAGAAGGGAGAGGGATAAATGGCGGGAGCTAAAAATGAAAAAATAGATGTATCCACAAGTTGTCTAAGCATATAGGGGGAAAAATGGCCAATGGGATTTAAAGGTCCCATCCCATGACATGAAAATTTCACTTTATGAGGTTTTTTAACATTAATATGAGTTCCCCTAGCCTGTCTATGGTCCCCCAGTGGCTAGAAATGGAGATAGGTGTAAACCAAGCCCTGGAATGAAAGCTCAGATGGGCCAGTGTGGAATCTTCCCTATATGTCATCATACAGGGAAAGGTTACCTCCCCTTTCTCTGCTTTGCCCGCCCAGAGAATTTGGAGAAAATGGATTCAGTTTATTTTTTACATTTAATTCAGTCGCAATGTCAGCACAGGCTTTACAAACAGACGTTTACGATATGGATTCAACAGCACCGCCACAAACAGTAAGTAACAGTTTTTATTAATGCCTGATCTGTGATCAGTGATTTCTGATGTGTAGCTAATTATTCAAGTTAACACAGACTTTCTTTCTAAATCGTTTAATACTGTTTATGCATCAGTGAATCAAGCCAGTGACTAAACGATCAACTTCACATTGTTTCTCTTAGTAGCATGAAACAAATCTGTTATTTAAATTGTGATTAAAGGTGCACTATGTAACTTTCCCGTCCGCTAGAGGTCGCCTATTCAAAACAAAGGCGTAGCTTGATGACGCCTAGTTTGAGCGCAGAATCTTGGGACATGTGGTCTTCACCTCACAGCCGGTTGAAAAGAATCGGGATAGGACTTGGGCAGAAATCATGTTCATGGATGCGATTATTAACGTTACTGTAGTATGAAGCAGAGCAGGACCGAGTGTTGTGGGAGCTGAGCAAGGCCGCTGGAGCGATTGTTAATAAGATGAACGCAACACACGCGAGCAGCGGGACTTTTATTATGCCACAGTCGCCGGCGCCATTTCCACTTTTCCGGTCATGAGTATGAGGTAACGCAGCTCTGTTTATCATATTAGATACATTTGAGTGTGTTGAAAATTGTTATGACGTTAAAGCAAATTGTGTGTTCATGTTCCAAACATCCTTATGTGTGTCATAATTTGGCAAGATACCAAAGTTTGCAGACAATTGAGATTGCAATATGAACTGAATATTTTCAAAATCTTATATTTTTATACTTATATGTTTTAAATAATTTGGTAACACTTTACAATAAGGCCCCATGAGTTAATGCAATATTAACAAGCAATAGGCCTACATTTGTTACAGTATTTAAAAATCTTGGTTAACATTACTTATAATTATTTTTTTTTTTAAATACAATGTTCATTGTTTGTTTATGTCAGCTCAGGACATATGATATTAACAGATACAACTTTTTAAAGATGCATTAGAAATGTTGAAAAACATGAATTAAGATTAATAAATGCTTAAGACATATTTTTCATTGTTAGTTCATGTTAACTAATTCGTCTTAACTAGTGGAACATTATTGTAGTGTTACCAATATTAACATTTTTAAAATTATAAAATGTTTTTATTTTTTATTTATCTTGCCCTTATGGCTAAATTATTTGAAGAATTTCCCCATAAACATGCCACGACTCATGCCACCCAAACAGCTGCCAGGATCAACCTAAAAATAATAAAGCATCTTCGGCACACCCTTCAGTCCACTTTTGACACCCTCTGCCACAGGGGAGCACTTTTGGCAGCTATACACTGAATGTCATGAGGGATAAAATCAGTTGAATGACTTTGAGATGTGACATTAAAATAACTAAAGGATAGGAAAACTGTTATGAGAGAGACAGGAAAATATAACTTCAAATGTGACCCCATAGAAGAAGATTTCTTCCTCTTCCTGAATTTGTGTCAGTGATATGCTGGGAACCTGCACTGTGGTGAGCTTCTGAGAACAGCGTGGTTTGGTTAGGCAGAGATAAACTCGAGTTTACTGTAAAACACAACAGTGAGGAAGGACAGAACAGTGACAAACATCTCCCAGCGATCTGTCTGTACCTGTTAACCAAGGCCAACTGTCTCAGAAAGTAAAAGAGAGAGTTTGTTGAATGACACACACACTGCTCAGACTTGAGAAGGTTAATCAGGTGGAGCTGTCATAAAAACGGCCTTCTTCTTCACTGTTGTGTAACTGACATTGAGAAGGTTACCATGACCACGTCAGAGAAAAAGCAGCAAGACGCAGAAGGGAGAGAGAAATAATAAGGCAGATAGATATGAAGACACGGGTGAGGTGAGATGATGGAATAGAGAGGACTGGAAAAGAGAACGGTGTGTATAAGTGAATCCCAACACTCTATTATAGATGTACTCTGAGTTCCAAACAAATTAATCCTCAGTTCCTGTTTCGTTCTCTTAAATAAGCATCCCAGACACAGAGAACGATCCCACGCGTTCTCCTTCAATTATATGAGCTCAGTCGCTTCAAACACCCCTCAGACAGGAGGAAGTCGGTTTAATAGTCACGAATTTCAAGTGAGGAAATTGTTGGCTGAAATCTGATGTGTCATTTGACTGAGAGACAAGGATAATGCTGCCACTGAGACTGGAGCAGTATGAACAGACGCATTGCAGTGTTCCACAACCTAGTCAACTGCCTACTTGGACAACATTTTAAGGCATTAACTGACTCAAAGAAGTAGGCAACTTAATAATCCTGCCACCTCCTTTTAGCCAAATTATAAAGCAGCATTGCATGTACTGTATCCTTTGTAGTAAAGATGGTCCCATAATGCAATGCAACAAGCTTAGTGAAAAAATAAATCCGAAGGGGGCGGACAAAGCAAGAAATTGATTATAAATAAACAAAGTTTATTACATACTGAAGTGTGTCAATAAAAATAGTTTGATGTAAATGAAAATGGATAAATAAAGTATATTACCTCATATTTGTGTGTGCAACTCTATGTAGCCTATTACCAGTAGCTTAGCAACATGCTAAAGAATTTAATACTTTTATTCAGCAAGGATGCATTAACCCTTAAATGCATGAATATTTCGTTATCATTAGCGACCCGGATCTAAATCTAACACGGATGGATCTCTACCTGTCGCGATAATATAAAACTCTCCTGATATTAGAGTAACAATTACAGAAGAATACAATAAATCATATTTCATTCAGCATCTGGCTCATTTTCGCAATCTCAAACATATTCTCAAAACTATCATTTTCAACATCTTCAAAATCAATATTTTGATCTCTGACAGCTTCTTCACCAGATCCACCATCAGTGACACTAATATTTGATTGCATTTAGTTCTTTCTCTGCAGTAAATCGCTGAGCCATTTCAAGTTTTGCTGATGATTCTTCCTATTCTTTTGTTTTCCTGCGGTAACTATGAGTGAAATGTCACTTCATTATTGTGTATCAGACATTGCCATCTTGTGGAATAAAAGTGAATTGTTCAGTCAACTTATTCAGTCATCAAAGATTCATTTATTGTTGTGCAGAAGAAAATATACTTAGGCTGTTACACACCTCGGGTTGTTAGCGACCCTATACAATTGAATGGGAAAACAGGCATTCTTTTATTATTTTATTTTTATTTTTTTATTTTATTATATTATTTTATTATAATGAATTGATTGAGGTATACTAAGAAGGCTGATGTCTACCTTTAAAAATTGAATGAGGAGGAGGGTAGTGAATGACGTCCCGGGTCACTAAAGTATGCGTTTATGGGTTAAATTGATCAAAAGTGACAGTAAAAACAGTTATAAAGTTACAAAGTATTTCTATTTCAAATAAATGCTGTTTTTTTTTAAACTTTATATTCATCAAAGAATCCTGAAAAAATTTTTTTATCAGTTTCCACAAAGATATTAAACAGCACAGCTGTTTTCAATTAATAATAATAATGATAATAAATATTTTTTAAGCATCAAATCATCATATTAGAATGATTTCTGAAGGAGCATGTGACACTGACGACTGAAGTAATGATGCTGAAAATTCAGCTTTGATCACAGTAAAAAAATATATTAATAGTATATAATATGATATAGGCTAAATGTAATTCAATTAGCAACATGCTAATATCATCTCTATCGAAATTAATGTGTCATGTCTCTCATTATAAAGCTAACTATTTGTGCAGCCTATGTAGAGCTTTCCAATTCGGTTACATACTGTATGAAGTACCTTGAAAGTTAGGAAGGCATCACTTAGGAACAGACCTGCAGTCAAGGGATACATAATGTACGTGTGTGTGAGTAAGAATCAGTATCATATGAACACAGAGGTAAGCAGGACTACAGTAATGCAGTAACACTGACAAACATTTCCCTGTTACATTATACACAAGCTTGTTCCCTGACATGTGTAGCTTACACTATGTAAACCAACACACTTTTCCTGAACCACTCGCACCATCAATTATTCATAAATGTAAATGCACTCAAATACATTATCAAGCACTTAGGAAAAAAGTTGCAGTGGATCAACTGAGTTTGAGTGAATGCTGGGCATCTGAATACCTGCTCTGCGCTTTATGTAAGCGTATGTAAAGTTAGACTAAGAATAATGCAGTCCATTTATAATTTTGTCATTGGCTTCTGTCCCTGTGAGTATTTGTAAGAATAGAAGTGAGGATATTCACAATGTGGTAGGATGTCTCTCAGGGTCCGATGTTCCACATTCATGCTCTAGAAGTTGATATCTGTTTGGAGAGAGGAAAAACTTTCCCATAATGAACTTTATTTAAAAAATGAAGGTCCAGAAACTGGGGACAGATTTATGAAAATCTTTTTTAAGAAAGAGTTAAAGAAATACCTAGTTCAGTCATGAAACTCTATAACGTGCCACAGACTGTGTGCAGCAGCCAATCGGCCACATCTTCCTATATAGGCTTGCCTTTTATATTCCGGTCTGACCAGGTAGCATTAGACTGCGCACATCTTAACCCACCTCCTCCCCAGCACCACCTGTCTAGATCTGCTACGGGGGTCTCTTGTTTGCAGCAGCACTTTTACTGTCACTTTGTGTCTTACGGACCAAGTCTTTGTACATGCTCTGTTGCTTTTCTTTCTGTCTAGCAGAGCGAGTCTGTGTACTAGCTTGCAGAAGCATAGAAGTCTATCAAAACCAAACCTAGTTACATTTACATTAATATTTCTCATTCATAAATACTACTCCAAGAGTTGTCATGAGTAAAATGTCTTAAATTCTAAGAAGTTTGTAGAATGTTCCTAAATGCAATTCTTGATCAATGTATAAGCACTCAAATATTTTCTTAAGAACATCTTTTTTTCCTTAAGAATAAAATGACTGTCTTTGGTGTTATCTTATTGTACGGTGGTTCTTGCCAAAGACTCGCTGATCAACTCAATGAGAATCACCTCAGATGCCGCCTTTTTGCGCCGTGCAGATTACTGTAATAATCATAATAAAAGTGCACACTATCTTCGTAACAATTTTAGTCACGTGACCTAGAGGGCAAAACATCCATAGTACTGCAGTACAGGCCAATTTTCCATATGTTTCAAGCCACAAATTTGTGACCGTGCTGGCAAAATGAGTCGTAATGAGCAAATAAAAAAAAAATAGTTATTGTTATATTGTTATGTGTTACATTCTCTATTTTAAAAAATCTTCAAAATAATGTATGATTTGTTGGAATCAGACAAAAAATTACTGCGCTACACCTATTTGAAGTCGATAGAGTCAGCAAAGTCAATTTTGAGCAAAATCGAGTTAAAGGAACACGCTGACTTTTTGGGACTTTAGCTTATTCACCATAGTTAGATAAGTTAGATAAGTCCATACATACCATTTTTATCTCCGTGCGTGCCATAACTCTGTCTGAAGCACCCACCGCTAGCCTAGCTTAGCACAAAGACTGGAGGTAAATGGCTCCAGCTAGCCTACAGCTCAATAAATAACAAAATAACGGCAACATTTTCCTATTTACATGTTGTGATGTGTATAGTTACATCGTGTACTAAGACCGACGGAAAATGAAAGGTTGCAATTTTCTAGACAGATATGGCTAGGGACTATACTCTCATTCCTGCGTAATAATCCAGGAACTTTGCTGCCGTACCATGGGTGCAGCGGCGCAATGATATTACACAGCTCCTGAAAATAGTCCCCAGCACGCTCTCTGTGCAAGCAAGTTGTCACGTTGGTTATGTTGACGGAAGTTAGCCTATTTTCAGGCGCTGCGTAATATAATTGATTAACATTGAGACAGACAGCCTATATATTAAGACCTACTGTACCGCACGGAATTAATATAATGTTACACATCAGATGTTTTTCCCCAACAGTTAACCAAATGTTCACTTAAGACATAAAATATAATGTTTGCATGAATGAAAAGACAGATATTTTGAAATACTGTAATTCTGTGTATATGTGTATATCGGGATCGATCGCTCTCCTCTCAGAAAACGTACAAATAAAGATACTGTTATATGTCTAATTGCTATTTGGAGCATTGGGGTCGCTAGACGAGGGCATAATGAACTTTTGCTTTTTGTGAAAACCACAAATTTGACCAAAAGTTTTATTTTTCACTTGTTTTGCCTGTAGCTCGTAATTAGCCTGTGTGCATTCCGACTCATTTTGCCAGCACGGGTCACATATTTAGATCACGTCTAATGCCTGCTACAGACTATGCGATTTCAGCAATCCTATAAGATCATTACACATTATATTGTACGACATGGATCTAATAAACTTGGGTACGACATGTATGTAGACTGTATGATGATAATACCTATTGAAATGTAGGCTACGACGCAAGTTAAAGAAGAATAAAATGTCATCAGAATGCGCTAGTGGTAAACAAATAGAGCAAGATGAATCGCACTTTAGCAATTGTGGTTTTTATGTGAGCTGAAAAAAAGAGGAGGAAGTGAAAGAGGAGAATATGGATGCTTTCATGGCTAGGAAAAAGAAGCAAACTTGGCGTGTCAATTTTGCAAATGGACCTTGAGTTAAGTAGTTTTAAGTTTTAAGTTAAGTTCATGTTGCATTGATCAATAGGCCACGTCATTTCATGTTGGCTAGTCAGTAGTCAAAAGTCGTAGCAGCAAACACTGTGAGATGATCATGCTAAATTTCTGACACAAACAGCTACTGCTGCTGTATTTCAATGACTAAAAACATTCTAAAAGCTTAACGTGAAAAACACGTAAAGTGCCTTAAAATATGCACCTTATGGATTATGCATATATACAGGTGAGCAGATGAACCCAGAATATGAATGCAACACGCTACATGGTTAAGCATTTTCTTTATAATGGTTTATAATGGAAAAATTACTAAACTTTGCTTTTATAATCTGGGTTCATCTGCTTGCCTGTAAATAGTAAGCATCATCAATAAGGTGTATATACTGAATTTGCTCTTTTAATATCACTGTCTTAGTACATCTGTACTTGATATAAACCTGGTAAAAAAAATAACTGGTGGGCAATGGAGGAAAGCCTGTTTTGCCCTCCAGTTCCTATTTGTCACATAGAAAATATAAATCGGCTTGATGGGAGTTCAGCATTTTTACTTTTTTTTTAATGCACCATATTTTTAGAAGTTATTTTAGAGTATCTCTCAATATGAAGCACTCTCATTTGTGCTGAATGCTGCCGAAAATTGTCATAAATGTAAAATTAAAAACAAGGTCTCTGTTTTACTTGTTTTTGTAGGGTTTCGAATTCAGAAAAAAGTCATGTCACTCATAATCATGACTGATCATTGTTTAAATGATCGATCACTGGTGTCACTTCAGAGTATTTGTGCACATCCCTAATGTATTAGATGTACTGTAGCTTGTGTGATGTTGTAATGTTTAATTTTATGTTTTTAAACAACCCAATAAATTCACCATTTTACCTTCGGGGATTTAATACAAGTTAGAGGCTGTCCTAACTTTAAGAGAGGTTATTTACAATGATATTTAATAATGTTTTTTTATTTTTTTTTATTTTTTTTTACAGGAATTCAAAAATAGAAAAAACGAATATTCTCATGTTGAAATACAAAATAGTCTTAACCTTATTCTTAAGTTAGAAAATAAGAAGAAAATAGCAGTTAAGAAATTTTTTTGAATTCAGCCCTAGATCTTTATAGAGAATTTGTGGTCCATTAGAAAGACAAGAGAGGCAGATCTGTGTTTATCTCCTGGGGTAACTTTCTCCCTCTCCTTTTGTACTCTCCTGATTCTGCTTTGTATTTCAACAAGCCCTGAATGAGCGATGGATATTCCCCACACACAGGCAGTCAGGAACCCTACAGATGCACCACGCTCCCTCTCACCGCCCTTTATCAAAGAGAAGCGGCGCTGTGCAAATTACACTGACCCCTATTCCTGACCCCTGATGGCCCACCTCCTTTCAGCTCCTTTTTTTCAACCCTCTCTTTCAGAGCTGTTCTTTTTGTGCTCGTGTCATGTAGCTGAAAGAGGAAGTCGCTATCCTTCAGACCACCCTCACGCTCAGACTCCCACTGAGTCGCCATGGAAACTCTTTCTGGCCCCCAGAGAGAGGCATCGCCGGTCATCACCGGACAGAACACAATGCAAATGAGGGATAGATGGAGAGGGTGAAATGGGAAGATGTTGGAAGTGGGCACAGGGGCAGAACAGTTGTCCTAATTTTGTCAAAACTAGTCCTCGGATAACTCCTTTAGCTCTTTTAGAGACGTTTCGAAGAGAGAAAGTAAAAGCAGATGAATAATGCACGGGCGTCATTTTGAAAAATGACTAAGACTTGCGCTCAGACAGATTGTAAGCACTGTGCAAATCTCGGTTTGTCTGGCGATTGTGAAACAAAATAATGGAGTGGCAGCAGAAGAATAGTGAAAGTTCAGCAATGCCGTCTACAAGAAATACAGCCAGACTGCATTCCGCATACTAACACATGCTGCTCCTAGAATTACAGATCCCTGAGGGAAATCATAATGATTAATTATACAGCCACTGCACTTTTTAATGCTTATTTTCTGTCGCAGGCATTTAGGCTGTATTGATGCCTTGTTTGGTCGCAAACATATTCACATATTTTCACATATTTTCACATAGCCTGCGGGCACAAAACTGCAATCATCAGGGTTCTTTTAATTAATAAATATTAATTGGGCCTGTTACCCTGAGGTGGCAAACACAGCAGGCTATGAACTTTAAGAGTGATTATTTATCCCACAACTTGTTTGTTTTCTATTAATTTATTATTTATATATCCATAAGTGTTGATTTACTCTAAATGTCACAGTTTCCAGACCACTTTTAATAGAGGTTAACGACTGTTTACTGTGAATCATTCTCCAAGTTATTCAGTAAATATTTCCCTGAAGCTTCAGAGCCAAAATTAGAAATACCGAACATGTATAATTTAATCTTGATGATATTGAAATTCACATTATTAATACGCATCAACCATAACTCTAAAATCATTTTTATCATAGCAATGAAGGCTGTCAAAGTTAAAGTAGTTAATTAAATATGGAGGTTGCTGTAATGTTGGTTTCTAGTTGGCGTTCAAACCTGATCTCATATAGGAAAACATGATTTTTTTACGAGGTGGCATTTTTGTATTAACTCACGATGTGATTCGATAACTTATGGTTTTTAGAAAAAAACGTAAGCATGAATGTCAACCCCTAAACCTAACTGTCACTGGGGCGTAAGCAGATTGTACAAAAATGTACGAATGCTACAGTTTGTAAATAAGCGGCGGATCATTTTCTGTGCTGCCATTGGTAGTCGCCACATTCATTTGTATAAAAGTTAAATTCCCATGGCAACTGTTGCTGTCGCTCAGGAAATGGACAACTCAACATCATTTACTCACTTTCATTTCATTTCAAAACTGTATGACAAAAAAAGTTTAAAAAAATTAAGGTAAATTAAATGACATGGTTAGATGATTATCACAGAATCTTCATTTTTAAATGTGAACAATCCCATTACATCTATAAAGTGTGGGAAAAACACACTATGCAATGATCATGCTGAATTTATCTCATTGTACGACATAGGACAAACGATTAGGAGCCACGATCACAGAAATCGTCACGATTGTTTCACGGTGGCAATCTTTCGTCTGGGACAGCCAAAAATCACGGCCAGTGGCGTCAATTCACCAAAAGACAAGGTATGGCAGGCTCTGATGACGTCATCCAATTTTATTCCTTCGACGTGACAGTCCCACGTGACAGCACTTCAAAGCTCAAAAGTCTGAAATTTCGCAATGTAGGACAACTAACACTTGATGAAAAACCAAAATTTCTATTTTTAAAATGTTTCTTCAAATTGTGAATGAAATTATACAGTGAGTAAAGAGCGTTTTCTAATCACTGAAGCTGTCAGTCAGTTCAGCACAAACTCATTGAGTGTGAAAACTCCCGATTCAATCAATGAATCTGTCAATACTGCACAATGAATCTTTTATTTACACCGTGCCTCCGCTTTGTTTATTATAATATGAGGACTTGTGCGGGTGCAGAACTTAGTAAACTTTAGCTAAATATAAACTCATTCAGCGTTTTGAGAGATACTGAGTAGATTCTCACTACCAGTAACTTAAACACTTCTGATTGGTCAATATTTTCAACAGAAATCCTTGCGATTGGCTACAATACCCAAAGCTGCAAAATCACGTTGTAAATAGACAGCGCTGTTGAACTCACATGACACGAATATAACAACCAGATCACTTTAATTTACTTACTTTTCTGTTTTAATTAACAATACAAATTATATATTACACGTAATATAACTCTGTTAATCCTGCAATAAAAATACATTGATCTTACCCAATTGACGCCCCTGGTCACGGCACTAATGTAACTGGTCCTACTCGCACTCGATCCGAGCAGGATTCGATCCAGCGTCACTAGCATGGGAGGCAGGCGCTAAAGGACCCTAAAGACCACAGCCTCTAACGTCAGTCTCTAGTGCGCCTCTTGAGGCCAGGGGAGTGAGGTTTGCGTGCACAGCTCTTTACTAGCTGGCCTCTGTACATATAGTATAAACCTGTTGTTCATTTTGTATCATTCCTCCAAAGATGTAATTTTGCCTTTGGACGTGCTAATTGCACTGATCCTACAAAAAACTGTAATGCTAGATGTTGACTGGGAGCATATGTTGATTCTTGTGGAGTTTGGATGAAATTGGAGGGCTTCACCAATTCATCTGAGTGTGTTATGCAGATATGAAACCCTGAAAAGCATAAAATGTCCACTTGTCTGATCAAAGGTTTTAAAACACTACAGTGAATAAAACATTACCTCTTAACCAGAGAGGAAGTGAATTTTATACAGGGATGTGATCGCTAATGGTCCGAGTGACTATACTAAGTGGATGTAATGTTAGATGGGAGCTAAAATTGATGGACTCAGTGATGCAATTTGCCATGCCAACCAACTCTGGCACTGGAAACCCGCTGCTACTGTCACCCA
Source organism: Rhinogobio ventralis (assembly GCA_039654625.1). Classification (NCBI taxonomy): domain Eukaryota; kingdom Metazoa; phylum Chordata; class Actinopteri; order Cypriniformes; family Gobionidae; genus Rhinogobio; species Rhinogobio ventralis. The sequence continues at coordinate 24,639,334 of CM077203.1, read as the reverse complement.
AATACTCTGCATTTTATTGCACAATTGTGTATCGCCGCCAGACATGCAGGCAATGTGCACCCACTCTTCGTCTCAGCTAAATACTCGCTATTGGCAGGCTTGGCGGACCATAATCGCATCCCCTTCCATGCATTAATACAAACATGATACTAACAAGGCCAGTTTGTGAGGGTGCTATTATTGAATCCATTGTACCCCAGTATTTCACATTTCAGTATTCCACATTTTCTGAGACTGATCATAACAATGCACTAATTCAGTCAAAAACCATATGTCTTCATTACTCAAGGGATGAATCATCTTTTGAGGGCTATTTATCCAAATACTGCAAATCAAAAGCCTAGCCATTTTGCCGCCAGAAAGGCATTATTGAATGGGTGTATCCTAGAAAATAACTAACTGTTTATATGTAACTGAATTGAAGTGGGCATTTCAAGGACAAAACAAACTTTTTTGCTCATCCATGGGGACACGGCTCTATTCATTTGACTGCACTTTAAATGGATGGGAGGAAGAATGACAGATAAAAAATAAAGTGCGGCAGTGTGAGTATAAAAGAGAATATTGAAAGTATGATAAAATTTGTGGGAAAGTGTCATCAGATATTAAAGTTATAAAGTCACGAGAGGCAGACTGATGCCAGCTTACGCAAGACTGCCGTCAGTTACACTATTACAATTTAGACAATAATAATAATAATTTATTGTCATTGCTATGATTTAGGTTTAAACTAAAAGTTCAAAAATGGAACTTGATGGACTCAAATAAGAAAATAGCAAAAAAATAAGGAGAGGAAAGGCTAACAAGTGTCTAGTGGTGGTATTGTTATAGTACAAATGGTCATATTATGATTACCATATTCATTACCATGGTATTAACATGGTACGGTACTTCAAAGAACTGGGATGTTTGTTGTAAGCTGAATATGAATAAAGACTTCTTTCTAGCAGTAATTGTTTACACTTAAGTTTATTATGTTTTGTTTATGTTACATTTACATTAGTATTTATATTAGATCAGTTTCAGTTTGGCAAATGTTTGGAGTTAAAGAAAGATGGATAAATACAATTTTTATAGTTTTATAAATATAAAAATATATCAAATATATCTTATTTAATTTTTTAATGGATCCATAAATTAATAGAAGATTTCGAGTCCCATCATTATGGGAAAAAAATAATATTTAATAGATAAAAATAGATTTTAAGGCTTTTGCATTCTCTCACAAAAGTATTGCGTTCCCCAAGAAACTTTACGCTTGCACACAAAAGCACTGAAATATAGTCATATTATTTTAATCTAAAACATTTTGTGAGAGAACGATGGTACTTCTTTGACAATAGTATACACTTAACTGTGTCCTCTCTTGACTGTCTGAGAATTTTGTTTGATTTGTCACATTTTTAGTTTTCCTTTCAAATGAGAACATTGATTTGGGCTTATTTTTTATTCCTTTTTTTTTGTACAGCTTGAGTAGAAGACATACTGATGCATTGTCAAGTTGCAGCTTTCTTTTCTCTTTGAGTTTTGCTTTATAAACACAATAAAGTCCGGTAAATTGCTGTGCTTTGTGCTCTGTGTCTGTGGTTGTCCGTCTTTTTCAGAAATGATCTCTCAGTCTCTCATCCTCAAGCTTTTCCTCCTGTATGCCTCATTTTTCTCTTTATTCTTTTAAACTTTGCCAGATGTGATAAAAGGTGAAATATTAGAGGCAGCAGTAAAGGCCTGTGACAGGGTTATGAGGATTGCTTCATAACTGCCGAAAAGTTCCTCAAACCCCTTGAATCTCTCATCTCTCTGTCGGAGATAGTTATAAAATGCTGGTGCTGGAACAGACGGCTTTCTGTTTTACTCTAGTTGGTTTAGGTTAGAGGTTAGAGGAAAATGTTACTTGCTTCACTTTTATTGCCAACCTCAACACAGAGATTGGCACCTCTGTTGCACTAGACTAATTAGGGAATATGGAAGTTGAGGGCCTGTGAAATTTTAATTGGAATTTATGTCATGCTGAAAGCTCAGAGTAGAATTATAAATGGGTTTGTAAACAGACGAATAAACATAATGAAGAATTGAACAGTCTATGACACCAAGGAGATGGCGAATTACACCCGGGAAAACAAAATATAAGCCCAAATGTTCAGAGTTGAAGGCAGGATGATATCCATATTTAAAACTTTACAAACTGTAATCTCTAACTTCCGCTAACTGTCGTTCAGCGTATATATGACGTAGGACGCAGGCGTAGCATAAGTTCCGGTGCCGAACACGGAAGCGCAGAGGATAGAGCAAAACAAAACACTGGTCGCGAATAAAAAAAGTCTATAAAGGTCAATTCACACCGCACAGACAAATGCCAACAAACAAGTTGGCCGTTGGATTTAGAATTTTATGAAAAATAAATGTCATGTTCACGCTGCCCCAACAGACACGACAAACTCAAGCACCCACAGAAAAATACAGGAGATTCTCCATTCATTTGAACCAATAAAAATAAAAGATTGCAGCAAGTTTTATAGTTCATTTGAGGCCGTTTCTATGGTGTTAGAGCGCATTATTGTAACGCAAGAGTGCATCCATGTAACAAAACTCTCTACTTCGCAGGTGGATTTATTTAATTCTAGCACAAAACTTACTGGATGAGCGCTTTCAAATGGCTCTGCTGACTCTGCTCTCGCTCAGATCTGTGAGCGCTCAAACTTTGTCCAGTGTTCTCTCGCGAATATCTCCTTGTTTTTTCTTTAGAATTGTCTTCTGATTTGTCCAGAAACCTGCCAGGATTATTTACTAAACACGCCCAGCCCCTACACCTACACCTCTTTGCAAGGGACTTGCCTCATCGTCATGGCAACGGTTCGTGTCCAGGTCAGATTACATCAGAGTTTGTTTTCATTTGTTGGAAAATCATACCACACTGCTCAGACATTCACAACCCAACAAACGCCGATTGAACATGTTCAGTTGGGAGAAAACAAACCCCGACCAACGGCAACAAACACCGACAGGGGTATCACACTAATCCAACTCCAACAGACGTGTTTGTTGGCGTTTGTCTGTGCGGTGTGAACTGGCCTTAAAACGAGGGTGTTTAAAGAAAAATGTCGGAAGATTTTGAGATAATCAAATAATTAAAATAAAATGTAGAGTATAGCTCAAACAATTCAATTCTTCACATGGATGTCCTTCGATGTCAACAAACTTGGTTCTCAAGAGAACTAGCATATTCTCACCGGATCGTCCTATGTCATCTGCTGGAACTCCAGTCTCTCGTGAACACGCGTACGACAGTTAGCGGAAGTTAGAGATTACAGTTTGTAAAGTTTTAAATATGAATATTTCTCTTACACAAACGCATCACTTCGCTTCAAAAAGCCTTAATTAACCCTCCGGAGCCGTGTGGATTACTTTTATGATGGATAGATGCATTTTTATGGACTTCAAAACAGAAACAGCCATTCACTGCCATTATAAAGCTTGGATTAGCCAGGATATATTTTTATATAACTCCGATTGTTTTCGTCTGAAAGAAGAAAGTTATATACACCTAGGATGACTTGAGGGTGAGTTTATCATGGGGTAATTTTCATTTTTGGGGGAACTAACCCTTTAATGCTGCAAAAGTGATTCATGGCTTCATTTTAAAACACCAAACTTCATAAAAAAGTTTGCAAAAACTACATGACAATAAATAAATTTTAAACCATGTAATATCTATCAGCACTTAAGGTGGTCTCAAACAGACTGATATAACGATTTTTTAATTGCCCCTTGAAACAAGGCAGTTGTTTTTCTGTGATATCACAAAAGCCCCACTGAACCACGACCAGAGTGTGAGCGGCCTTACATGCGAAATGTCTTTCTGAAGGTCTCAGGCCCAAAGGAAGAATATATTGATCCTGTGAAAAAATAAATGGGAGTGCTGTTAGTGTTCGCAAGTGTTTGTCATTGTGCTGCTTTCAACAACACTTATTATGCGCATTTGTTTTGTTTGTTGGTGTAAGCTGAGAATATATTATGTGAACACCATTATCGCAGAGCTGAATCCCGTGTGGACAATATATATTCATGGAACACCAGCACTCCCTAAACGATAGAAACAGGGAGAAATTATGCAGCCTCAGCAAGGTCGAGAAAAGTGTGTGTGCTATTGTTTTCTTTCTCATGGCGACTCTGCATGAAAAGAAAAGGTATACATGCATGGTGTAATCTTTGGGTAACCCAATGCAAAACCTGGGGTTAGATAAAAACAGAGAGAACCCAGCAAGAGAGAACTAGATTTGTACTTTTTTAAACCACTTGTGGGTGGTTAGGGTTTTGCTTTGAGGTTGCTATGGTGTTCTGAATGGGTTTTAGCAGATTGTTATGTGGTTGCGAGGATGCTCTGGGTGGTTGCTTATAACTTTGTTTTTGGATGGGCCGATTTTCCACTATTCCACTACTGGACTGCTGCGAGAATGCATTAAATTGATCAAAAGTGACAGACATTTACAATGCTACAAAAGATTTCTATTTCAAATTTGTGGATTTTGGATTTTATTCAGCAAATGTAACATGGTTTCCACAAAAATATTAGTGAAGATTCTAGTGAAAAATTCAGCACTACCATCACAGGAATAAATTACATTTTAAAATATATTCAAATAGAAGATGGTTGTTTTAAATTGTAATACTGTATTTGTGTTTACTGTATTTTTGATCAAATAAATGCAGCCTTGGTGAGCATTTTTAAATAAAAAAATCTTACTGACCCCAAGCTTATACCCCAAGAATATAAGTACATTTTTTCATATCGGTTTCGATCTTTCTCTCTCTGCAATTCGTGTCATTCATAGTAAATGTTCTCTCTTGAGACTTCAAAAGTACATCTGAATGTCACCCGTCGGTTGTTTGCCTGTCCAAGAATTTTGCAGCATAAAGAAGTGTTTGTGTGTTGGGAAGATGAACATGCCAATGGCGGATTATAGCAGAGTTCAGATAGCCAGTTACACAAAGATGTCTTTCTCTGTCCGTTGTTTCTTATATGAGTGACTCAAAATAGGATCACATGAGAGAGATTTTAAAGAACTGAAAGACACAATGCTTTGGTTTCTTTACAATATGATCAAAATCTGAAAATGACTGTTACCATAAAGACTATTCCTGTTTTTTCTCTCTATACTGTAGATGTAATTACAGTGACATCACAAGAACGAACAAGCAACTGTGCTTACAAGTTTTTCAGGCAAGTAGTTTTAAAGGGGTCATATAATGCGATTTCTTGTTTTCCTTTCTCTTTAGTGTGTTATGTGGCTGTTTGTGCATGTAAAAGTTCTATAAAGTATAAGAGTGCATGTATAAGAGTTACAATGCTCAAAGTCTCAAACCCAAAGAGATATTCTTTATAAAAGTTAAGGCTCAGCCAAACCTTCCTAAAACGCTTCGTTCAAACACACCCCCACATCTCTACGTCAGTCTGTGGGGGCAGGGTTTCATAACACCTCCCAAATGTATATGCAAAGAAAGAGGGCATAACTTTTATTATTGTTGTCGCCGGCGCCGCCATGTCGTGGAGATGCTGTGTTTTCCGTTGCGAAAGCCAAACTACTTTGTTTGTCCTTCCAAAAGAGTGGACAAATAGAAAAAAGTGGCTAAGCTCTAGTTACAACACTGTTCCAGAACAGTACAACACAAATCTTCGACTGTGCTGCGCATTTCTCTGAGAACTGTTTCTAACACCTGGGAGAGCACAGACCATTTCTACGATAAAAAATGCAAACTTACCAATCTGATACTTTCTGGTCCAGTCGCGCTGGCAACGTTGATCGATCAGCTTGGTCATCTGCATCATCTGGATCAGATTCGGGCTCGAATTGATAAGGGCCGACATTATCATCTTTCAATATTGCTTTGCTTTGGGAGCAGATGTTCCAAATATGGTAAGAAGCGTGACATTTCCATCAGACGCTTAAGGTATCCGGGCCAATCACAATGCACTGGATCGCTGGCCAATCAGAACACACCGCGCTTTTCAGAACGATGAGCTTTGGAAAATCGACGCGTTTCAGAAAGGAGGTGCATAGAGGAGCAACAATAATGTACAGTATGTGTAAAATATTTACTTTTTTAAACCTAAAACCGCGTAAACACATTGCATTAAACCAGATACACAAAATAATGTTCTTTTTAGAACTATCATATGATTCCCTTCTAAGTGTTGCGATTTTAAAAGGATTGTTCACCCTAAAATGAAAATGTTGTCATAATTTATTCACCCTCATGTCGTTCCAAACCTGTATGAGTGACTTTCTTCTGTGGAATGTAAAAAAAGGTATTTTGAAGAATGTTGCTAACCAAAAATAAAAAAATTTTTCAATTTCCAAAATCAAAATTCAAGAATTCAAACCGAATTATATTTTATACACTGAAACAGTTTGGTTAACTTTTTTTCCCCAACTCAATTTGATTGAAGCAATAATCTAAAAATTGTGTAATTTCACTTAAATAGTAATATCATACTTTTCAATGGACCATTTACTAACAGTACATAGTGTAAGTGTAACAGTACTTACACTAATACCATAACGTAATGGGCAAGACAGTGTGTGTGTTTGTGTGTTGTCTTGATCTATTAGAAAACTGTTTGACATTTTGATGTCTGTAGGTGAATAGGACGGCATTAGGGGTGGTGGGAAGATGATTTTATCTATCTGATGCATATGTTGGAGTATGAAAAATACCTCCTGTTTATTGTAGAATGTACATGTACATTGAACCAGCTCGAAAAATACAGTGTTTTTTAGCATGATTTAAGCAAAATGAGTTATATGTACAATGCAATTGTGGTATCACTTTAATTTAGGGTCCAATTCTGACTATTAACTAGTTGCTTATTAGGATATTGGCTGTTTATTAGTACTTATAAAGCGCATATGCCTTATTCTGCATGACCATATATTCGACATCCCTTGATCCTGCCCGATACTTAAACTTCATCAACTACATTACTACTTATTAATATATTTATTTTATTGAGGCAATTAAATATTATTTATTTTATTGAGGCAAAAGACATAGTTAATAGTTAGTTAATAGATTGGACCCTAAACTAAAGTGTGCTAACAGGCTGAAGATATAGAAACACAGGACTTTTTCATTCTTGCTTATTTGCAAAATAGTGGATCTCCATGAAGTCACTGGTCATGACCAAGTCAAGGATGGCAAGGCGAACAGGAAGGAGAGATCGCAGTAGAAAGGGTAAAAGAGATTTCAAATTAAGAGCAGAGGCAGAAGAAGAAAAACAGATCAACAGATGAGGGATAAAGAGAGGTGGATAAACAGCCCAGAGGAAGAGCCTTTGGCTTTAAATTAAAGCCACTCTGGACTCAACCACCTTCACTGGCGTACACCCACATACACTTCCTGCACAGGCCTCTATCTCCAGTGCCGCACACTTCTGAGGATGTCGCAAGAGACGTGTAGGAGAGACTGATGAATATGAGGGTGGAAAAAGCCAATGTTTGTAATGGATGGAGATTTGACAGCTTGGAGAAGAAAAAGGACAGAGAGAGAAACGAGAGAGAGAGAGAGAGAGAGAGAGAGAGAGGAAAGAGAAACAAACGTGAGAGACGTGAACTGTCTCTCCTCTCATACGTGAGTGTTTGCAGTGCTTCGCTGTTCCCGGCTCAGTTCTGCTTCCCAGCTCGCACTGATAAAGATCTGTAAGTGGAGGAGGACGGCTGACCTTAAATCAGCGCCTCCCGGGGACCTCGATCAGTGCCGACATGGCTGCGGAAAGCTACTGGGGTTCAGCCTGGGTCAGTGGCGTGAGTACAGCTGTTTTCTGAAGCGGTCCAGCTGGGACAGGTTCACCGGGTTTATCCATTCGTAATCGCTGGTGCGGCGAGCACACTTGAGACATTGCTTTGGGTAAATAGGCTCTCACTCGCTCTCTCCTGACAGTGTGCAAGTGGACTATGCAGGGAGGGTTTTATTTGCCAAGTGCTCTTCAAGATGTCTTTGGTCTGTAGTGGCCCTGAACACCTCATGCTACACAAATGCATTGTGGGTAAAGGTAATTGAAGGCAAGTAGATGCTGAGAAAAGAGAGAATGCCAGGAGGAAAAAAAGGTTGAACAAGTTCATAGTCTTATCTATTTTCGTCAGCTTCACCACAAGAAGGAACACTTGTAGCCTGGAGATCTTAGATTGAATTCCTACTACAAACATTATGGCTGCCCAAACAGACTCTTTTCGTCTCTACTTCCCGAAGCGTGACAATTATTTTGCAAAACCTTTACAGTGGTTGACTCACAAACACAAGAGGAAAGCAATAGTAACATCTCGGAGAACTGAAAACACCCCGAATATATAAAAAGACAATTTAAAGGGATAGTTCACCCAAAACTGAAAATTCTGTCATCATTAGTTGTTCCAAACCTGTATGAGTTTCTGTCTTCTGTTGAACACAAAATAAGATATTTTGAAGAATGTTGGTAACCAGACAGTTTACTGTAGCCATTGACTTTCACAGTGTTTTTTTTCATACTATGGAATTCAATGGCCACAGTCAACTTTCTGGTTACCAACATTCTTCAAAATATCTTCTTTTGTGTTCAACAGAAATTCCTACAGATTTGGCACAACTTGAGAGTGAGTAAATGATGACAGAATTTTCATTTTTGGGTGAACTCTCCCTTTAAGATTTGGAAGTGAAGTTCTTCTACTTGAACAACAAGCTGATCTAATTTCGAATTTCGACATCAAGTATTTTCATAAAACTAACCTCATAACTGAACTTTTTTTGCCATTTGGAACATTATTGAATATTGATTTCATGACCACTACTACACTTTTCAATAAAACATTTCACATCCTTAAAACTTTAAATACAAACCTCAATAATTTTGTTACATATATGCTTAAAACATCATCAACAAAAACTTGCCTTTGGTGTAAGAAAGAAAACTAAATTAATAAAGTTATTATTTATAAATGTAATTAATTAATTTAATCCAACAAATACCCATAGTAATGAATAAACTCAACAAACTTATTCCAGTGGGTTTTCTCTCTGTTTTTCATTAGCGGCAGACAAATGAATCAACAAGGTATTTTAGACATTATTTATTTTAATTTCTAATTAATTGTCTGGGTGTTATCTCTTGTGTTAAAATGACTCAATTCACATCTCCAGCCAGACGCATGTCTTTAAATGTAACAACAACACACTAAAATAATATATGAAATATCAACCAACTATATTGATTACAAATAACAATTATATGTGTGTTCCCAGAAGGCCAAAACTGACTGGCTTATGATTGAAATGTACAATCACGAGGACTTCTGGATCACCCAGCCGCTTAGTAGCTTTACTGAATCAATTAAACTGAAAACGATTAAGCACATTGTTTTTTTTTTATATAACTTGTGGAGTCAAGATGTGCTCAGTCAACCACTTTGAAAGTCCCCCTTCACCTTTATATTAGGCCATAGGGGAATGATATTGAGACTATAACTCAAGGAGAAACTTTGTTCAAATAATTTTGTCCTTTAGAGACTGATACAGTATCTAAATCATTCAACCATGAGTTCTTGCAATTCTTTCTGAAGGTTAGTTGCCCCTGGGAAAGAGCAGAAAGACGTATATAGTTGTGAACGACTTTAACACACCACCTGAGCTAGAACATGAGTCTGTTCCCTCTTCCCTTCGAGAGCACCTTTTGTAACCGTTATTTATTTATTTACAGACTCCAAGCTAATGGAAGAGCCTTGTTGTAGCAAAATAGGCCATGTCACAATGTTCCTCTTCTAGACACAGCGCCGAGCTAAAGATAAATCCATTAGGATGGAGCAAGATGACGAGCGAGAGAGAGGCATGAAAGAGACAACACAGCAATGGAGGAAGAAAAAGGCTAAAGAGCAAAGAAAGCACATTTAAAATGGAGGAGCTAGAGTAACATTTCCTGCCACTCAATTCTGTGCCTTTCTGCTCTGTCCTTTTCTTCCTCCTCAGCTGAATTGGAAAGAAAAGCAGGGCATTCATCGCCAGACTTCTAGTTTTTCCAGCCCACTGTGTTCGCTCCAGCCTGCTTTTGTGCATGGCTATACTTTAGCCCTGACTGGCGGCTCTTGAACAAACCTGACTCCCATGCCCAATTGCTGGGAATTGTAGTCCAATGAGCTGGGGATGATGAGGGTCGTGGGCCAAACATGTTTTCCCACCGTGCTGAAAAGCAGTGCTTGACAGATCGGGTGGCTCGGTCACCACGACGACCGATGAAGACAGGGTCATTCACTTTGACCTCCACCCTGCCCCCCTGGCGGGTGGTTAGATCAAGCTGTTGACTAATTAATGAGTGTGTTTGTAGTCATGCTAGTTAGGACGGCTTTGACGGGAGCTTGCTCTCTTTGTGAAAAGCTTCTCTCGCGATTTATTGGCCAGCCTTTTGACTGTGTTCAGACGGTTGTTTTCAGCGGCTCAGTGAAAAGACGCATGCATATGTGTAGTGTAAACACGGCCTGTGATGTGTTTATAATATAACATTAGCTCAATGCAGAGAAATGACACACAAATGCACGTCTCTGGAAAAATGTGCATGTCCTGACACACACACACATAACCAACAACCAAAGAACAATCAACACTGGTTCCTTGCTGATATAAATCAAGCATTCTGCGTTAGTTCAGGCAGGCCACGTAGTCAAGCTCCACTATCAGCTGATTGGAAAATTACAACCCCGCCCATATCAGCTGATCTGATTCCTGTGCACTCAATTGGCAACTCTCAAACAGGGCGCTTTACTTAAGTGTAGCTTCAGTTCAATCTGCTGCTTGGCTGCTTCTGCTTTGCAATCATGATAAGAATCTTATTGGTTTTCCTATGCTTTATCACTATGCATTTTGTGCAGTCTGCTTTATTAATTCATCATGAAGTAACCATACACAAGGCTCTTTAAAGTGCATTGCTTTTCGCTTTTGTATTTGTATAACGAACGGAGCTACAGCAATTTCTATGTTTGCTTTTGAGTGAGAGAAGTCCTGTGTTGGCTAATGATTCGATCACGCAATTTTATCATGTTTTTTATATCAGGACATATACTATTTCGTAACTATGGGAGCAACAACAATTAATGTTGGATACTTTAACGTCAGCTTATAACTAGACTTAACTGCTGTCTCGTTATAATTATTTCAGCTTATCCATGTGGCGGTTCAAGGTCTAACGTTACAGGCTATTTCTCAACGACGCAAGAGCACACCAGTTGATGCTGTAATTATATCATTTGGCAAACGTTTCACTGGGTTTCTGTGTCTTGGGCTCTGGAAGATGTCGTGGTTCCCTTTGCGGCGTGTTTAGCAGCGATGGGCGGCGGACGATCGTCACGGACATGTTGATCATGAGAGGTGGTCGTCAGAGAGGTGTTTCTTAGCCAGAATCACTCACTGCTCAAACGCATGTTTTTCTTTAATAACAGGATTTGTCAGGAGCTAATTAAAATGGCGAATTCGGCAGCTAAAACAGAATCGTCTCACAAGGAATTGTGCAAGTGGGAAATACAGCGAGAGGATTTTGTCCCTGCACAGATTCACTCAGATCATTTGGGATTGTAAACTTGAACACGCGATTTCGTTGCATTGATCATAGGCTGCCTGTTTGGAGTTTGCATCGCTGTATTATTGTCATGGACTCGCCTGAATACTAATATGTGACTGACTCAATAACAAATTCAGATGAGATCTGCACTCCCCACATGAAGGATATCAAGCATATGTCTCAGCTGGCAATATTACACTCTCCATTCATCTCTGATCTGTCTTCACGAAGCTAAGTTCATTTAACACCGTTGTAAAACTATCAGGTCATTAGCAACATAATTGACAACGGTATCTACGTTTGCTTAAGCTTCTAGTTCTTTTCAGTAAAATGCTAGGCTTATGGATATTGGTATTTGAAACACTCGTCTTTAAAGCTATAGTTGAGATTGGAAACGCACTTGTTCTTAAAGCTATAATTAATATTTGAAATGTGCTTGTTCTTAAAGCCATAGTTGATATTGTAAACGTGCTTGTTCTTAAAGCCATAGTTGATATTGTAAACATGCTTGTTCTTAAAGCTATAGTTGAGATTGTAAACCTGCTTGTTCTTAAAGCTATAGTTGAGATTGTAAACCTGCTTGTTCTTAAAGCTATAGTTGAGATTGTAAACCTGCTTGTTCTTAAAGCTATAGTTGAGATTGTAAACCTGCTTGCTCTTAAAGCTATGGTTGATATTGTAAACCTGCATGTTCTTAAAGCTATAGTTGAGATTGTAAACGTGCTTGTTCTTAAAGCCATAGTTGATATTGTAAACATGCTTGTTCTTAAAGCAATAATTGATATTGTAAACCTGCTTGTTCTTAAAGCTATAGTTGAGATTGTAAACCTGCTTGTTCTTAAAGCTATAGTTGAGATTGTAAACCCGCTTGCTCTTAAAGCTATGGTTGATATTGTAAACCTGCATGTTCTTAAAGCTATAGTTGAGATTGTAAACCTGCTTGTTCTTAAAGCTATAGTTGAGATTGTAAACCTGCTTGTTCTTAAAGCTATAGTTGAGATTGTAAACCTGCTTGTTCTTAAAGCTATAGTTGAGATTGTAAACCTGCTTGTTCTTAAAGCTATAGTTGAGATTGTAAACCTGCTTGTTCTTAAAGCTATAGTTGAGATTGTAAACCTGCTTGTTCTTAAAAATGGTTTGCGAAAAAGTATAGAATTTGCTTTTATATTATTCGCAACGGAAAGGCAAACAAAAGGCTATAATACTTTCTCATTTACCGTCAACATTCAGCTAATACGCAAATATATCGTTAAAACAAATCTCTGAATATCCAATAAACATTTAATTTTACAATCTTTTCAGATTTAATCGAATCCAGCCGTGAGATCTGCACATTTCTGAAGTAGCCTGCATTAATGTGTTTCTGTGCATGACGGTCGCTCCGTGCGAAGTGAATGCGGGTTCAGCTTCATATTCATATCGGCCATTGGTCACCCTGCTCTCTAAGATTTCGGCATTGGCATCAGCCATTAAAAAACCAATATCGGTCGACCACTAATTAACTTATTAACTAAGGCAAGTCAGTCCACTCTGTGACCAGCTAGAAACATGTAAAAATCACCTACCAGCTGGTTTCCACTGGATTTTTAAGCAAAGAAATGTATTGTTGCCATTTAAAATGGAGACACAGTCACTCATATTTTACACACACACACACACACACATGCACACAAGCACACACACACACACACACTTGGTGTTACAGTCTGCTGCGTTCATTCTTTCCAGACCTTTAAAAATAATACACTCATCTTCTGTCTCTGACTGGAAACTCTTGGCAGTCTACACTGAGATGTAAGTCTTACAGTCATACGCACACACACAACTTTTTAATGCCTCCATTTCTGATAAGACACATCTGTCCTGCCAGGTCCTGATTCCGTGAGTCAGATTCCGTAATAATGTCATTTACTGGAACCCCAGAACAAACTGCCAGAAGATTGTCGTCATCAAAGTTATTTTGTTTAGACCTATGTCTGTGTAACTGTGTATTTATTCAGCTTTGGGCTCGTTTGGCCCTGTGAAACACGGCTTGTGATGTGTTTATAATATAACATTAGCTCAATGCAGAGAAATGACACACAAATGCACGTCTCTGGAAAAATTAGCATGTCCTGACACACACACATAACCAACAATCAAAGAACAATCAACACTGGTTCCCTGCTGATATAAATACAGATCAAGCTGGTTTGTTGCTGGTCCAGCTTGACCAAGATGAATTCAGTCACTGTACAGTACAAACTTAATCTCCCTTTAAGGCGTAGTTTTCAACCTTGAGGTCACAAATACCCTTGGGCTCGCCAGAGATGCCATTTAGAAGATTTATAATAAGTGACTTCGGCGTCACTTTTTAGCGCACAGGGTACTCCATTGATTTCAATGAGAAACCTTTGGTGTCATACACAGACACGTTGGGCATGGGGATGTTATCAGTTATCATCATGATGAAATTATATATGGACTATTTTTTTTATTTACACTATTTAGACATGTTTGAACATGTAACCTGTTCGGTTGGCCCTAAATGGCGATCGAGTAGTTATGAATTCCTCTGATTAATTCCCGGAAACAAGATCTCTCCTAAATGATTTGAATATAACAACACAGGTGCCAGATAAAACTGAAATGTTTATGGACAATCTTTTAGTTAAATGACACAAGAAGGAACACGACAGACAACTCCGGAAAGCAGAGAAGAAAGAGAAAATGAGGACCAAAGCAGCACGCAAGACGTTACCCTCCCAGTAGAGGGTTAATCTGGAGGAGCGAAGAGATGAAAAGGGTCAACAGACAAATGGAGAAATTGAATAAGAAATTAATGAATGATGTTAGTTTGTTGGAAAGTCAAATTGAATGCTCCAATTGTAAAATGTTCAAGTTGCAAGAGAAGTTTAAATTCCTTGAAATATAGGATAATTCAAACTTGCCTTGCAAAGAAGTTTGCATTTTTCAAGTTTGCATTTTAGATGAGTGTGGTTTTCTTGTTTAGAAGTGTTACTGAGCTGAACATGTTTTCTTTGACAAGTTTGACTATTGCTGATATTTAGCCATGAAATCTTTGAAAAGGGGAAGTTCAAATATATTAAAGTTTGTGTGGTTTTGACAGGGGCCTCAAGTGTCCGCTGCAAAGTAAGATAAAAAGAAATGTATGTGTGCTTGTTGCAAAACTTGTAGCAGCCTTGTACAAATACTATGATTGCGCCAAGTCCAAGGCAAGTAGCTTAATTTCTTAATTAAGGAATTACTATATGATGATGACCGTCATAACCTCTTAAGGCCGCCCCAGGATATGTCCAAGTATAAAAAGCTTTGTACATTGTTTTTCGGGGCTGCGCTTCGGGGGAAGACTACATGTTGTTAGGTTATTTTTGCATTTTTGAATTATTGTTCTTTGTATTATTTTGAAACTTCTTTTTAATTAAAAACGGAAACCATTCTGTGGTTATTTGTATCAACTTTTCAATTAAATCTCAGAGTGATTTTTTTCCTGGAAATATCTTTATTGGTTGTAGTTTAGATATTTATTTTAGCAACCTGCCCAGTGCACTCGAACTCAGATTGGTTAAGGACACCGCCGAGGACCTTGAAGCAACGCCTGACATCTTTAACCTGCAGGTGAGAACAATTTATGATTGTTATAGGTTATGGGGATGTTTAGGATGTTTTAGGATGTTACAGCGGAATAAAAATACAACAAACCCAACCCCATCCCTAAACTTACCCATTTGTGTATTATATGATATAAAACACAGGATATAACAGGCAGATACGACTGCAGGCAAATATTCCAAGTGTTCCGAGGACAAACAATTGATTTGTGTGAAGAAAATCCCCAAAAGTGATCAGCGTCTCCATCCACTGAAGATCATGCATACATAAAAAAATTGCTGCCCGAAGAAACGTTACCTCAGCTTTGATGGTGAAATTGCATTGGCTCTAGTATGTCTCGTGACCACTGGCGTCATTACATCAGCTTTGATTGTAAAATGTCATTGGCTCTTGTGTGTCTTGTGACTGATTGCGTCACGCTAAAGAGTCGGGTGTAGGCTTGTTCGACTTCATGCAGCGTGACTGACATATGCCATCAAAGCACCGCGAGAGCGATTCGAGAGCAGCCGGCTGGTTCATTCTGCGCAGCTTCTCCAGAGCCACTGCACAAGCGCTGATGACGACAGCTGTTCCACGATTGGCCAGATTCACTGCATGACAGCGATCACGTGTGTTTCGTGTTTATTCTAAAACCTTCAGTTCCACTAATGCTCACAAATCAGTTTTTTTATAACGGTAAAACCTCTTTTCATGTAGTCGCAATGTTATATTGTCATGTTTATCAAAATAAAACTGATAAAAAACGTAGACCCCACTTCATTGATAGTGTAGGGTTATATGTTGAACTTTACAGACAGTAGCAGTACATAAAGTATTGAATGAAAATACTGCATTTGTTTCACTTCAGCTGTGATAAAGTATGCAAACACAGCGTGAGAGTGTCACTACGGGAAGCAGAAAGTGTCCGACTTCACGTCTCCGCTTGCAGCTCTTGCACGCGCCTACTCTCGCCGATAGGTTGCATCCAAGCGGCAACCTCCCCCAGTTTCTCTTGAAGCCACTTAACTTGACTCTTGAAGTGACTTAAACTGCAATTCATCGACTGGCCGCTAGAGACAGGCTCCAAAAGGGAGCAGAATCTCATTGAGCCCCATGTTAAAATGCCCAACTTTACAGCAGAAAAAAACAAATTGTGGTTTTGGTTTATACGACTAACTTTGCCCTTCATGACAACTGTGAGGGGGGTGAATTTTTTTATAGCTCATTCGTTTACATTATATAAAGCCTTAAAGTTCTGCATAATTAAGGGCGTGGCCACTTTGAGTGACATGTGGATAGCCATTTATCTGCTGTCTGTTAGTCATCGCGTCACCTCAGCTCCACCCACGTGCCGCCTCTTTGCCCATTTTCTGTTATCCGGGAGTGGCGCGTGATGATGCGCTGCTAAGATGGCAACGGCCAGCTTGTCCCTACTGTACGCTTCAAAACTGCTCTTCAGAATCCTATGGGTGACGTCACGGACACTACGTCCATATTTTTTTTACAGTCTATGGTTGCATCCAGCCGCAGCCAATGTCGAACACACCTTGTATCTTGAGCTATGACTGAGTGCGTGCGTTCACGGAGCGGCGGGATCATCATTTCAGCGATTAAAACATTCAAATCAACTCTGTTCTTTCAGTTATTATTTTCAATTATTTTAGTCATTCATTAGATTATCAAAGTTTAAACATGATCATTTTTATGATGGATGTTTATATTGGACAGAAGTAAAACAATAAAATCTATACATAAAAGGCATCTGAAACTAAAAGTTTTTTTGTGACTTTCTTTTAGCTATAAATTGAAGTCTTATTATAGATTAGTATAATTTATTAATAATAATTTAAAAAAATCATTCTTAGAGGACATTAAAGTGCCCATAGTTGAAGAAACTACAGATTTCTTCAATCATTGGCAACACAGGACATGTCATCACCCAACTTCTGACCTCGTCCCTAATCACAAATGGTCAAAGGATGGCCCTCAAGGTGTTGGATGCATCAACACACAGAGAATGACTCTTTAGACCCTTTCATAAATCTAGTTCATCCCTGAAGAGTTGATAATAGCCCACCACCAAACTGGCTGAATACAACCTCTATTAGACTATTGTTCTAATTATGCATTACAAAAGAAGTCTAAGAATTTCACAAATAAGCATGTATGGAAAGATATGAATATGGCTTGACTCCATTTCCAGGAATTCTTTTGATAATGCAGATTGTCTATTTACAACCAACAAAAGCTTAAAGTATTTACTTGCAACTATAGCACACTTTCTTTCATGTTTTTTAAAGATTTATATACAGCAATATTCCAGGTTGACTTCCACTGTGTAACTTAAATTTTTGCTTTTCGAAATTAGTTTTTGTAGTAAATATAATTGCCACAAAAGCTGAGCTTAACTTGTACTGAACCTGGAATATTCCTTTAACGGAAACGCTGATACAATGAGCCAGTGTTTCCTGATAGACTACATGTGATGTTTATGTACACTGGGCTTCTGCTGTTAGATGTGAGCCATAATGAATGTCAGGCGCTAACAGCGACTCTTTGCTGTGTTCATGTCTCAACATTTACAAATAGACTGTACAGAAAGCTGTTATTTATAGCACAGCGCTTCATCACATAACCATCCTGTATCCAATTATAAACATATACAATCATACACATCTTTTGGTACAGAAGCTTTGTCTCTGTTTACCTCGAACATAAACATACAATTATAGAGAGAGAGAAAAAAAGAGAGATGTATGTGCATGATTAATTGCCTCAGTGTTTTTAATGTGTTATTTTTTTATAGAATAACACATTCACTCACTCACACATTTAGTTCAATCCAAGACTTGTTTCTGTGGTTTGGACTTTTCTTGAACCACAGAGGATCATGTCTGACTTCACACTCTGACTCTAGTGATGGGTGTGTATATGAATGTGGAAATATGATAAGATATGAAATATGATCACGGTTCTCTTGCAAAAGTAATGAGTAAAGAGCCAGACTCACTGCAGTAGCTGCTCATCTGAATGTGGTTTGGGGTAAAAATTTAATATTTTAACATACCACAAATATTTCGATATAACACAAAGGAAGAAGCTACCATTCAAAGTTTTGGGGTTGGTTTTCAAAGGATTAGTTCACTTTAAAATGAAAAATACCCCATGATTTACTCACCCTCAAGCCACCCTAGGTGTATATGACTTTCTTCTATCTGATGAACACAATCAGCGTTATATTAATAAATATCCTGATGCGTCCAAGCTTTATAATGGCAGTAAACGAGGCTCACGAGTTTGAAGCTCAAAAAAGTACATCCATCCATCATAAATGTACTCCACTACGGCTCCAGGGGTTAATAAAGGCCTTCTGAAGCGAATCGATGTGTTTGTGTAAGAAAAATATCCATATTTAACACATTAAAAAGTAAAATATCTAGCTTCCGAACTTACGGAAAAAGCGTAACTGACGCAACGTATGACGTCGGATGTAGCGTAAGCACTTTGAACTGTTAGAGGCGTTACACTTTTTCTGTAAGTTAAATACAGAAGCCGGTCTGTCAGAAGCTAGATATTTTACTTTATAAAGGTTTAAGTATGATTGTTTTTCTAAAAAACAAAACAAAAAAAACATCAATTCGCTTCAGAAGGCCTTTATTTAAAAAAAAATAAAAATGTGTCTTTATCCCAGCAGGCAGTTGAAAAACCTTTTTAATAATAACGTTGTACTTCATTGTACTGCAAAAGACAGACCTGTAGCTATTGTGTTGTAAGCAAATGGGGAAAGTTACTTTTAAAGTAATGCATTACAATATTGTGTTAAACCATAAAAAATTGCATTACTTAGTTACTTTTTATGAACAGCAATGTGTAAGTAATGTTAATTTTGCATTACTATTTTACATCTGAAAAAGGAGAAGACAGTTCAACACTCTTCAGCAATGAAAACAAAAAATTAAACACAAATGTCATTTTTTGTTGAATTGGGTCATCGAAGGTCAGCAGCAAAGACACTGGTTCATGAAGTGAGAAACAAAGCATATTTGTGTTATTTAACATTTCACTATTTTTATTCAATACCAAAATACCAAATCACGTTTAGTCTAGAACAACAATACAATTTCAAGATAATTTGCAATTTATAAATGTACTTCTGGAAGAGAGACGTACGTAACATTTCATAAATGAGGCCCCTGAACCTTACTCACGATTTGAGACAGGAGATGTATCAGTCAATAAATGGGAAAACAAAGTAACTTGCGTTACTTGTTTGAAAATGCAACTCAGATATTTTGTTGTAAATTCAAAAGTAATCTATTACTTTGATAGTTACTTGAAAAAAGTAATCTGATTACGGAAGTCACGTTACTTGAAATGTGTTACTACCCCCAACACTGGTTGTAAGTATAGTGTCTAAGTGGGGTCTTTTTTTCCTATAGGTGAAGAAAGGAATAGAAAGGCAATGGAAGAGAAAGAGTAAATTTGGCACCTTGTACATTAATATTCTTTGTCTCCATGGATACGATGACAAAGCCTGCAATACACCACCTGTGGCCTCAAATGTGTAAACGATTAGACACACAGATATGTTTCCATTTTTATTTCTCGCACATACACACACTTTGTCAAGCAGCGATATGGCATTGCAAGGGACACACAAATTATGAGCCATGGCTTAGCTGCAATGCATTCAACCACAATGACTTGTCATGAAATGATTTTCAACAGCGATCACGCTTGCAGATGTGGAACATTAAACGTTGGGAATTCAAGCAGTGCACTCCCTCCCCCCTCTGTACAAAGTGTCAGTTTCTCTTGTTACAACATGACGGTACACTCGCCCTGCGTGCAAGCAGATGAATTAGATACAGGTCACAATCGGGTTGAAAAAAACACTGTCAAACAGCTTTAATACAAGATACTGGTAGAAACATGGGGGAAACGTTATGATGACATAATGTCTGATCAATTATAAAGTCTTTATCTAGATATGTTGTCTATTAGCCTGTTATCTAACCATTATTTGAAAGTTAAAAAAAAAAAAATTAATAACAAAAGATTTTAGTCTGAGCAGATGTCACATTTTATTTGATGTTAAAGAAAACAAGGTTGTAAGGGAAAGAAGCAAGTCTGATGTCAAAAGTTTAGGGTTGGTATCATTTTTGTCTCTTCAGTCTCTTCTGCTCACCAAGGCTGCATTTATTTAAAGGTACAATATGTAAGATTTTTGGATAAAAAAAAAAACACTAGAACAATGTTATATATTTTGTTGACTTGTGTACTTACATTGTCCCAAATGTTTCCAAGAATGTTTAAATCCAGAGAAATAAGCGATTTTCACCAGGACACCTACCATGTCCGTGCGTCGCCTATCAATGACATCATACCCACATTACCCTCGAACCATGGAAACACCAAAGACGCTTTAATATATGATGTGTTTTAGTAGACAGGTGAGAAACTGTTTGGAGACATTCATCGACAGAAAACTAATCATTGTTATAGCTCAACATGTTTAATCTTATTGTTCAAATCTGGTTTTCTTGATTTACCGCGAGTACCATGTTTTGCCATGCCTAATATCGATCTAGCTCACTGCAGTGTGAACAAGTGTCTCATAGTAGCCATCGAGCGAACGCACAGAGTAGCATTGTAGCATAACTTTCAACACACTCAAATGTATCTAATATGATAAAACAGCGCTGCGTTACCACACATACGCATGAGCGAAAGAAGCAAAAGCGGTCATCTGTAGCATAATAAAAGCTCTGTGAAATCAAGGCGTCATTATGCTTTAATCAGTAAAATCAGTAATATTGTAAAATATAATTTAAATATAACATTTTATTTGAATATATTTGAAAATGTAATTTATTCCTGTGACATGCATTTTCAGCATCATTACTCCAGTCTTCAGTGTCACATGATCTTTCAGAAATCATTCTAATGTGATGATTTGATGCTCAGGAAACAATTATTATTATCAATGTTGAAAATGGTTGTGCTGCTTTCAAAAGAACAGCATTTATTTTAAAAAGAAATCTTTTGTAACATTATGACTTTACCATCACTTTTGATCAATTTAATTTTAAGAGTCCTTGCTGAATAGGATTATTAATAGCCTACTTTCAAAAATATATATATATATACTGATCCCAAACATTTATATATTCCGAATCTGTCTTTCTGAACAAATCTGTTGGCTGAATGATTCAATGACTTGCTCATAAATCAGTCACCTGTATGGTTCCTAAATGATTTGATGTTTTAAACGAAGAGGTTGAATGAATGATTCAACGACTCATAAAGACAGTCATATGTCACCATCTTCTGGTATACTGATGTAACCAGTGGAAAATTTCTATTTAGAAAAAATCCAATCCCTAGAAAGCACATAAAAACAAACATTAGCATTTGCTATCATTGCTATTATTTGCTAAGCTCTATCGAAGATAAAAAAACAATTTTTTGTAAGTGTGTATTAAAACTAAGCATATTCAGCAAGGTGCAATATCAGGCTAGTGGTTTGATTGCAATATTAAGTTAAAACCTCTGGATTCACCATCTCTGAATAATGGAGCCAAAGCCATTCTCTCTGCAGTTTGCGTGGTCTGTCTTCTTTCCCTTTAAAACAGACACTTAAGGACATGCAGAAGCCAAATAACTTGCAAAAATGTCATACACTGTAAGTAACAAAAGAAGAACATGTGACCAAATCCACATGCTCCTCCCTGCTCAGATATTTCCTTTCACAGAAATTCAATCAAAGGGTGAGCTAGTGCCAAGTTTTCCATTCCAACCACCATATTTAACCTTGATGTGCCCTAAAAGAAATGCATGATCATCAAAGAGAGAGAGATTACTGCAAATCTCACTTGCCTATTCGCTGCCAGTCGACCATTTGTGTTGACTGAAGTCTCGGCTATATGGCAGCTGAATAATGTTTAAACAAATCACACACCAGTCATTGCCAGGTTCATCCACTGACCTGAAGGGGGTGAATGAACCTTCTGTTCAAAATACAAACAGAAGATGGCGGGAGGGTCTATCCCAAATAAGGCAATAAATCTCTCTTCTAGCTCTTGCTGTTGTCTTTGGTGAGGAGTGATATTGAAAACTAGATTTCCAGAGGGAAATACCAGCGCTTAAAGATACAAACAAATACAGCTAAAGTTTTAGGTAAGTTAGGCTTTGGTACTGCATAGATGATTTTGTGCCTCAATCTGCATTGTAAATTTCAACTGGCTACAGACAAGACTCAACACATAGTCACTGTGCTGATAAATGGTTGAATGCACAAAATTAATTAATTAATTAACATTAATATTTTATTCAGCAAGGGTCAAAACATTGATCAAAATAAAGACACTTATAATGTTATGAAAACTTTTAATTCCAAATAAATTCTGTTCTTTTGTTTCTATTCATTGAAGAATTTTGGAAAAAATATATATCACGGTTTCCACAAGAATATAGACCAATATGGGTGTTTGCAAACATCGATGCCGTGTTTTGTGGGCGGAGCCTACCTGCTAGCACAAAATTATTCCGTGAATTTTGCCCAGTTTCCTCCACTTGTTGTGACGTAACTGTGAAGTCTGCTCACAAATGGTCTATTAAGCAGCACAACTGTTTTCAACATTGATAATCATAAATGTTTCTTGAGCATCAAATCATCATATTAGAATAATTTCTGAAGATCATGTGACACTGAAGACTGGAGTAATGATCACAGGAATAAATTACATTTTAAAATATATTACAATAGAAAACTGTTATTTTCATTTGTAATAATATTTAACAATATTACCATTTTACTTTATTTTTGATTAAATAAATGCAATCTTAAGACCCAGACTTTTGAATGGTACTGTATACAAGGAAGACAAACCAATAACAATTTAGAGTGCATCGAGATGTAAGAAAGAAGGCCAATCACAGTTCACTATGAAAGTATTTTCTTACACTCTCAAAATCTTAAACTTCAATCTTATATTGCTTGAAAAACTTAAATAAAGTTAGATAGGAGGTCTTCACTTAGTGGTTCCTGTTAAATGAATTGCAGAAGTTAAGAAATCTTATGATGTAGCATGGTCAATTCTTCAGTCTCTCTCTCTCTCTCTCTCTCTCTCTCTCTCTCTGGTCTGTATATGCCCACTGCAGTTATATTTGATTTGAGAGTGTCATGTTGCACAAATTGGAAGGTAATATATGGCTTTGTTTGGGTCAAAGTCTGCTTGAGTGAGAGTGTAGTTCTATGTTCTTCTTAGTTTGTCTCAGACAGAGGCACACACACACACACACACACACACACACTACTTGCGGTTTATAATAAAAGATGGATGTCAGAGGGGCTTGAAGGATATGAAACCTGCTGAACATTAAAATCCCTTCTAATTAAAGAGCAAGGGTATTAGTGTGTGTGTCAAACAGAGAAGATAATGGAGGATCCGTTGATGAGATGTGTTGCACATTCCTACAGAGGTAATGAGGCGGCACAGATGACACGCACAAACACACCTCTCAACATCAACATGCGTGGAAGAGACTGAAGGTCAATATGTCTAAAGCAACACAACGCAACGAATATAAGGCAGACTGTAAAATGTGAGAGGTGTTTGTCATAATAACCTTTCAGATTTACAGAGAAACTGCTTAATGGTACTTCTTATCGTGTATATTGTGAGACTGGGGTGAAACTATATTCTGGGAAATGAGTACCAGGAACATTTGTTATTAGTTTAGTCATGTTCTGCAGACAAATATATATATATATATAAAAACACAAAGTTTAAGGTGATGTTTCACTAAATGTGAATGCTTTAATGACTTCAGTAATTCTGAAATAAACAAAAAAAAGCTACTGACTGTGAATAATAAATGATACATACAGTGAATGCAATTAAAAAATTTAATTCCATAGAAATATAATTTAGTGGCTACTAAAATGGAAAACTTTGTATGCTTTTTGGCCATTCATTCGTCACCATTTTCACAAATTAGCTTTTTTGTACTTTACACAGAGACCGTAACCCTCCCGCCAAAATGCATTAAAAAACGTTTCAGTTTTTAGTTAAGCGTTTTGGCACCCACCAGGCACTTTAGTTGGTCAATAAAACCCAGAAATGGCAGCATGGATTAAATGACACCAGACATTATCCAAGTTATCAAAAGCTCTTCCTAAGGTTGTCTACTTGTACACCAATAGATGTAAAACATCTGCAGTCACCAAAAATATGTACAGACGATTAATCATTTTCAGCATGAAGCTAATCTGATGTTTTTTTTCCTTTTGCAAATGATATGGTTTCCAGTATCTGGTCTCCATGAGATATTTGTCTTGCTTGAATGATTTGGAACAAATCAACGAAATGTCAGTTTAGGCATTGAAGTGATGTTTTGCCAGGTTCTCTTGAAACCATGCAACTGATGCAGGCTTGTTTGAATTTGTAATCCTAAATCAGTCCAATCCATTTACTATTTAAAAAAGAAATTGATTCTCACAAAATGATGGTCTGTGCCAAACAACAATATGCTTCTCAATATAAGAAACAGAATATAAAAAAGGAAAGAAAGAAAAGCAATGTCAAAAAGGAAATCTGTGCATGAAAAAAAGATTTGAAAAAGGAATGAGAGAGAAGGAAGGAAAGTCAAGCCAAAGGCTGCGTCACTCATTTTTATTCACCATGTTTCTCTTGTTTCATGGCCCAGTATGCCCTCAATCAAAATGTGAAAAGCACTTGAGTCCTATGGTGAATTAAAGCTTAGACCCCTGCGACTGGCCCCTGTTGCTTCATCAGCATGTGAGTGCAGCAAAGCCAACAGCAGCAGCGACGCACTGCATGAGAATCCATCCTGGTGCCACACACTGTGAAGCAAGCTTTGAGGAGCAGAAAGTGTTAGTCACCACAGAAAGAGCCTGAAACAGTCTGCAGTCAAATGTGTGTTTGGATGCCATGAAGTGTGTGTGTGTGTTTCAGGACCACTTAGAGTTGGAAAATCAAGTTAATTGTTAAAGGTGTACATTTTATTCAAGCCTATACATGTAATGGGCATCTTGCCTGTGCCATTTCGTTTTTTTGTTTTGTTTTGTAAATGTGTTAAAAAAAAGAGAAAAAATCGTAAAGTTTTTGAATGGTTTTAAGAAGTCTCTTATGCTCAACAAGGCTGTAATATTGTAAAATATTATTACCATTTAAAATAACTGTTTTCTATTGTAATATATTTTAAAATGTAATTTATTCATGAGATAAAAAAAAACATTTTTCAGCATCATTACTCCATTCTTCAGTGTCACATGATCCTCCAGAAATCATTATAATATGCTGATTTGCTGCTCAAGAAACATTTCTTATTATCAATGTTGAATTATTTTTTTTTTTGTGGGAATCGGGATATATTTTTCAAGATTTATTCAGGATTCTTTGATGAATAAAAAGTCCAAAAGAACAGTGAAGTGGCACGTTTGTGTAAGAAAAATATCCATATTTAAAACTTTATATACTAAAATATTTCGCTTCCAACGGTCAGCGGTACACAAGTCGACTTATGGTAACCCTTGACCCTTGAAGCTTGCGTATTGACGAACGCAGAAGCGCAGAGGATAGAGCAAAACAAAATACCGGTCATGAATTAGAAGTCTAAAACGAGAATTTTAAAAGAGAAATGGCGGAGAATTTCGATATAAAGGCATTGTTACACAGCCGAGTTAAGGCGGCTTTAAATCGGCTCTGTGTCAAAATTCGCAATGCCGCATAAAAGTAGACTTAAAATATGCCGGGTCTGACCCACCTCGGCCCCTAGTATCAAAGGCGATGCTGATACGGTTTTGATTCAGTATAAATTAACGCGAACTTGTGCCGCCTTAAACTACGTCATTGTCATGACAACCGCCAGTCAGCGTCAGCTCACGCGGCGCGAGAATCAAGAAGCAGGAGACAAACCATCTAGGAATTAAAGAAAACGAGTCCTCACATCGTCAAGCAAACCACCGTTGTGTGTAATAAATTGGCATTCGCCGTTTGTAATCTTCCTTTGAAGAGATCGCGCTGCAACATTTCCTGTGCCACGTTTGCTGTGTAAAGATGCCTTAAGAGAAGAGGGGCTTGATTTTGTTGCCCAGCCCTATCCACGAGAGACGTCAAAGCTTGCGATGCTCCTATACATCACGTCGGGGTTACTCTTTTAGTCGACTTGTGTACCGCTGACCGCCGGAAGCTAGTTATTTTAGTCTATAAAGTTTTAAAGATATTTTTCTTACACAAACATGCCACTTCGCTTCAGAAGGACTTTATTAACCCCCCGGAGCCATGTGGTGCAATTTTATGATGGATAGATGCACTTTTATGGACTTCAAAAACAAACCATCAAGTCAATGCCATTATAAAGCTGGGAAGAACCAGGACTTTTTTAATATAACTCAAATTGTATTCGTCTGAAAGAAGAATGTCATATACACCTAGCATGACTTGAGGGTGAGTAAATCATGGGCTAATTTTCATTTTTGGGTGAACTATCCCTTTAATAATGCAGGTTAAGGTTTAAGCTGTGAATGTTCAAAAACTTTGTAGCCCTAATGTGTACTTGTGCAGCCAACAGAGCCTGAGGATCGTCCAGCGTGTCCTTCTACTCTCTTCTCTCCCCGTCACTGAATTATTCTACTGCAAACAGAACAAACACATTTATAAACCCTGATAATCCACTGTGTCACCATCTGGCTTATGCTGTTTAATACAAACCTTTGTCCAATCTTTGAGAAAGGAGGATGGGATTACTCATTTTAGGAGAGTTTCTCTTTGGTATTGTTTGCCAGCATTAGACTTTCACTGTAGGTAATAGAGGTCTCAGTGTTACATCTGCGATTCTAAATGTCCCTTACGCTGCATTCACACGGGGCATCTGCGTCAACCCTTGATGGAGGGCGTGTCTGAAGCTTGGTGCTGATGCGACCATCATAGTGACAACAGCCAATCATACTACTTTTCCGGTGTTGCATGAACGCAATTGGCTAGCGTCTGCACTAGGGTATTTGAATAGACGATCTGATTGGCTGATGCCCGCATTGGCGCTTGAAAAGTTGAAAACTTTTCAACTTATGCTGCAAGCAACATATAGAAATATACTTAAAATTGCACTTAAGAATACTTGACTTATACTGACCGAAAAGTCTAAGTATAATTGGCCTATACGTGTACTCAATCTTTTGATCGACATATTCTTAAAAGTATAATTAAACATTCTAAGTATTCTTGGCTTGTAGCTGTGTTTACTTTTTTTGATTGCGTAGCCTATTAAATACTTTTTTTCACATAGTTTTACATACTGATAATACATAAACATAAATATTACATTAATATTGATTTATAAAGAAAACAGATTTGTTCCTAATTCTGAGTGTCTGAATTTTTGTGTTGGCTAGTCTACTGGTAGTGACTTTCCCGCCATTGACGGAATTTTCCGGCAATTCATGTTTTTACTGTTATATGGTAGGGGGCGCTATTATGCATCTTCTAGTACAGAATCTCCAGATCAAAACACATGTGAAGAAGAGTCAGAAATAAGTAATAGAAGATTGCTCACGCAAATGTAAAACAATGCAATCGTCAAACATTAAACATCATTTAAATGAAAACTACCTAACGTTACCAAATGAAATGTTGAACCCATGAAGAGGAAATGACTCGATCTACTCCATCTATGTTCTGTTCATCGTTCTCAGGGATGTGATTCTTCCGGATTCTTCCGGATTAACCCGGAATTCCGTTTTCGGCCTAAAATCATAACCCACGTGAATCATGCAGAAAAAAATAGAGAGGGGTGTGGACACTACCCACTCAGCCCTGCTGTTTCATCTTAATTACACTACACACGTTACATTTCCTACACGGTTGAAAGCCAAGCAGGCACTGGTGGCCAGAGCGCTCGTCAACATTACAAGACTGTGACAAGAAAACTCGGGTGAGTAAAATTATGGTTTCTTTTTCCGTTTTTGTGACCTCTGTGTTAATAATAGCTAGCTAGTTCAGACCTAGTAACTTAATGTCAGTAAGATAGCTTATCAATTAGTACTATCAATTGCCTTAACTGTCTGAGCTAGTCTGCTAAAGTGCTGTGACAAGGTAGCTAGTCTACGTAATTACCAATCTGTGTCTAGTGTATTTAGCGGTTGCAATGGCAATAAGTGGCAAACAGTGTAAAGTTAGAGAATAGCTAGTACTATCAATTGCCTTAACTGTCTGAGCTAGTCTTAGCTAAGTGCTGTGACAAGGTAGCTAGTCTACGTAACTACCAGTCTGTGTCTAGTGTATTTAGCTGTTGCAATGGCAATAAGTGGCAAACAGTGTAAAGTTAGAGACTGGGTTGAGAGACTGTTAAGCTAGCTATGTAGCTGATGTTACTCCAGTAAATTACTAACGTGGTGGGAGGTTGGGCTGAACGCAGTGAATGATAGTTGACAGTATCTAGCTAACATAAGGTCACAGTGTTCTGTATACTTTTTTTTTTTTTTTACTTTTTGGTTTTAAAGTAGTGTACACATCAATCATCTACATGGATGATTCGCTGGGGTAGGGTCTTAGTTACAAAATAAGCCCTGATTGGTTTAATTTCTTGTCAATTCAACGTAATAAAAAAACGACCATTTTAGATACGAACATGCCGCCAATCTTAAAAATCCCTGGGGGTTTTCTCCATAGTTACTCACATATACAGACAGTAAACCAGCATGATTTTTAGATCAAATCAGAACAGATTAAATCTAAATACTTCTAAATAGACAGAAATCCCATATTTTAAAAGCAAATGGTTGGCTACTTGGTTTTTAACAGCCTTGAAAAGTACAGTGCATTCGGAAAGTATTCACAATGCTTCACTTTTTCCAGATTTTGTTATGTTACAGCCTTAGATGAAAATGGATTAAATTCATATTTTTTTCCTCAATTCTACAAACAATACCCCATAATGACAACATGAAAGAAGTTTGTTTGAAATCTTTGCAAATGTATTAAAAATGAACAAAAATCACACGTACATAAGTATTCACATGCCTTTGCCATGACACTCAAAATTAAGCTCAGGTGCGTCCTGTGTCCACTGATCATCCTTGAGATGTATCTACAACTTGATTGGAGTCCACCTGTGGTAAATTCAGTTGATTGGACATGATTTGGAAAGGCACACACCTGTCTATATAAGGTCCCATAGTTAACAGTGCATGTCAGAGCACAAACCAAGCCATGAAGTCCAAGGAATTGTCTGTAGACCTCAGAGACAGGATTGTATCGAGGCACAGATCTGGGGAAGGGTACAGAAACATTTCTGTAGCATTGAAGGTCCCAATGAGCACAGTGGCCTCCATCATCCATAAATGGAAGAAGTTTGGAACCACCAAGACTCTTCCTAGAGTTGGCCACCCAGCCAAACTGAGCAATTGGGGGAGAAGGGCCTTAGTCAGGGAGGTGACCAAGAACACGATGGTCACTCTGACAGATCTCCAGCGTTTCTCTGTGGAGAGAGGAGAAACTTCCAGAAGAACAACCATCTCTGCAGCACTCCACCAATCAAGCCTGTATGGTAGAGTGGCCAGACGGCACATGACAGCCCGCATGGAGTTTGTCAAAAGGCACCCGAAGGACCCTGAGACAATGAGAAACAAAATTCTCTGGTCTGATAAAACAAAGATTGAACTCTTTGGCCTGAATGGCAAGTGTCATGTCTGGAGAAAACCAGCCACCGCTCATCACCTGGCCAATACCATCCCTATAGTGAAGCATGGTGGTGGCAACATCATGCTGTGGGGATTTTTTTCAGCAGTAGGAACTGGGAGACTAGTCAGGATCAAGGGAAAGATGAATGCAGCAATGTACAGAGACATCCTTGATGAAAACCTGCTCCAGAGCGCTCTGGACCTCAGACTGGGGCGAAGGTTCATCTTCCAACAGGACAATGACCCTAAGCACACAGCCAAGATAACAAAGGAGTGGCTACGGGACAACTTTGTGAATGTCCTTGAGTGGCCCAGCCAGAGCCCAGACTTGAACCCGATTGAACATCTCTGGAGAGATCTGAAAATGGCTGTGCACTGAGGCTCCCCATCCAACCTGATGGAGCTTGAGAGGTCCTGCAAAGAAGATTGGGAGAAACTGCCCAAAAATAGGTGTTCCAACCTTGTAACATCATACTCAAAAACTTGAGGTTGGAAAATGGTCAAAAAAGTTGTTTTTCTATAAAATTATCATTTTCTTTTCTATTTAAATGCACATTTCTTTTACAAATTGATAGATGTATATACTTGGGACATAAACACAACTATACTACAATAAACACTTTAAATAAATAAATAACGGCAATTATATTGTTGATGCTACTATTTATAAAAAAATCCCAATGGGGAAATACATTACTGCAATTCCACTGTGGTACAGCATTGCCAAATGTCAACATACCTATTTTTCCATAGTGGTACAGCATTGCCATTTGGCAACATTTAAATTTTCTCAATTTACAGTAAAATTATGTTAGACAAAGTTGATTTTTGAATAAAAATATCTAATTTACTCATCAAAGATGCTGCAAAAAAATCCCCCTTGAGAAGAGATGTTTAGAAATTAGGTTAATAGAGCAATTTCTGGAGCACTTCAACAGGTGTCTTCTGTGTGAGGGTGACCGGGGGAAAGAGAGTTTTGGAGGGACATTAAAATGTCATTTTACTTAAAAACAGCACATCATTGGCTACCTTAAAGCCTTCCCCTTTTAATTCCCATAGTGCAATTTATTGTATTTTTTTTCTGAATAACAAGGAAATTAGTAGAAATTAATTGTTGCCATATGGCAACGCTGTACCATAGAGGGATATACTTATAAATAGCCCATGCATTGTAGTGATTTGCTCTAGAGATGAATAATCTTTGATAATGTTTTGGCAGGTGTTTGAGGAAAAGAGAACCCGCCTTGAGCTGCACTTTGCTGTCCTACCCATCCGCAGTATGTCGTCCTGTTTCAGTTAATGGATCCCAAACTTCACAAGCTCTATGATGAACAGGAAATACTGTTTAGGGAGTTTCTTGCCTGCTTCATTAAGCCAGACCTTCTGGTTGACAGCAAGTGGGTGGAATCTCTCTGGGCGAAGATGAAGGTGGTCAATGTAAGGTCTCCAGAATCTCATCTTGCAGTACCCTTTGTTGGCTCAGAGGTCATATATATTGTGGATCAACTAGGGAGGAAGCACCCAGTGGTTAAAGAGTTCGAGAGTAAGATCATTGAGGCCTACACCGACTGCGCCATGAGTCTACAAGAAAATCTGCCTCTTGACAGTCAGATGCTGAGGACCCTGTCATGCCTAGGCCAAGCTGCAAGGGAAAATCATTAATTTTGCCCCATCTCAAGAGGTTGCCAAAAGTGCTTCCAGCTGTGAAGCTTAATTTCGAGGAAACAGCTGGCTTTCAACTTAAAATACACAGGTGTGTCTGAGTTGTTTTTTCATGTTTTTAGTGAACAATTATTTCATTGTCTATTGTAGTGAACTCAACCTCCTGCTTCTCATCTTAGATATGCAAGTGACATGGGCCTGCCTGCCATGACTAAGGAGACCAGAGTGGATGAGTGGTGGAACCATGTCCAGAAAGCCAGAGGTACAGAACGCAGCTCAGGCTTATACGACAAGCAGAGATGGAAAGGTTGCACCATTTTCACACGGACAACCCACCTGAGGGTAAGAGAAAGGGAAAAGATGCCATTGTTGCTGCAGCCCTTCACAGCAGACTTGGAATCCAGAGAAAGCACTTACAGGTGCTAAAGAGCCTGGTTACAAAGGCTAAAGAGAGAGAGGTCTTCTGTTGGACTGTTTAAATCTCTACATAGAGAGATGTTGATGTTCTGAGAGATTAAATTTACGCTGTTTCAGGCCAATTGTGGGTTCAGGTTCAAGTTCATGGATCATAACTTTTCAACTGTAATGATTTGTAGTGAAATTTTATTTGAATGATTGATTGGTATTGGAAGCACAGTTGTTTTATTTACAGAACTACAGAATAGCACTTATCGGCCTTACATTTTCCCCAAAGATGTTAAGACGTCCTGTCTTGTATTACTAGAAATAAATTATAGCCGCTAAATATATTTCTATGTGTCACTCTTCACAGTTCCTGGTAGTTCATGCGGTAAATGGCTGATTCAGGTGTTTAAAAAAAAGTGCTTCATGCTGGGTCTTTAAAAAAATCCTGCTTTTTTTCACTCGCACAATCACATCCCTGCGTTCTGAATCCGATCAGCTTTGTCAAAAATGCGATTTTTCTCAGCTTTTTGTTTAGAATGTTGCCTTTTTAATTAAACTTACCTGCATGCATGAAGCTACTGTAGAATAAAATGTTTTTAAAATGGAAAGAGTTAAAGTACGGTTAAAGGTATATTTCAAGTTTAAGTAAGATGTTATGTTCACTTAAAGAAAACTATTGTTACACTTAAAAGTATACTTTTATACACTAAAATGTGGGCCAATTTAGTCCCACGTAGTACTGAAGCAGTACACTTACAAGAATACTTCTGGTATATGTTATGTTAGTATATTTACAACATAAAGTATACTTAAAATATGCTTGAACTTTACTTAAGTATACTTAAAATGAACTTGAAGTATACTTATTTTTTGTAAGGGGTGTTATATGCAACTGAATATAGTTACAGAGCATTATATATCCCTCACAATCATATTTCCTCTCATTGAGACACATACAGGTTTACAGTAACCTCCAAAGGATTATGTATCAGATATGATTGACAGATTTATGACTTCCTGGTGGTAAAAAGGAAATAAGTTTCTCCCCATTTCAGAGACGTGTCAAGGTCTGCTGTGAGAAGCGAAATGCCAGACATCATGTTGACTTAATAATAATCTCAATAATATAACCTCCTTTTTTGAAGTTGATATTGTGATAGCAGTTTCATCTCCAAAGATCCATTGTAGAATTGTTTAATGAAATCTGAGGGTGCTGTGCAATGATGCTGGATATCAAAAAATGAGAATGAGATATGTTAAAAATATCTGTGCTTATTACTGAGACATACTCATAACATGAGGAAACATGTACCCAGACACTCATACATACATATAGAATGCATAATATACTGCAGTAAGCTGATCTTCTCATGATGGCAATACACTAGTAAAAGTAGAATCTAGTCTAGATTCTTTCTTTCAGCAAAGCCATTTTATATGTGTAACAAAGTGGTAATCCAACGGGACCAGAGCATCCAAAGAACCGGCAGAGAAGGCGTCGATTCAAGAGTGGGGACTCGGGAGGGAACTGGATCCACGGACCACAGGTCAATAAGGCAGAGGTCCGCCCCTGGCTCTGGGATGAACTTGGCTGTCTCTGGTTCAACTATACACGGGGCTAACAGGCTCCTCCTCCTCTGCAGAGCAGAAATTCAAATGTGGTTGCTTCTGGGCTGCTATATGTGGAAGCTGCCGATGTGTGGAAGTTTATACATATATCTGCCATATTAGTGTCAGGATGTTGTTATTGATGGACACGGCAGCTGAAAGCACTCATCCTGAAGCCTCATTCTCTTGTGTTGACTCCAGTGTACTTCAATGTGACACACAGCTTCAGTCTACAATAATTATGACAACAACACTTTGACCTCAACACCAGAACTGCATTGCTCGCACACTCATGCCATCAGGAGAACTGTCATCCAAGTCCCATTACCCACTAAAAAATCCTTTACACTCCTTCACCTTCAGACAGAGAGGTGCTAAGATCAAAAGATTGATGGGACTGGTGCAGAAATTATGAAGGAATAAAATAATCAAAGCTAAGATGAAAATTTGATTATAGCTACAATATAATTTTTTTAAATGAAATTACAACTTTTAACTAGATAAAAAAGTTTGTCGAGACTTTAAGTTGGCTTGAGAAAGCCGGACCAGAAAGTTTGAAAAAGGTTCAAAAGCTTGAAGATTGAAATAGTTTAAGTTTTAGTTTAGTAGTATTGATAGACAGATAGATAGATTGCTAAGGTTTTGCTACATGGTTGCTATGGTACTCAGGTGGTTGCTAGGGTGGTTGCTAGGGTACTCAGGTGGTTGCTAGGGTGGTTGCTATGTGGTTGCTAGGGTACTCAGGTGGTTGTTCTATGGTTGCTATGCTGTTGCTAGGGCGTTCTGGGTGGTTGCTAAGGTGTTGCTATGCGGTTGCTAAGGTATTCTGGGTCGTTGCTAGGGTACTCTGGGTGGTTGCTAGGATGTTACTATGGTATGCTGAGTGGGTGCTAGGGCACTTGGGGTGTTTGCTATGCAGTTGCTAGGGTACTCAGGGTGGTTGCTATGGTACTCGGGTGGTTGCTAGGGTGTTGCTATGCGGATGCTAGGGTATTCTGTGTGTGTGTTTGTGTGTGTGTGTGAATGAATGAGTGTGTGGGAATGAGTGAGAGTGTGTGAGAATGATGTGTAGATAGACAAACTTATATGATAGATAGCTAGATAAAGACACACACACACACACACTCACTCACTCACTCACATTCATTCACTCTCACACACACACAGTTTTGATCGCCATTTTTAGGAAAACCATGAGTCCGATCAGTCTTAAAAGATATAGCAACTAACTTCAGTCTGAATGTCTGAGCCGAGTTCAGTGGTTGTAGCTTTAAAGCTCTAGGAGGAGTAGCAGTCAACGGTTTTACTCAGAAGAATAATAAGTTTATATATCATTTTAGTAAGTTGGCTCTCTCAAGCCAACTTAATGAAATGCACTACGAATCATCATAGCCTATAAGACTCACTGACTTGCTCAATAACTTTTTTCCCACATGTAGTTTAAAGTTATTATTTAGAGCAAAGAGCAGGAGCATGTAAGAGGCATGGTGTATTTATCTCAATGATCAATGCTATGCTCAATTTCCAGACTAATGGATCTTTACACCAGTATGCCAAGGTCTATGTGGTCTGACCCAAACATATTACCCATAATGCACCTGCCCATTATGGATAATAACCACCCACTTTGGGCAAACATACAGCTCAGCACATGTGACTGATTTGCTGAGAGCTACCATCCATTTGTGCTCTCTGCAGTTCAAGTCCAGTTCTACCATTAAAACTAAAGGCAAGAACATAAGCTTTCTAAGCTTTACGAATCCAGTGTATCCAACGAATACAATGTATTTCCGATGTAGTTTAATATATATCTACTTGCCAGCCCTGAGATTAACCAAATCAGTGTTGGGGAGTATCTAACTAAAAATAGTGAGTCACTTAAACGTTTTTTAACAAAATTGGTTGAGCGAATCACTTGTTTAATTTCTGAATGAATCTGCGGTTCTGAACAAATTAATTTAATGAATGATTCAATTACTCACTTATAAAGACTTTAGATGTGTTCGACTTCATGCAGCAATGCACAGGCCAATCAGTGTCTGATTTGAAGCAGAAAGTGTCCGACTTGATGCCTTCGTTTTCAATCCCACCCCGACTGCAAGTGGCAACTCTCGCCGATCGGTCTGCACAGTGCCACATCAAGTCGAACACGCCTTGTTCAGTGTCTAATTGAATCAGCATTTTTAGAAAAAATCGGTTGAATGAATAACTCACTCACTCACTCACTCACTCACTCACTCATAAAGACAGTGAACTATCATTTCTGAATGAATCAGCGTTCTTAGAAGGAATCGGTTGAATGAATGACTCA